>MU284151.1:0-166921 GCA_022478815.1 Daldinia bambusicola
ATTTTTTAAATATATAATTATAATATAATTATTATTAATTAATTAAAAGTAATTTATAAATATTTAAAATATTATATATAATATTATTATTATAACTTAAATATTTTATATAAATTAATATATAAAATATATATTAATTATAAAATTATATATAAATTAAATTTATAAATAATTAAAATTAAAATATTTTATTACATTATATATTATATTTCATTTAAAGTTTTTAAATAAACTTAATAATAATATAAGTTAATTTATAAAAATTATTTAATTTAATAAAATAAAAAAATATTTTAATTAATTTATAAAAGTAATTTTATAAGGTAATAAAATTTATTTTATAAATATATATTTTTTAATTTAATATACGTTAAAAATAATAAATTTAATTTTATTAAATTTTAAATTTTAAAATTAATTAATTTTAAAAGGTATTAATGGTTTTAAATTAATAACGCTTTAAATTTAATTATTAAAAAAGTAAAAAACCTTAAAATATTAAATTTTAAAACTTTTTTTAATTATTAATGTTATTAAATATATTTTAATAATTTATTTTTAAAGGTTTTATAATATAATTTAAATAAAATTAATTATATAAATTTTAAAAAATTTAAATTTATTATTAATTAAAAACTTTATAATTAATTTTTTAAAAAAGTAAATTATAATAATAAATATATATTATTTTATAATAAAGTTTTAATTATAAATATTAAATTTATATAATATTATTATAATTATAAAATAAATATTAAAAAATAAAAGTTTTTTATTATTAATTTAATTATTTTAATTTAAAATTAATAAAATTAATTAAATTTTATAAATTAATAATTAATAATTATAATAATAATATTAATATAATTATTTTAATAATAATATATATAATAATATATATAATAATATATAATTTTTTTATTATTAATTTTATTAATAATAAAATTTATAATAAATTTATTTAACTTTTATAATTTATATAATTTATAAAATTATTAATAATAATTTTTAATATTTTTATAATAAATTTAATAATTTATAATTTAATTTTAATAAATATTTATATTATAATTATAAAAATTTATATTATTTTAAAATTAATAATTAAATTAATATAATTAATTAAATTAAAAATTTTAATAATTATATTATTATAATAATAATTAATTATAAAGTTTATTAAATTAATTATTAAAATTTAAAAAAAAATATAATTATATATATTATAAATAAAAAATTATATATTTAATAATTATAATATATAAAAAATTATAAATACATTAATATATAAGTTAATATATAAATTAATTTAAATTAAATTAATTAAATTAATATAATATAATTAATAATTAATATAAATTTATATTTAATTAATTTTTTTTATTTTTATATATATATAAATTTAATTAATTTTAAATAAATAATAATAATAATATTATATTATATTTATAAACGTAATTAATATAATTTCTATATGTAAATGGTATTAAGATTAATCCTAATATAAATTAATATGTAAATATATCAGTGGCTAAACTAGTAAAAAAAAGTGGATGGGTTGGGCCATTATCAAAAAATGGTTGGGTTTCTAACGTTACTGGTTAGTGTCGGAGATAAGTTCGAAAAGGGGCAAAGCGTTTGTGACAAGGCTGTTGGAGAATTCTTTGAATCCTTCTATCGTTAAGCTTTAGAAAACGCCAGGGCGTAGTCGTGGACTTCTTTTCTGTCACTTGAGAGGTTCTGACGGTTCTGACGGTTCTGACGGGATATGGGGAGAGAGATGCTTGCTTTATCATTATTAATCCTCCAAGCTTTTGGGGTATCATGCAGTTTTGACAGCCCTCTCGAGCGGTCTCGAGCGTCGTGAGGGGAAAAACGTGGTATCCGGGTGAGCGTCCGTGTATGTAAGACATGGGTGATTCGAGTGAATTGCATCTTCCACAAGGACTAATTACATAGGTAGGTAGTTGATGTCACTCATCTGTCGATCGGCCTGTCACGTTCAGCAGAGTCCATTTGGACTTCTCAGCTACAAGCAACGACGGCTATCTTATCAAGATAGCTAACCTAGCAGATGCATGTCGTAGCTAGATAATCTCCAGTGGGCTATGATATGTAATCTCGCGTTCGGCAAATAAGGATGCCAAGTGAGAAGATTTTGTAGGCCGAGTTCAAACTCTCACTTGTGGCATGGATACCATAATATAGCACAATACTTCAATGGACAACATGTCTTGAGTAATGTACATATTCGCCAAGTATCACCACGTAGGGGCGAGAGTATAAAGTACCTAGATTAATATTACGTTGCAGATAGCATGGCTATAGCTAGGCAACTAATCTAGTTGTTAATTGCTCATTCTATGTCACGCTATACGTAAGCTTGATCAAGCTTAGATGCAATAAGGCTCCTCTACTGTTGTTACGCTTCATGATTCATGTCAACTAGGTTGGGAGATGGGTAGGCCTTGTTCGATCGGAGTATTAACGAACTCGCTACCTAAGAGCTGCCTCTGAAGGCGGATTTACCTGCACTCCGCATGCAGTCAATTTATCCCCAATATCCAGAACAAGAAAATGTGATCATTGGGTATTGCCCTTTCGGGATTGATGGTGTGCTAGTACTGCAACATTTTCTGCCCCTACGCGTCTTCCAAGCTGCAACCATAGTCACCCGCGCCGACTACGGGCAAACTTGCATATGTACGTTTCTCTGAAAATAGCTCCCGTTGGTGCTGAAGCGAGATGTCATTTACTACAGCGCTTACCTGGTCCAATCTGGATGCCAAGTCTCGAGTAATATACACCCACTATCAAAGTTGCGCAAGACGGACTTAGATGGCTAAGAGGTAAACACGCCGCGAAAGGAAATTGGAAAGCAGAATAGGTTGTCCCCTGTACCTTTTAATTACTGCCGTAGCTTCGGATGGTGTCATTTGTTAGTTATATCTTTCCGCACGTTTTGTTCATTTGTATGCTACATAGTATGTAGGTACTTTATGTGCCCTAAGAACTAATCGTATATTAAACCACGCCTCCGGCTCCCCGGCTAGCATCCAGGATGGCGATACCGCATTCGGCCGTTGTGGGTAGTGATTCAAGGCAAATCTCGGAGAATTTTCTCGGAGGCTAGGGCCGAAAAAAAAGATCCTCGTTAGGTCCTCGAGATCTGACAATACGTGCCATTGTTCTCCGTATTGTATCTATACCTATGTATTGTACAAGGACGTATCTGGTGAGTACATAATCTATCCAGGGACGTCTGTATGTGGACCGGGATGGCTGGGCAGTGAACATGGGTTATAGTCGCGCGTGGACGGATAGAGAGCAGGGTACGACGGCAGGGGGGTGGACTTTCGAAGAACTCCACGTTTCAATGATTTCCTGCAACTTGGAGAAGCGAGTCGCGCGATAGCTGTCGTGGGTCCAAATGCGACGACTTAGGCACATCGCAGCTGACAACAGCAGACTTCGTACTGACGTGGGGATTGTAATCGTATCGTCCTGTTCTTGGTCCAACAACGATACGAGAGGTTTGGTCTAGATATTGAAAATGCTTGAGGCTTCGAGAAAGCTTGACTAGCGACCAAATTCAACTACTGCCAGACTATTGGCTTGGCTATGGCCAGGATAAGATGGAACTATGAATGCATGGGTGCAAATTAACTGTGTAGTAGAATGTTAACGTATATGTCGTATAGACAATTGTAAAGCATAATACCCCAGCGGCAAAGACTAAGTAGATGAAAACAGCTGTTTTTATAGGTCCCATCTGCAGTCTAGGGAAACCCATTCAGTGCATTTAGTGCGTTGTTTACCACATGGCGATCTCTACTTGATGACCTTTGAGGAGGTCTGAGCGTTTTCGAAGTCTTCTAAACCTGTTCCATTCGGGAGAACCCGTCGCCTAGAACCTGGATTTATGGAACTAAATACACTTAGCAATTGTACGCTTAATTAACAAAAAGCCTAGCGGACCCCGGTGCCTTGGGTAGAAGCATTTTGACAGGAAGGGGCGTAAAGAATAATAAAATGTGCCGAATGATAATACCAAATAGGATGCCGGATACAGCCCGGAACAGGGGTTTCTCTAGTAGTCCGAGTGGCTCAGTTGTGTTATTATATCTAGTTGCTACCTGGTAGGTGCGTATGAATAAACTTGAACTAAGAACCTAGGTAGATCTAGAGTAGATGGAAATGGAATGGGAAAGGAAGCTCATAGCTTACAAAAAGACGCTTCTAAGGCCGAGTATTGACTGTATACTTAGTAGTCAACTTTGGTCATACCGGGGTGAGAGGTAGGCTATCTCGAAACCCTAAAAAACACAAAAGCACCGCAAAATACAAACGCACAACTGTGATAGTAGTGTAATTCACATGTGCTAGAAAGTCCTAGCTGGCCGGCTCCACAGGCAAAAGTGCACTTGGCATAGCGAATCCAGGCGCTTTGTCCGTTCGATTCTCAGTAACGACTTTATCTTTAATTACATTACTGTTACTACTAGATCACGAAGACCGTAATAAACTACCTAGAGTGAGAGAATACGCGGTCAACAGGGGCTGCAGCAAATGTTAAGTCCTCAACTAATCGTGGCAAATCGGTCACTACCTAAACAGCACACAATAGCTAAACACTTCATCATGCTTACAAGACCTGCCACACCTGTTGTATACATACTGGAGACCTGACAACGAGACAAAATCCTGCAATAGTGGTGCAGCCAAGGAGAGGGCTAGATGATAGACAGTAGTAATGCACTGTACTTGTGCCTGGCAAATCCTGATTTTCCTTGCGTTTGTCTTTCACTGTGGCGGGTACCTTCCGAACAGTTTGCAAGTCTGGTTCCGCCCCTTGCGGGGGTTGGCTACCTGCTTGGCTGTTAGGTAGGTAGGTAGACATCTTCGAGGATATATCAACTTCTTGTTGCATTTTGACGTGTACCTGAAGGGAGAAACAAACACATTCTACCTCGTAATAATTCAATGCCTTTTAGACCTAGCAAAGAAGCGTAAATCTCCATCGACAGGTCTGCCCAAGGCTGTAGCAGAACCATACACGGTGATATTCGCCCCCGGAGTGTACAAGGCTACAACACGTCTCCAAGAACGGCATAATGCATATATCTATCGCACCTATCTCCTGAGTTGGCAAGCGGAGACACTTTGGCCGTGACACCGGCGAGTCTGTAGAAGAAACTTCATACCACGTTGGATCGCATAGGCAAACCAAAGAAGAGTTGTTCTTAGTTACTAGAAGCAGTCACTCGGAATTAAGTTCGCGATCGATGAAGACAAATTCTTGTATTTTGCGCCAAGCTCGTAGTAAGTTGAGTCACATTGCAGATTCAGGCCCAGCATTGCAGTGATGCTTTTCGTCTCTATTTTACTCTATCAATTAAGGGGGATTCCTGAGGAGTTTGCTCATGAGCAGGGGTTATCGTAATATCAAAACTCCAGGGGCGAATCCATTAGCCCCTTGATGTGCGTATACCGCAATAATACCATAGTAGTAGCTGTAGTAGCTGTAGTTGTTGTAGTAGGAACAAAGGGGATACTAGAGGGGGTAGAAAGTGGGAGGAGTGGGAAAACCAATGACGCAGAATAACCTCCGTTTGGGTATCTTTCAGAGAAGTGCTTTTGAAATTCCGTATTCCCAATACAAACTCAAGAGGGCGCGAACCGGTGGAAATACGACTGTGTGTCAAAAGAGATGTGCCCTCGCCATGCGTCAATTTCCCGAAAATCAAATAATACCAATCCACGCACACACGCACACGTACACGTATATATTCGCACGCACCAACGCCGCCTTGCCTGCCTGTGAATTGGAAAAATCCCACTTCGATGCAATGTTCCGTACGATGCCCGACGATTATTTTGTTAAAAAAGTAAATTAAAAACGATTGGGTGGCCGCGTAGTTGTAGAAATGCCGTCATAAAGCGCCAAAGTAAGAAGTTTGCAATAATTATTAAGATCTAAGTCGCTATAAGTTTCGTCGATCCCGGGCAAAAGGGGGGTATGAACTGTTATATTGGTAGTATCCATTATTGGTAGGGTAATAAACCCCTTGATAGTAAGTATGGCTGTTTGGACGAATTAACCAACCCTAGTGGTCTTGCTGCGTCTTGTTAACCATATGAGTAAGGTGATGGTCGAATGTATCGGCGCCGCCAATAGGATATGATCCGTTCAGACTTTCAGATGGCATTGTTGCTGTCAACGGTGTTCCTAAACCATGTTCTCGGAGACTGCCATGGTCGTAAGCATTCTGTATGCTTTGGTATGGCCCCTGGTTTGCATAAGGAGACTGGTGAGTCGAATGAGCGTTCGAAGTCGGGGGTGCCGTAGTATACATGTTAGGACCCACTGGTGATGCGGTTCCTGATGGTGGCGCACCGTTCAAGGGACCGTGTGACCTAGGAGAAACGCTATGTATTGGAGAAGCTAGAGCGGACTGAGGATGATGAGGCGGAATGGGGGCGAGATTCAGCGGCGGATTGTTTCCAGTGTGGGAGCCCCCTGTAAATATGAATGGGTGAGAAGAACTCTGAGCATTAGCATTTCCGAATTGAATCGGCGAGTGATTTATCGGTGACTGTCGCTCGAAGCCGTGAGGCCCTGGGGCGAGAGGGGAGAAATGAGTGTCGATTCGACCGGTTGGAGGAGGCATAGAAACTGTTGTTGCCGATGTTGGCGGACCCGTAGTCACGGATCCTAAGGCTGCATATGTCGGACCTGTGGGGGGACCGTAATTCCAACGAATATCTGGGCCGCCCTCCTGCGTGGGAGTACCCGGATTTATCGTACCGTAATCAGGACGGTGCCTTTTCGCTACAGGTTCATCTCCGTAGTCGTGATAGGACCTGTCATCAATTTGTGGCATACCACCATTCTGCGGAGCACTTCCCTGCCTGTGCACTGTTTGCTTGTCCAACTGATCCGTCATACGTATGTTTTTCTTCTTATTTGCAATCTGTCTCGAATCTTTCCGTAGGCGAAGACGAACTCCTTGATCGCTGAAAGATCGAGTCAAAAAAGTCGACTCCGCCATGCCTGGGAATGCCCTGCCAGCGTGGACTTTGAAAGGATCGCTCGTGACCGAGCATATCGTAATCCAGAATTCTCCATCCTCTAGATTGTCCATCGTCATCTGTAGCAGATCAAAGCGAATGACATATTCTCCTTCACTCTTAATAGTTAGGTCGCCAAACACAAAGAATGCGCCCTCCTTGTTGGTCGGATCCTTCAATCGATGTAAGGAGGAAACTGTCGTTCCTGCCATCATATTTGCTGGAGGTGTAGCTTGGCCATTAGGACCAGGGGGGTGGGCATATTCAAGATACGCAACAGCTATAAGATATGGACCTGATGGTGTTAGCAATTTGCATATTTTAACACAAGCTATACACTCACTTTGCCGGTATACGCCATCGGGGTCCTCATCGCTCGGAACGTGCAGCTGGAGAATCGGAGGCGGGTCAACTGGTTTACGGTCTATTTAGGTTAGCATTTAGCCAAACAAAACTTGATGTGCAGATGGTACCTTTGTCTTTACCATTGGCGGCTTTAGCCATGGTTGGCTGTTGTAGAACTTCCAATCGATACGTCTCTGGGCTACAGAAGTTTAGTCTATATCTCGCGAAAAATTGTAAAGGTTATATACGGCTATTCTACGTACCGTTGAGGCTGAGGGCCACTTGGTTGTGCGTGTGGTTGATGATGAACTTGAGCTCCCGACAAAGGAGGCATTGCTGGGCTCATTGCTGGCATGTAGCCTGGGCCAGGTCCATGTCCGACCCAATGGCCGCCTTGGTGAGTATGGAACGCCATTTCTAATTGGATAAGTCAACAATGTGTTCGATTTTTGCCGTTTTGATGTCGTAAAGGCCAGGTAGAAACTTACAAGACTCTTTGGATAACACCTCATGTGCAAATCCCGAAGCACTTCAGCCAGATGCAGATCGGCTGGCTCCAAATTAAACCAAGAATCTGAATGGGTTTCGACCCTTGATGCACGTTAGCAGACAAAACCAACAAAATAGAAATAGTGGAAATGTTATAAAATGAAGAGCAGATTCATAGTCCACACAAATGATCTAGAGATGAAAAGTTCACATAGAAATTAAGGACGGGGGTTAAAGAAACTAACACTTATGTATCATATGCCCTTCGTCTTCCCAAAACCCAGGTTTTGTTTTGCCAATACCAATATTGAAGGTACTCAGACCCAATATTTCTGTATTATCGCCTCTCCAGAATCAAACACTCTGGATCCTAAGTTCCTTGCTCACGAGACGGCGACGTGGGGTTGGTTAACCAAGTCCAAGAAAATCGACCAAACCACTCTTTCATGCACGTCGTGATTAGTGCGGGACAGGCCAACGGTTTGTGTGGTTCCGAGCAGATTGCACAGGATGGCAAGGCTTGAAGAACAAAGTTCGCGCAAAAGGCAGCCTTTATCCTCTTCTGTTTGTGGGCGTCAACCCCTCTCTTTCCTTCGTCCTCTGTCTCCGTAACCTCTCTTCGACGGCAGGCTAAACGAAGGCAAATGTCACTTCCACTATTCGTAGCCGAATTCTATGCAATGGAAGTTTACTGTGGAGGCCTGGCTGGTAGCAACCTTCCTTTCACACGATCCGAATCACAAGCCAACCTAATTAGAAAGGACTGTTCCGGCCATTCAAATACCAAGTTCCTACTTCTGCTTCTCGACGAACGGTAATGACGTATCCTTACCCCCAGAAAATTGTAAACAGGCGCATGACTATGTAAATGAACTGACTAGTTGGTAGCAGTGAGGAATAGTCTCGATCCCGATCTCCTACTGTCGAAACCTGCCTCGAGACAACGAAACTGCGGCTACACAAGGGACAGGTAATCTGGACAAGGCGTAAGATACCTAGTTCGTGCCGTTCGCGTAGTTAAAAATTCTGGTTCGATAAATCGTGGGAGGGCAACCAAGTAGGATTGAGAGGGAGCTATTAGAGGTGGCGACTTAATACACTGAGTCAAAAGGAATGGCCGAAAGCGGACTGTAGGAGTGGGCGAAATATACGACCAGGAGTCTTCAATCGTTTTGTGACACTCTCTCGCTTAGAAGACTCGCGCCGGATGACCTGATATCCCTTAGGAATTGGTTTGATAATATCTGGCGGATGGATTAGTCTCCACGGTCTCGCGACTTTGCATTCGTGCGCAGTAAAGCTTTTGGCGGTTGCAATCCTCTTGCAGATGTTAAGCGCTGCAAAAGGTTATCCAACTTGCGCTTTCAAGACGACACGTTCAAGAAGTCACTATTTAAGTCGATCGGTTCGGACTGCTCTGTCCTGAGGGTTGGAATTCTAAACTCGGACCTTGGTGCATGAGCCGGAGAGCTTATAAGTCTAGAATACTACTGTTGCTTGAACCAACCTCAACCAAGAAGAGGGACAGGTTTGCAATAGTCCAAAATTCCTATTGTCGATGAGATGCTCGTCCAAGTTAGTTCAGACGAATTGAAGCTGGTCGTAGGTATGGTGATGCAATTCCGAGGTTTTACAAATCCTGACAAAGTTCTAACCTAAGACAAAATAGAAAAAGCAGATGATTCGGCGAGGTGGGCGATAGCTTCGTGGGGGTCTTTCCGCTTTCCGGGATCTTCCAGCAATATGGATAGGGTGGTCGTGCAAAGGAGATATAGACCGTCGTTACCGCAGCCAGGTTTTCCGAGGGTCATCGGTATGGCCAGTAGGAAATCGATAATCAAGACAACAACGATGTCCTCGTGGTAGTCCTCGTGGTAACTGTTTAGAAGGCGGTTCTGGAGCTTGTCATGTATTTGGGTGGATTTACAATGTGGAGAAGAATAAACTATGTATGGTATATCATACTACCAACGGAAAGGCATAGGCTAGACAAATATGTACGGCTCAAGGATGTACAGATGGCACAGTAAATATTCAGCACAAACGACAGTGGTATGACCTAGCCAATAACTGCAGAAAGGTCCAAAGAAAAATGCCAACATTAAGCACTGTGATTGTACGGGGGAATGACGATGGTGGGCCCCTAAAGCCTAGGGGATCAACCGGTTAGTACTCGACCCTCGAGGGTCGACCTTAAGGAGATAGATACCCTTGATGGATGTACACGAAGCTCGACCACGTTGTACTGTGAGTTCATGATTGGTATAATGACCACTTCCTAGGCTCCGCCTTGGCTGCTGGTACCTCATACACCTCATACCGAAAGAGCTGGCCTATGCTGACGAAACCATGCTCGATTATAAAAATGTACACATACATACTTCATACGACAGGGGGTTAGCTGCAGGAGCAATACCCTCGCAGCGAGGTACATCAACAGGCCTGCATGGGTAACATGGGGCGCTGTCAACGTTGTCAACGACGAGATATGTAGCAGAGGGAGAGCGACAGGGGAACGACCCTTCAAGCTTTTGTATCCATCCGGAGATGTATGTATATTGTACATATGTATTCTACATGGGCCGCCTGTTCATCTGTCTGTGCTTTGCAGCGGACAGGTGAAGGGATTGATGCTTGCACTCCCGCACCAGACCTCTTCGAACGCGGAACCTCCAACGCGCCTACGCGCTTCTTTCATCCCCACGTGCCTTAGGTATCTATTAACCTAGATGGTCTAGCACGGCAAGACATATATCAATTTGAATGTAAGCACTCGTAAGATTACTAGAAGTACTGCTAATAATACGCTTAATATATTGAAGATAGGTACTAACAAGGAGAAAGCGGATAACAAGTAGGGATTCAAATGAGCTCTTTTCGGAATCGAACTGGAGCCTGGTTGGTATGCGGACTCTTTAAGATTTTTGAACCGGCGAGAAGAAGCTTGCACAGTGTGCAGCCCACCAACCCGAACCCCGGTTTGTACGGGCTGGGCTGTATGGCTGTATGGCTGTATGGCTGTATGGCCTTGAATGCATGTATATTAAGACGATTCCTCCAAAACACATAGAGAGTGCAGCAGTAGGAGAGAAGGAGAGAGGAAAAGAGAAACCTCAGACTGCCACATACATAGAAGCGTACAAGTAACAAGTGACGAATAGGTGAGGGAAGTGATGAAGACCAGGTTAGGTACAATACCTACCTACCTACCTGTACGTACAATACATCGTAATAGGTAGAGTCGGAACTGTCAGAGACGTGGTAGGCGAAAAAAAGATACAAGAACCCCCCGTCCCCCCTTCTAAAGCCGAACAGTAAGTGCAGATATGCGCGAAAGAGACCACGCCCCCCCTCGCATGCGAAGTGGAGGGACGTGAACGGTGAAGACAAAATGCTCCACTACCCATCAAAATGTGTAATCCGCGAGCAGTGCCAAGTATGGTACATCAATTGGCATCGTCCCTCTTTTGAAGTAGCTTCGAGGAGGGCCGATGCCACCTAGTAATTAACACCGTTTAAAAGTACAGGTACGTTTTCCGGAACCCCATGTACTAAAAAGATCTGCCAAAGCCCATGGCCCATGGCCCCATGGTCCTTAGTCCTTAATCCTTGGCTCATGGGTCTTATGGGTCTATGGTCTAGGTAGGTTAAGGCATGGCATGTTTCTTCGAGAAAAAGGTGACTATGAAAGTGGCCTATTGGGATTAGAAGACCACTCACATTAAATTAACCCCAGCAAATTCTTTCGTGTTTTCTTCACTCTTTATTTTATTTTGTTCTATTTATTTTTAATTTTTTATTAACGTCATCTTCCATTTTCCCTTCGTCCTTGTCTCTCTCTCGTAATCATAAGAAGCCGATGCCCTGCCGAGCGTGACATGCTCCCACATTTGGTTGATTAGGTGTGGGCAATATTTCAGTAGCGTGTACTGCGTTAGGTCGCTGTCCCGTTACATCCATGTGGTCATGGAATGGAAGATCTGAATTCGCCGAATCAGCTTAGCACCCGAACCGCAAAAGAATGCCGCTCCCAAAGCCATAAGAAATAAGAGAAGGTTTAGGCTGGTTTTCTGGTTTACTGGTTAGTTACGGGTCTTCCGCTAATTGAACCAGGCCTGTCTGTCTTGTTATTCCAAGATCGGACGGAATCTCTAGCCGGGCCTGGCCCGGCTGTGTTTCAGAAGCTTCTACGGCCCATGTCCAGAATGCGCATGGAAGAGAAGCCATCAAGCGCTAAAATGGGTAGGACGATCCGACCTTCACCACCTCCAGGTTGACACGCGCGGCATCCATCTCTTCCCCTACCTTTAAATATTGACACCTGCTGTAGCACGTCAAAAGAACATTATTAGGTTGGTGGGATGTCGTGCTGTCAGCCCCCCAAAGAGATTTTGGACATGGTTCAGGGTTCTACCTAGACTAATAATAAAGGGGTAGCGTTCGTGTGGCGAAGTAATCTTCGGGTTCCTGAATCCTTAAGCCCTAGTTCGTCGTCTACCAGTCTCCTACCTGGTAACCGTTAACCTACCGTACGCGTTGTCAGGAAATGTACTATATCAGTATATATAAGTGTATAGGTATGCAGCGACGATTGACATACCAAATGGAGTCTCCGTAACTTAACCCCTTTCACTAATGTTCTAGAAAGAGTAGGAGGAATAAGAGCAAAACCAGGCTAATGCAAGCTTTGCTGGCGCCGATTCGCTTGGACTCAAGTTACATTTGGCCATTTGTTCCTTTCATAGGCTTGGGCGTCGCGGAAAAGAAGAATACCTAAGGTAGGTAGGTGTATAATATCCTACTAAGGTTTTGAGCAGTGCAGGCCGTTAGACTACATAATGCATACCTACAAAATGAGAAAATAAGACGGACTATTAGTTATAGAATCATGCAAGTGATCCAATACATTTGATGTGCCACGCTCAATGAAACTGGAGCACGTGAGAAAACCCGAGAGTACCAAGGCTTCGAGGTGCAGTTTGGTGGTGGCAAGAGAAGTCTTCTCCCGCACCCTAAACGCTATTTCCATTTTAAGATGCTGCGATACCGATTGCTTAGGAAATAGATTTGGTACTTGGTAAGGATGAACAGGTTTAACTCGGGATGAACCAGGAGAGACAACTGGAAGGACAGGCAAGGCGTCTGGCGTTTGTCCAGATCTTGGTAGGTCATTTTAGCCATGTACGTAAGAGCGCCACGGAACTCTGTACAACGAGGAGGGATTGGGCAACAGGCGAGAAGATGCGTTATCCTTGCTTTCTGTACTTTTTCCTTGCTTTTCTTGGGAGTCGAGATAGACTTCGGCAGCAACATTCAAACCCAAAGATCCCAGGTTACCTAGAGATTTGGCGCGACGCGAACTGGCATTGGTGCCCTGACAGCCTGGATAGCGGCAAAGCTAGCCTAC
Organism: Daldinia bambusicola; assembly: GCA_022478815.1. NCBI lineage: Eukaryota > Fungi > Ascomycota > Sordariomycetes > Xylariales > Hypoxylaceae > Daldinia > Daldinia bambusicola. The sequence goes on from MU284151.1 coordinate 13,313, forward strand.
CTACATAGTACGTAGCCATGACTGCCATGATTTACCCAGGACTACCCGGAACGAAGAAGCAAGCTTATACTTTAGCTCTGCAGTTCGTGGCCGCCAAGGCATTGACCTGCACAATGCATACATACCAGGTATACATAACATAGGTAACAGAACTGCATCGCGCGTAAGCCCTTCGGGTGGCCGTAACATGTGAGGCCAGCTGTCAAAGCAGCATCGGGCATCCCAAACTTGTCACGTTCTTGACCCTGCATGGTACATAGCATAATACATTGGACCGCATACGGTAGTGGTACCTACCTAGGTACTGTTTCGCTTCGTTAGGTGAGGTTAGGTTAAGTATGTAGGTAGGTATCGATGTACTGCTGGCCCATCGCGGTCTATCGTGGCCTATCATGGCCACACTGATCTTGTCGGGAAGACGGAGATCAGGCCGGAGCCTAGAGCTCCAGAGGGAGAAATTTCTTAACGCATATAGCTGACAGTGTAAGATGATTCGTTGCTCATGCACTCGCAGATGATCACTGCAGCTACGGTGATACTGATCGATGATGATGAGGACATCGTCGAAGGATGATGCGATATACTGCGAGTGATATAATAATAGATACAATAATAGCTATTTCCCAGCCAGACAATCCTAACGCTTTCTCTCGTCGCACGAATACTTACTCGGGAGCCACTTGACTAACCTTACGCGATGAAACACACCACACCTAGTAACGTAGTAACATAACGAGGCATTCGATAGGGCTTTAGACACTTGTCTCGCTTATGCTGTTCGTCTAGCCCATGCAGAATGGCCACTGGCGTGCATGCATATCCAGGGTTTCGTCGGAGCATTGCAGATGAGAGCCTACCAGTGGGGTGTATTCCGGATCGGTGTGGATGGCAAGTTGGACTGCACGAGTGATTCAGACTCGAGAGATGGTTCGCTTGTTAGTGTATGATATCGGCGGACCGGTTAGTTCGTCACCGGGTTGAAAGGGCGATGACAAGGAGGAGAGGAGGATGACAATGATGAAGGTTGCTTTCCATAAGGGTAGCAATGAGTACTTGGTATCGAATCCAGTACTATGTACGGATTGGAGGCTTGTAGCCGAGAGACGATGTGAAAATCTTCTCCTGTGCGCGTACACCGCTAGTAGGTATGTGGCATGCATGACAGGTCAGTGGCTTGAAGTGGGGGATCGGCCTTCACTTCTCAACCGAGAGTTTTGATGGGCCAAGGACGGGAAGATATATACAAATGTATACAAAGAGACATACCTGTATATACGAGATGCAATCCATTGTGCGTTATATATCGTCATGTGCCGTATTAATGTTCGAGCCTTACTGAGACCAGCGATCAAAGGTAGGGGAAAGTGTACCTAATGGACTCGCGCATTATTGCAATGATACGCAATCAATCAAATATGTCAAATATCAGCCCAACAAAAATATGATAGGCTACCTCGGTAGGTTAGGTAGTTACCTCTCTTGTAATCATCCCTGCCTGCCACATCTCTCAAAGTTCCCGGTTAGACAGACAGGTTGCTATTATCGAAACCCGTCACTAGCTTTGTGCGTCTTCTGGTAACTTCGGAAACCTACACCCAGATGATTAAAGCTCGCGGTTCATTCCAGATCCTCATCCCGCTTTTTAGATTGATATCCACGATCTGTGGGTTGGGGGTTGGGGGTTGGGGGAGGGTTAAGGTAAGATGGCAAGATAGCTACCTAGGCGATGAGATATGGTGAGCCCGATGTCAGCCAAAGTTGCAAAGACCGTGGTCATGTACTATGTAAGGCTATCTACATTGTATTATTTTGAACTTACCACACATAAGCTGAGGCGGGATCATACACGCATACTCCGTTGCCGTACCTACATTAGACTCCACGGATCGCCCGACCATGGTTCACGATGAGTTATAGTATATAAGCCGCATAGTAGCACCAAGTTCTGATATGCTAGCTTAAATCAAGCCTGCTACCGCCGCGACGCAACGCATCCTGTGAATGTTTTACCTGGATCTATGAATGCCAAGTCAGACGGCAACTTACCACCCCCCCTTGTCTTTTTTGTCTCGACCTCGGAATCAAGGGAGTTTCCCCACGAGATTCTTCTACAAACCGCGTAGCAGATTACTACCAACAGCATACATAGTAGCATGAATTTTTAACCGCATTTAGACTTCCAATCAAGTTAACGCCCCGGCACTCATCCCATCTCAGCTGTTCATCCCGTCTTGGTCAAACGCCCCGGCCGTTCCCGGTAAAAACCTTCCCCGGTAAGCTAGCTGGTCGCCATCAATGACGCTAAGCGCCACGGCGATGTGGCAGGGTACTAGGTTCTAACGAGTAGATCATTAGCATAGCTAACGACAAGTCGTAAACGCGTAAACATGCTTTTTTATATCTACCTACATAGTACCTAGGTACAATACATCATGCAGATAATCTGTCAGAACGCCATAGCTAGTAGCAGAACTTGCAAGTGGTCGCCAACACGAACAGTTACATCACACTCTTTTTCCTCCAAGATACATATATCAAACCTACTTCTATGTAAATTTAACATATTGGTGGTTATAATTTATATATTTGTAGTGTCATAAGATACACGTACCTAACTCACTCTAGCCTCATGTATATTAGCTGTCTCCATCTGGCTGCTGGAAACGTCGGCATTTTGCGATGGGCGGATAAGGAAAAGCCGCGTAGCTCTACAACTTACCATCCTACCATACTACCATACTACCCTCGTTACCAGCCATCACTTCGCTCAACCATTACCTGAAACGCCCCCCGCCAAGCTATCTCCAGCATGAAAGTTGGAGCCAAGGCGGAAATCGCTCTGTCTAGCCCTATAATAATAAACTTTTGTAGGCTGTCCGGAGTTGTACACTTCGTACTAGCAGAAAATGTACCTATGAGGTATCGTGAGCTTTAGGTTGTAACCCCGATCAACCCGACATATTGTCCATTGTAAACGCACAGGCCGGTCAAGAATCTGGAACACTCTCGGGCTTCTTCAAGCTCCCAGCGCCATGGGCCGGACCCCAGATTTAACAAACGAACTAATTATGACCGGACCCTTATGACGACGAGGCGTTTTTCGTTGTTCGCTTTTGGAAATTCCATGCCGGCTAGATGCTGCCCGTTTCTAAATACGGCAAACATAAGACTGAAGAAAAAAGCAAACTATCAAATAATGTCGACGCCATCCCACCGGTAAATCCAATCAGAACAGCTAATCGTCTTAGCCCAAGCGCATGTCAGAAAGTGACTTCGGACTACATCCTAGTGTTAAAGCATTGACTGACGAATTATAGGTGTTCCTTGCTATAATTAACACCTTTCATATTATTACCTACGCGATATTTCAGGTCAGGGATGTCACTGTATCAAATGTTCGTCATTCCGATTTCCCCTGCTGTCTCTTCTTCGATCTCCGCAATCCACGAGATAGTTAACCGTGGCTTTGTATCAACTTGCTGCAAGTACATCGCGGTACATCAAATATGTAGGACCTATATAAGCCGCGTTATTATGTATAACACTTTATTGGTCTTACGTGTAATGTATCTGGGCAAAATTCTGTGTGGGATGAAAAAGGTAAATGTAGAAAAGAGAAAAACAAAAAGCAAGATGACACTTCGTCGACGGCTTTACCCTGTTTCCAAATCCACGTGCGCTGCAACGTCTGCCATCACCCGGTCCTCCAACATAGCGGATGCGGTGTTCCTTTCCGACTCTTGCAATACAACGATACCAACCTACATGCATACATGGCCTTACAACGGTAAACCAAACCCTGGTGCTGAGATGCAGTCGCTACTGCAGGTGCCATGTGCAGAGTTGTCCCACCTTCATACTACTACATGTGTCCATGAATAGGTGCCAATGCTTCAAGTAAAATGTACAATCTGACCGCGACTTTTTTTTCTTTCCCTTCTCGGCCGGGAGACTGGTTCAAAGCAGAGCCGGGGAACCCTACCCTATCTAGAAGTGGCAGGAGTCGCAGGACACATTATGCCCAGTTCGCCGACTACCCAAGGCCAAACAACCAGGAGCCAACTAAATTTCCCTAGCCCTGCTCGTACTAGTATCTCGTTTCCGCTACCCGTAATCTCGACCTCCCGCTCCCGCGATCCCTTTCCATATTCAAAGATATCAAAGGCTTTCTATTCCCCACTAAGAATCTTACCATCTCCGAGGATGGTATATACACACCCTTGAAGGCCTGCCAAAGACAGTCAATGCACTAACTACACTTGCCAGGTAGCTATAGCCTAATATTCAGCACGTCCAGCCCATAGCAGCGACCACATGTATAGGGCAACAAAACGGCACGGCTACCTATATCTCAACACTTGAGACATAGACTTAACAATAATCGCTCCTCTGTAATAACATGATCCCAGGCACATTGACATCAATTTTTCTCTTTTGTACAGGGAATTCCGCTACAGCTGCTTCGCGTTTCGAACAGCGAAATTCCACACGAAGTCTGCCTGTTTGATTGATCAGTTTATCCATAATCCACCTTGCTCGCCTCGCCGTAGGACGGAGTCCTCCTGCGTCTGCTAATACTACCTGCCTGCCTGTTTGCCTATAACAAGATCCTGCAGGTGACTCCACCTGCGGCACAGAGTGTTCATCGCAGCTATTCTGTTGCAAGTTCTACTGTAGGTACGGATCACTTGGGGCTGTATTTGCCTTGCGTTCTAAAGGCACGGCTGGGGGGCATATCCCATTGTTGTCCTAAATTGATAGTCTGCAGCAGTCCTGTTTCTATTTCGGGCCATACCTACTAGATATGCAAGCTGAATAGACGCTGCTTGTTCGGTTTAGTTTTCTCAGATGTGAGCTAGGATCTCCAATGATAGTTACCTAGATAATTGTAATACTTGCGCATTGTTGACCATAGGTAGAGCATCATGTTAACATCATACTATCTGTCTACGTTAAGTCTACAAAATAGTTACCTAGGCATGCACATGCGAAAGAGGAAACCTTCGTTTTCCACTCGTCTCTTGATCGGAGACTTACCATCGATTTTAGGCGTTTAGATAGAAGCGTTCTAGACATATAATTCGTCAAACTGACCAACAAGTGGGCTTGCCTAAAAGCCTACGATTGGATGATGGCCGGTGACGGCTCTCTTATTCTTCAACATGGCGAGACACACCAGCTCACCGTCACACCGATTGCGAACCAGGGCCATTCTTTGACAGCGGTCTATCCCGTTGCAAACACATGTGTCATAACTTTCCTTATGCTAGAGGAAGCCAATGCCTATTCGCTAATCAGAGGGGAATGCAGACTTCCAAGCCCACCAGCTCTCTTGAATCCACCCTAGCAGCCTAGTTGGCTTCCTCTACACCACTGTCCCCCCTGGTCAACGATAGCCGTTCATACGGCGCCAAAAGATCAGTCGCAGCCCACGTCAAGCGGGTACATTCGCCGCAAGATCCAGGATGATGCATATTGCTGTCGCCCACTAAGGTGACTCCCCTTCTGTATGCCTCTCTGAGTAGTAGTTTTCAAACAACATCCTACAACAGGTCGCTGGCAACGCACTCTAATTCAGCCTGCCGCGTACAGTACAAGGGACTGTGTGGATAGATCACCCTTGCCACCGCTTACAGCTCTGAAGATCTAGAAAAAAGGACACGCACACACGCATGCTTCAGACTGCAAAGATACGAAGCGGCTCAGGAAGAGAGCAGCTTTCGTTCTAGTGGGACTTTTAGACGCACCTAGGCCTAGCCGTTAACTCCCAATAGAGCCCAAATCTTGGGGACAGCCCGCTTAGCTACGTGTAGTCCAATCTGGGGAAGTTTTTTCCATCGATTCCTACATCGGGGGGATCTTGGGAGCTCACGCCATCAGTGAAGGGGGTGCAGCACCGCTAATCGCCAGGGTCATCACATCGTTTTCGCTCATGCGTTGTCCCTTCCGGGCATGTGTACCGGTAGTTCCGGGCGAACTTCAATGCATTTGCGAGAAGGGACATTAGAACGACCCAGGAGCAAACATAGAAGCTTACTGCCGTAGTAGAATAGCAGGCCTCTGATCGAAAGGCTTTGTCTTACTTTCATGTGCTCCTAACTTAGTCGTGCCTGTCAAGTACCGATGGAGGAGTACGTAATTCGTCTCGTCAATAGCCACGTCTTCTTCCTTTACATGTTTAAGAAGCACGTCGCCGTTTAGAGTGTATAGATGTGGATGCTGTCGCGCACGGGATGCCAGACCGCAAGCATCTTCGGCGTGTATCGGCATTACTCACGATATTGACACCCTCTAAAGGAATACTCTTCGGTTTGGCCTTCTATCAATGATCACCTGCATCGCTCGATACTATTCATGCACATCACTGATACATCAAGAATATCCTAATACGTGACTTCTATAGATGATCACTAAAGCAAGGGGGTTCTAGAAACAAAATGGCCCGAACTAACAACCTTTGCTCTAAAGCATCGCAGCACCTGCCTCGACGTGTCTCGTCCCACGTCGTGGTAGTTGTTCCGGCATTGAGGGGAGAACAGGGCCCTCCACCGCCAGTGTTGTTCGATAGTTTGTTAACTTTACCTAATGCGAGACCTACACTACACCCATTTTTACCCCCCATGGTCACCCCATTCACTCTGTCTTAACAAACCTATGCAACCGACTACGCTTGCGGCGGTTGGTCTGTTAGTTCACTTGATATACTCCGGGCGATCTTGATCCTAGAGATCACGTCCCCCACTTATTCCTCAACTCCACTTCCCAGAGTCTCCTCTGTGTGGTTCAAGTACCTTGCCAGCTCCTCTCCCCAGCGTACTGGGAGTAGTCACTAGTCTAGAAAAGAACTTTGTATATATTCCATGTGTCCAACAGCATCATTCCCTAACCTATCACGGCAGTCTACCATTTATGCTGCTCAGCCTAGCTTAGCCCTAAATGAATGCAGGTTCATCCCAACAAGGTCCCTTAAGGCAGTATAGAAGAATGTAAAGCAGGCACCTCGTCTGTTAGAACCTCACGTGTCTCTGTTTGTTGGACTGACCCTAGGCCGTTAGATTATACTGAAGATTTAGGAGTAAGAATCCACTGTATGGACTTCTCGTGTACAGTATAAGATGGATTCATAATGGGTACCTACTACAACAAAGTAATTCCAAGAAAGTCAGATTTGACGTTTGTTGCGCCATAAGATACTGTAGAACTGTTTTAGGACATATCCTGTAAAGGAATAGTTTGATATAAGTACCTCATAGGCTGGAGAGTAAGCAGTTACCACAAGACAAGCTTGAGTCTATGGGAGTGGCAATCACTTTGATAAGTTAAGGCTGCATTTAGGTAGAAGAAACTTCGGCTATGAGTTTTAGAAACTTGACTAAAGGACTTGTATAAGATATTTGTTGCATAGGTTCTTAAGGAATATCGTTGTATTAATGATATGCAGTCTTGGGGAGGCCTATGTGCTTTCTTTGCATGGCTAGGTCACGACTACAACCATTACCTTCCTCAGCTTAACGTCCTGACTAATGAAATTTAATCCATGCATACCTGCAATATGTAGAACTTCTGGCTTGAGTACCCGGAACTGAAAGGGGAGGTGACAATATATGATTCCCATACGTCGCTTTGGATCCAATGATAAAGATGGACACCGTTCTCCTAGTGTTTCCGGGATGCTTGCTGGATTATCTACCTAACTTTAGTCTGTGTTACAGCCAGACTTAGAAGAGTGAGATACACTGAATAAATGCTTGGTGTGGTAACGAGGAAGAGAGATAGCAATCTGACCTACTGTGGCTTTATCATCCTTTGCTCTACATGAAAACCGCCTCAAGACAAGGCAGTGGCTTTCGACCCCAGGATTATCCCTTATCTAGGTCAAGATAGGAGGAATTTGCTCAACTTGAAGAGTTAGATACGTCTTAATTGACCTGGTATATGAGGTACATAAACTTACTTGAAAAGGGGGTCATATGAGTATCACCTGATGTAGGAGCTGGGATAGCTTAGAAGATTAAACAGCTACTGATATATAATCTTGGACCAGGTCGTTCACGTTGAATATATCTAGCATATATCAGGGGCAGTTCTGTGGCATCAACATTGGTTATGACAATGTTTTTCTGGTTCCTAAAACGCTGGAGCTTCCATACACAAGTTCCAGGGTAGGCTCGTGGTCACAATGCACAATATTCAGAAAAAGCCACCGTTGGCTTTGACATTCAGTAAGCGTCTATACCTTCAGCTTTACTTTGTTATATGAGGTAAACGAGACAGTTAAACGTTCGTCTTGGCTAATAATTCTATCCTGGTATCAAGCCAACATAACACATTAGAAATGCTCGAAGTATAGCAACCGTGATCCGATTATACCACTATTACTATCGTTGTTTGGCGTACTTCGTATGCGAGCCATTCGCAATAACAGGACCGGCTTCGCCGTCGACAACCTTGCAGATGACAACACGGGTGAACGCTAGGGTCCCACCAACCTTGTCAGCCGTGGCAATGATCTCTATCTCGTCGCCCTCTGCGGCAGACGATAGATAAGTGACGTGAATGTCGACGGAGACTCCGGTGCGACGGCGCAAGTCCCACGTAGCGATTGCCATGCCGCCGGCCCAGTCAACGATAGCGGCGGAGACCGCGCCATGGATGCCACCACCCGAGTTTATATGGTTCCGGGTGAGCGTCAAACGCGCCGCCATCGATCCCTTCGACGCAGAGCGAATTCGCACATCAGAAAGCAGGAAATTGTAGATGGCTGAATTGGGGAGTTGCGCCGTGGTCAGCTCCTCGATATGCTTCTTGATGACGGCTTCATCGCTGCTTAACTCCACAGCTGATGGCCCTTGATCAACGGACCCCATGGCGTCAAGCTAAGAATACACAGGAGGCCTTTAATATCGCCTCGAGTTGAAGGAGGAGGGAAAAGAAAGGACTTCTCCAAGTTTATATATTATTAGGTTCTGGCTTGATATGCCCGGGCCCAATTACATTCGGTGTAGTCGAGGTGAGCGATATTCTAGGTCAATGTTCAACGGAAACATGGAAAATATTGTGGAAAATGTTGAGAAAAAGACAATGCGTTTGACGGCCCGTTTTTAGAACAGAGCAGCTGTTGAGAACAAGAAAGGGAAGGATAACAGCTGTGACGCAGCTGATATCTCACTCATCTCATCTGCCAATTGGCAAAATTCAAATATCAAGGCCAACTATGAATGGGTGGTCCATCATGTAACCTATCATAAAAGTCCGAAATATTCTTGGTGTAACGAAAAGAATCATTTATTCCAGACAATAAGATATAGAACGGCGAACACCGATAATGGGTTGTTCCTATCAATTGGAATGCATGTAGGAGGTACCGAGTCAAATAACGGGGCTTGCATATGGCATCAGAACGCAAAACGGCTTTTATCTACAGGATCAGAGACGATCTATTCGGCATGAATTATTGTGCAAGGAGCCATTTATTCAACTAATCGGCAGATTCTTATATGATGAGTGGGATATGGCGAAGGTCACTGAAAGGGGCTTTTAACAAGCAGATCGGATAACTGAATAAATGAACTAACGCATAATTAAATACCTGGCCCCCTTGCTGACACCACCTCTCCCGCAACTAGGCAACAATCATGATACGGTCTTGTTCTCTTCTTTCTAAATTAGGTAGTTAACTAAGACTCAAACTTAAGCCCAGATGCCAACTTGTCATAATTGTCTTCCTCTTATTACCCTACCTAGGCCACGAAATGAGCGGAGCTCAGCAAAACTGTCCACATGAAGCCTTACAGCTGGAGCCTTCAGCTTATGCCAAACGCGCTGGATATAATCGGCCTACCCCTGATCGAAGGTTAGCTGCGACAACGAAGTCAGGCAGAAACCCTTTAGTTACAAGAGGTCAGGGAGCCGGTGTTTTGGAGAAGCTTACGGAGGAGTCCGCAAGTAGGCTGTCCGGCGTATTCCCAGGCCCGCTGATTTTACCGGATGATGAGCTCGCTAAGGATCCCAAATATCCGCCTCAGTCGTTCCGATCCTGGCTGAATGAGCCGTTGCGCAAGAACGGTAAGCTGAACGAGAAGCGGAAAACTTTTTACGTCGCTGGGGCGCCTGAGATCACGCCTGATGTGAACTACATGAAGCAATGGCTCCAGCCAAAGGTTGGGAAGCGTTCAAAGCCGACTGGTGAAAGGTTACAGATACCGTTTGATGATATTGTCAAGTATACAAGTGCATTCTACCACGGGTTATCTGTCGAGCTGTTTCCTATCAAGTTGCAGTTCGTACCATGGACGGAACCGAAAGATTCGGCAGAGCTAAGCAATGGGACTCAGTACGTCGGCCTCCTTGCAGGTAATGACTGCACTCGCATTCGCGCGAGGCCATCCCCGGACGGTGTCTTTGGGGGCCAGCTAAATCTTGAGGACCTCCTCGATGCAGCTATTGAGATGGTGCCTAAAGAAGCGTATTCGATAATCCTACTTTTCGATCACGATATGTACGAAGACGAGGATGATGACTTCTGCTGTGGTAGGGCGTATGGCGCTGATCGTGTATCGGTAGTTTCTACTGCTCGATATCATCCTGCTCTGGATAGCCATGCCGGGATCCAATTTGAGCATATGTGGCCCGCTTCTCATTGCGAGTCTTACGTCGAGGACGCCTGCCCAGCGAATGGCATCCAATCGCACTCGAGAGCAGATAAACAGAGCGGCAGTACTTCTGGGCCATTATGGGCGGCCCTAGAGGCAGTAAGAAGCCTTAAAGAACCTGTGACTCTGAAGGATCGAAATGGGCTTTGGTTTTCGAGAATCGCGAGGACAGTGGTTCATGAACTTGGCCACTGTCTTGGGTTGGACCATTGCATTTATTATGCTTGCGTCATGCAGGGGTCTTCGCGGATAGCCGAAGATGTCCGACAACCTCCCTACCTATGCCCCGTGTGCTTGAGTAAAGTTTCCTACGCAGTTGCTTGTGAACTAGAAGGGCGCGATGAGAATGGAAAGGAGGAGTATATCAAGGAGAGGTATAGACTACTGGTGGATTTCTGCGACCTCTCGAAACATGTTGGCATGTTTGCAGGGTATGGAGCTTGGTTACGTGCACGGCTCGAAGATCTCGGACAATAAAGATAGAGGGAAGGATGAGATACACTCAACCATCCCCGTTTGATTCGAAGTACCTAATAACGGAAACTGGGGGTCTAGAGAATGGATCGGCCAAGGCCGAGAAACACCATCCATGAGGTACATAGTGAAGAATCAATCAGAGATGCAGGGGCTTGGTAGAGGCAGATCGCTTGTATAGCTCTACCAACAAAGTCAACAGATAAAAGTGGACTGGAAACAGATTGTATAATACGATACATTTCGGGGAAATATTTGTATTCTGCTACAGTGATAAACCTTAGGGTATGGGAATCAGATATCCCAGCAGAAGCCGGCGTGCAGAGCGAAGTCTACCTTCGACATGACTTTCGCGGGTTAGATGCCTCAAGTATCTAGATTATGTTCCTCCTTATACGTCGGCGGATCCTCCTTCGATCTGCGAGAAAATGGATTGCGATCACGCCAGCCACTAGAACGTATAAAGCACCTAGAAATGGACCTATAAGAGGCCAGCTACCGTGTGCTTTTGGGGAGGGTGATGGTGAAGGAGCCGCTAGTCTAAAAAGTCCCAACGGTTCGGACATGTTAGTGCGGATAGTTGGTGCGTTTGCAGGGGCCATGATCTTTTGGTTGTGAGACTAGACGGTGTAGACGAGGAGGGTGGCTGCAGGTGAGGACATATCATGTTGGAACCATACCAAGTACGAAAGTATTAATATATAGGTGGGTACCTAGGTATCTTGGGTATGTTCAAAGACCCAGGTTTCCCGCAGGATATTAGTCTCTAAGAATTCACCATAGTTATTGCGAATTATGAATCACTTTATGTTGTAAGTTTGCCACATCGCAGAGCATGAGATAGGGAAACAACTTGGTTATTCCGCGAGGAACTCTAATTACGATAGCTTTGAAGCCAAAGCTGTATACATAATAACTTCTTTGTTCCCGAGGAGTCTCAAGTGAGACTCCTGTCAAAGCTGAGAGAAAGATATTCCAGCCAATTTTCTGATATCCCGGAAGCTCTTCCAGAAGCTCGCCTCTACTCCATGTGTTGAGTATTTGAAGTGTACAAGTTCCTGTATAAAGACATGAATCCACCCCTCTCGAAGGGCGAGCAGTGATTTTGTTTAACAGGGCGTCATGCACGTACCCGAAAGTAGAGGAGGTACTATGGCGACCCATCATCTGCGTTTGGCTCGCAACTCAGGGCGATCGGAGTCCTTGTGAATTAAAGTAAAACATTCACTGTTAGGATGTATGGTACCTAATGTGAGAAATATAATGTGCCAATGAAGGCTTGGCAAGTTGACATCAAACGGAGATCCGCAGATGCAGGGGCCGGGCCGAAGCTGCGGAGTGAAGACAAAAAGAAAAGCCATTTTCACCTCTTATATTCTTGAGGCATATCTGCCGATTATATCTACCTGGGGCTCGTCGTACGAACCGATGCGGAAAGCTAGTGGGAAAGGCAGAAAAAGCAAGAGATGTCTTAAGCACTTGCGGACCTAGTATTAGATACTGCATACAAGTACCTTCCTCATCTAAACCAGATCAACTTAGCTTAGATGATTTTTACATTATTCCAGAACAGCCAGGATTTGAAATAACCCAAGTCTCTCTTTACAAGTATAGGTAATAGGTAAAAATAAAGGTATATACTTTATATATCTCTTCCTAGGCCTAGTGTTACGAAGTAGTTATCCGATGTGAAGCCAAGTAGAGTGCTCACCGAAGGAAAGAGGCAAATACAAGTAACTAGCTGCATCAATAGATCTATAATTCTTCAAGCCCCTTACCCATAAATAATCCAATGTATCCAATGTTTACACACCGTCCATTATCGCACTGCAGGACGATCCTGTTCGAACATAGCTGAAAGTCGTAATCGACGTAATTTTATTGCTTAAAATTGTTGCTGAGACAAAAGGGCCCAACACATGGCTTGAACCTGCAGACGATTTACTACCCTCGGGTGTTGAAGTAGGTAGGTACCTAGGTAGGTAGGCAGGTATGTAGGTAGGTATTATACGTTAGGCACGGCTGCGTGGTCTTGATATATATATAAGTAATTTAGTACACTTGTTGCGATGTACTAGGCATATTTCTGTCTCTAAATCTCATCACGAAGGGGCGGCAAGCAGGTGCGGTCACTTACCCTTAAACCTTTGTACTATTGCACATCAGCCCAAATTAACTTATAAACCGAGATAGACCTCCCGAGATCTAGCCTTGACTTCCATTATCAAAAATAACGATCAGAACTATTGACCATGGCTGGGAAAGATCAACTAAGCGTCATAATAGTCGGTTCGGGGCTTGCCGGCCTGACCGCAGCTCGTGTATTGCGAGAGAAGTGTCAGGTTACTGTGTATGAGCGAGGAAGCCCTTCGACCGCGACCGGAGGTCAGGGAATCACAAACTTCCCAAATGCGGTCAAGATTTTGGACCAATTAGGCTTTAATCCGGAGCGAACCGGTTCTGTTCCCGTCGAGGGATTTAGGACTTTAGACAAGCAGGGCAACATTATCTCTGATGTCGCGTTCCCCTTCAGAGTAAAGTATGGTGCACCGGCCCTATCACACATGCGGGTTGACTTCAGAGCCGAATTACTGAGCTTGGCTACTGCTCCGTCTCAGGATCTGGGTATCGGTGGCGAACCTGCCACGATTGTATTCAATAATGGCGCTCGGGATATCGACCCCGAAGCTGGTGAGATTACTCTAGAAGGCGGTTCAACAGTTAAAGCCGATGTAATCATAGGTACGGGCCCTATGCGAATAGTTGTGCTAATTAATAACCTAACGGGACTCTAGTTGCGGATGGTATTCATTCTCGCCTACGGTCTTTGATTGTAGGACCGGGCTGTTCCCAACCCAAGAGGAATGGGATGACTTGCTGCCGAGTAGCTGTCTCTACCGACGAAGCCATTGAAGCCCTTGGTGGGCTGCCAGGCTGGTGGCAGAACTTGATTAGCAAGGATAAGCGTATCCTGATATTTGAGGCCGGCGACGACTCTGATCGCATTATGGTTGTATATCCCCTTCGCCACGGTGATTGCATGAACATTTCCTGTGTTTTTACTACTGAGGAAGAGCAGGATGGAACGACATACTCATGGTCTGCGGAAGGAGATACCAAGAAGATACTGGAGATCTTTGACGATTTCGACGCAAGCTTGAAAGCGCTTATTGGGTAAGTGTTTGACCTACGTCCATCGTGTCATGCAACATGGGATAAATCGGAGTGAACCATGGCTGACGAGCGCATAGTGTATCGAAACAGGTAAAGCAATGGGAACTTCAGGACATGGAGCCCCTTGAAAGATGGACTGCAGGTCGCGCCATTCTCATCGGCGATGCTGCTCATGCAATGACACCAATGCAAGGCCAGGGTGCCAACGTTAGCATTGAAGACGCAGAGGCACTCAGACTATTAGCGGAGCCTGGCGTAACACGCGATGACGTCCCGAGGATCCTGAAGCAAATAGAGAAATATAGACTGCCCCGTGCCGCAGCCATTCTCAGGAATACAAGAAAGACGCATCGTGATGTTGGAGGAGAGAAATTCAAGGTTATGGACGAGAACTGCACCTACCATGGAATTTTCGAAGCCATGAAGGAACAATGAAGAATGTTCGAAGAAGGGGATGTTGTTTAAGACATACTGTACCTAGAAGTTCTTCTCTAAACGGACCAGCTGTGCATATTTGGGCATGGTTTATAAGAGGTACCTTAGGCGCCCAGTTAAGGGACCTTGGAACATTTTTACTAGCAGCACAGATTAATTAGTCATTCTTGAGGGTTTATTTACACGATCTGTTATTTATTCGATCCGTACTCGAAGTTGTTCTAGGTAATTGCTAGAGAATCTGTATGGAACGGCGTGCATAAAAGGCGTTTATTTCGGTCTTAATGTAAGCCAAGTACTGTACCAACTTCCGCTAGTAACAGTTAATAATTTAATAATTATAAATTGTTTTTTTATAATTATTTTATATAAATATTTAAAATAATAAATGTTAGTAAATATTAATGTTAAATACGTTTTTAATAATAAATTAAATTTAAATGTTTAAAAGAAATTAAAATATTTATATATATTAATTTTTAAAATATTTTAAATATTTTAAATATTTTAAATATTTAAAAACTTTTTAAACGTTTAAACGTTTATTATTTTTTTCCTATTATTCCCATTATTTTTATTATTTTTATTTATTTTTATTTTTATAAAAGTTTAATAAAAAAAGTTTAATAAAAAAAATTTAATAAAAAATTAATTAAATTTTTAAAATTATTTATATAAAAGTTTTTCTTTTTTTTAATTTTTTTTTCTTTTTTTTTTAAGTTTTTAATTAGCTTTTTAATTAATTAATTAATTAATTAATTAATTAATTAATTAAATTAAAAACTAAAAATTAAAATTTAAAATTTAAAATTTAAAAATTATTATAATTTTATAATTTTATAATTTTATAATTTTATAATTTTATAATTTTATAATTTTATTAATTTTATAATTTTATTATTTTTAATTATATTTATACATTTATTTATATATTTATTTATAAATTTATTTATATATATATATATATTTTAAATTTTTTTTTATTTTTTTATTAATTATTAGGATAAATTACCAATAGGTAATTCCTAATTAACTAGCTTAATGTGGTTACCTTGTAACCGTGTTACCCTATAAGTGGTGTAATCATTAGGGTTTACAGCCTTAACTAACCACTTATATTTTTTATAAGGTAAATGGTTAGTGTAATTAAATTTCTTATTTTTATATATATAAATTAAATATAATAAAACTTTAGGAATATCTTTATTTATTATTATATATTATATATATATATATATTTATTTTATTATATTAATATTAATTAATAGTTAAATAAATAACCATAAATAATTAAGTAATTTTAGTAAAAAATAAATTTATCTTTAAAAGAGTTTTTATGGGAGTGAATATATTTTTAAAAGAGTAATTACAGTAAAAAAAATTAAATTTATCTTTAAAAAAGTTTTTAAAGTTTAATTATAAAATTTATTTTTAAAAAAGTTTTTTAATAAATTATTATTAATAATATATATATTTAAAATAATTTATATTTATTATATATTATAATATTATTTATATTTAAAAATCCTTTAATTTATTCCCTTATTAATATATTTATTTTATTATTAAAATAAATGTTAATTTTAAAGATTAAATTAATAATAACCTTATTTATTATTAATTTAATGTATTAACCCTTATTAAGGACCTTTTTAAATATATATTAAATATTATATTTATTAGGAACTTTATAATATATATAATTAATATATTTAATAAGTCCTTTTAGGAATAATATAAGGATGATTTTGAGGGTTGGATTAAGGAATATTTTTTAAGGGTTAATAAGTTATTATATTAAATTAAATATTTTTATCTTTAAAATTATAGTGTATATGTTATTAAAAGAAATAGTTTTTATTATGTTAAGTTTTATAATATATTTATTACTAATGAATGGTTATAATTAAAAGATTATAAAGTAGTTAAGATTTTTGAAAATGATTTTATTTTATTAATTAATAAGTGTAATTTTATAGTAATTATTAAGTTTAAATGTTTGAAAAAATTATTACCTTTTAATTAGTTAATAATATAATATTAAGATAATATATCTTTTTTATATTTATAATTATTATTATTAATCTTGTTATAATAAATTTAAAATAAATTAAAAATTAATATTAATAAAGTTAATATTAAAGGTAAGGTATTTATATTATTATTAATAATTATATAAAACTATAAACCTAAAAAACTATATAAGGTTATTATATTTTTATTACTTATTATTAATATTTACCCTTAAAAAGGTATTAATAAATCTCTTAATAAGTTATTATTATTTAATAATAATAAGGAGTTAGATAGACCTTTTAATAAAAGGAAATCCAATAAATATTTACCTTATAAATATAATTAAAACCTAATATTTAATAACTTAATTAATAAAATATTACCTTATAAACCATTATTAATAAACATTAAAACCTTAAAAGATTTAGTTATATTCTTTAAGTTATATAATAATAATAAATGGAAATATAAAGGTAAAAAATATAATAATTTTAATAAAAAATTATATATATTTAATGATTTTTATATTATTATTAGTATATTTTAATATAATTAAAATATAATTTATTTTATAATATTAAAAAGGAAAGCCTTAAATTATTATTATAAAAGATTAATTATAATTAATAAATATCACTTCTTTTTTAAAAATATAATATACTTAATAAAAGTATTTTTTTAAATTATTAAAAGGTAATAAATGTATGTATTAAAATAATTTAATATAAATATTTTTATTATATAAGCTTAAAACCCTAATAAAAACATTATTAACTATTTTAAAATACTTATTTTAAATTATTAAAAGATTTATAATAATCTATTTAATAATTATTATAATAAATTTTATTTAATTTATAGCTTATTAATAATTATATAAAAACATTTAACATTTAAAATAATCATTATTAAATTAAAATATATATTTAATACCTTATATTTAAATTTATATAATGTTATTAACATTTACTTATATAAGTAATTACCTAATGACTTATTATTAACCTAAAGTAATAATAATTAATATTGGGTTAATAAAAAATATAAAGATAATAAATTCTTATTTTAATCTTATTAATTTAATTAATATAATAATAATAATAAAAAATATTATATATATAATAAATAAAGTTATTAATTTATATATTATTTTTAAAATAAATAATATAAAAGATATATTAATTAATCACATAATATAACTAATAACCATATTAAAAATATTAATAAAAATTATAATTAGTTTTTAATATAATATAAAGGTATTAACCTTAAAAATAATAATATTAATAAAAGTATTAAAAATAATATTTAACACACTATAAATTAACTAACTAATAATAATAATAAATCTATTATAAAATATATATCCTAATTTATAATATTATATAATATTGTAAATAGTGAGAACATTATAAATATCTTTATAAATTAAATTATTTTACACATATTTACAAACTTTAATACTTTTAAAAAACTTATTATTAACAAGTTAATAGTTATAGCATAAGATATAAGCACCATCTTTTTATTAAATAATTAATATATTATAATGTTTTAAAATATAATACTTAATACTAGTATTATTAGCATTTCATCTAATGGAAAATTACAATTAAAAACTTTACAAGTAATACATCCATACATTAAGTTAAATATTATTATAACAAGGCATTACACTATATCATTTAATAATAACCCCTATTTATTTAACTTAAAAATAACCCACGTACTAATACCTTTTAATATTATAAAATTCCACATTATACCATTTAATATACCCTTTTTAATATATATTAATAATATAAATTATTTAAGTATTTACTTAAATAATATTAAAAATATTTTAATATATTAAAGTAAAAATTACCCTATAATACGTAAATAAAATTACCTGTAATTTTTACTCAATAACCATAATATTACAATAACTTACAACCATTTAATAAAAATTAAATTATATCAAATATATAAATAATTTAACCACCCAATTATAATATAATTATATAACATATTAAAACATATTAAATATAATAACCTTAACACCAAAATCATTAAAAAAATTATAAAATATTACCATTAATATTAACTCTATAATAAAAACTTTAATAAATTTAAATTTATAATTAAAAATAATATTAAATTTAATTATTTAATACTAATTAATATAATATATATAAATATTAAACCTATACTATATACTATTAATAAAATAACCTCTTATCAAATAATTAAATTTTTAAAAAATATAATAATTAAAAACATGTAATATACCTTAAAAAAAATATAAATTAATATTTATTTAAAACCATTTAATAAATTAATATATAATATTAAAAAAAATTTTATTTTTAATAAATTTAAATCTAATTTTATAACATTAAATATTATTTTAAAAGAGGTACTTATAAAAACCTATAACTTTATTAATAAATTAAAATAATACCATGTACCACTACAATAAACCTATAAGATAATAACAAATAAATACCTTAATATTAAATAATAATATTACTTTTAAATGGTTATAAAAGTAATAAATAATATTACTAGACCTAATAACTTAATACCTACCTTATTAATATTTAAAACCTACCCTTATATAATAAATAACTTATTAATAATATCTATAATAAAAACGCATAAAACAATTATTAAAAAGGTTATAAATAAAGTATATAAATTAAAGGTATAATAATAAATTAATAATACCCTTAATATTTAAAATAACTTAAATATATTACTTACATTTAAATTATTTATATTATTAAAAGTAAAAATATAATAAAAAAAAAATAATTAAAATAACCTTTATAAACTTTTTATTAAAAATAATAATATATATATAATAAAAATAAATAAAAAGCTTATTAACTTTTATATAATATTAATATAACCATATTATTATGATAAAATAATAATAACACCTAAAAAGTAATTTATCTTATAATAAAAATCTAAAAAAAGTAATAATAAAAAGGATAATAGTTATTAATTTCCATAATTACCAACTTTAGGTAAAAGGTAAAATAAACCTTTAAATAATAAAAATAAATCTAAAATCATTATTAAAAGTATTACTTATATAATTTCACATGAAAAAAAACATAAAAAATTTACAATTAAATTACGTTAAAAAAGTAAGATTACCATATTAAGATAACCTTTTAAAGCCTTTAATAAAACTAAGATAAAAACTTTAATTAATAAAAGAATTTTTTTGTTTAAAAAATATAATAATATTAAATATAATAACACATATATTTATAATTCTTATATCATATAAAAGATAAAAAGAATGGTAATAAACAAACTATATAAAAAGTTAAAGCTAATTATTTAAGGTTATAATAATTTTAAAAAAAAGTAAATACTAATATAATTACTAACCATTTAACAGGTTAACCAACATATACTCATTACCTTAACACTTACCTTATTACAAAATAACATAGTAATGTAAATATAAAACATCTCACAAATATATATACAATTAAAGACAAAACTAACACATATAATATTAATTAAATTATCATAAACTATAAAAAGAAAATACCTTATAAACACAATTATAATAATAATTAAACCTTTATATAATATACTTAAAATAAAAACCCATTAATAAACCATATATACTTATTACCATTAAAAGAAATTATAAATAATAATATTTATATATAACCCTTACTTATTAATATTAATAAATAAATAATAATTTAATATCATTACCATATAAATTAATAATATATTTAGTTTATCTTTAAAAACATTTAACAAACTTAAAAAAAAAACTTTATAAAAGGTTAAATTTATGGTTAAATTAAAAACTTACTTAATTATAAATAAACTTTTAATATTTAATAATTACACCCTTTTATTTAAAAATAATAACAACCTATATTTATATTATAAAAATAAAATTAAAGAAATTAATTAAATTAATTATAATAGTAATAATACAATGTAATAATACGTGAAATAACATATTAAAAATATTTATTTAATTATTATTTATTAATTAAAAACTACATTTAACCTTTTAAAAATAATTTAATATAAAAAATTTAAAAATAAATAAATTATTAAATTAAATTATTACTTTAAATGGTAATAAAATAACATTAAATAAAATTTATAATATATTATTTTAAAATTAAAGATTATTAAATTATATATATTTATAAATATTTTATTTATAAATAATAAAGATTTAATATTATAAATTAAATATATAATTATACTAATAAATAAAGATTTAAATAACAAAATATTTATAATTATAAATAATATAATTTATTAAAACTTAATTAAATATAAATATATTATACACAATATATTAATAAATAAAATTTATATTATAATATATAACATAAATATAATTATTTTAATAAATATTATAATTATAATTATCTTTAAGAAGTTAAGCTTATTAAAAATACCTATTATAATTTATATAAATTTATTTTCACTATACAAATACTTAATTAAATTAAGGATAATAAAGGAAAAACACTTAATAATTAATATTATAACATTATAACAATTATATAAACATTAAAAAATATATAATATCCATTAAATATATAATAAAGATAATTTTATTAATATAATAATAAAAAACTTTTTTAAATAAAAGTTTATAAATCCTTATTAAAATGAATATCTTAATAATATAATTATAAAAATAAGTGAAAAAGTAAAAAAAGAAAATATATACAAATAAGAACCTTAAAAATAAAGTTAATAAATAATATATAAAACATATAAGTTTTTTATATAAATTAAAGTAATTAAAAATAACTTTATTAATTAAAAAGAAAAGTTATTAATATTAAAATAAATTATTAATAAGTAATTCTTAATTAATTAACTTAATGTAATTACCTTATAACCGTGTTACCTCACAGATAATATAATCACCAAGGCTTATAACCTTAACTAACCACTTACACCTTTTACAGGATAAACAACTAGCGCAACCAAATCTCTTACTTTTACATATACAAATTAAATACAATAAAACCTTAAAAATACCTTCACTTATTACTATATATTACATACATATATATGCTTACCTTATCGTACTAATATTAACTTTTATAACTTTTTATAAATATTTAAAATTAATTTAAATAATTTATTAAATTTAATAATTTAAAAAATTTAAATATTTTAATTATTTTTAAATATTTTAAATATTTTTAAACATTTATTAAAATTATTTAATATTTAAAAATTTAAATTTTTATTAATGAAAAAAAATTTAAATAATGTAAAAACGGTGAATTAACGGTTAATTAAATTTAACGGAACTTAATACGGTATTATACCTAAATTAATAAGTACCTAAGTACGGAATATATATACCTTAAATACTAGGTACCTCCTAAAGTTTACGAAGTCCCCATTTGTAATACATCACTACTCGACCAATAGGAGGTTTTTTTTTTCATAAGGCAAGGTAACACGAGACGCGTAAGGTTCTGGGCAATGCCTGAGCGTCGGATTAAAGATTTATCAGATTTATTCTTTGTTACCTAACCTTATCTCGAATGGAAGCTTGCCTCTTCTTAAAATGTTCACTAATCAACAATCCTCACCTCAGATATCAGCTATTTTGTACGGAACCACCCCAGTGTCCCTATTGTTAATAGAATACCCGGGGAAAGCGTGGACCCAATCAAGGCTTTACTAAATATTTACTACTATAGCGCATACTACTAGGCATTACTATACTGCTAATATCCACTATAATTGGCGTTAGCACCCGGAGTCGATACTGAGTACTTAGAAGGAGGCTTTCTGGCTTCTCTAAATCGGTACACAGCATGGGGTCTTTGACCCTATTAAAGTCTTCTCATGTCCTCGATATCCCGGCCAGACAACGACATCCAGTCGGGATATGTTGATGAAAATTTGCGGGACTCTAGAAGACAGCTGGGCCGATCCCGCCAACCTGGTCAATCGCTTCTCGGACAAAATGACTTATCATCGCAACCCCTCCTAACGACAGAAATGCTGTCATTTTCATCCAATATCTATGCTTATACGCCCTCATCTTTGGTAGAGCCTACAAATAGTGTACCTGATATAGACTCTAGTCAGTCTTCTGATACGGCTTTGGCTCGAGACGGTTCCTGGGGCCGCGAGGCACACTCTTTTCCCCAGTTAGAGAATATCAATCTTCAATTGGGTACAAATGATGTGGCGGTACCAGTGACGGAGGTACCAGCAATGCGGTATTCTTGCGCCAATTTGGCCGTACTTAACGCCGACCAATACGACAGTGGTCGGTCTTCTAAACGGCTCGCTTCTAAAGCTAATCCGAAGCCAAATACTATTGTTGTCCCAGCCAGTAACGCTTCGAACTCCAAAAAGAGGGGAAGGCAATCAACGGAACGTGAAGCGGAGGGTCCGGCAGAAGAGACAAAACGGTCCCGCGGTCGTCCGCGCCTTGAAACGAAGGACCAAACTCCCAGCGAGGTCAGTGGACGGCTCAGTTTCAGTTTCTTTTATCTTGGTTATACCGCTTTAATGCATACCTTTTTTCAAAATTCAAAGTCGTAGTCTACCACCTTACTCTTGGGTATTACAATTCTAGGATTTATTGAATATTTACACTTACATCCACACTAGCGACGGCGGACGCAAATTCGACTTGCGCAGCGGGCATACCGTAATAGAAAGGAGAATGCCATCACAGATCTTCAAGCGAAGATAAACGATCTCAAGAGTGTAAACAACGAGATTAATAATGCGTACCAAAACTTGTTTAATTATGCATCTCAGCGTGGACTCCTGGCCCAGGCACCCGAATTCGGCGAGGAGCTTCAAAAGCTTCAGACACTTATTAAACAGACTCAAGAACAGGGAAATCCTCAGGCCGATGATGAAAACGAAAGCCCAGAAGGATATCCTGGTGAGGACCAGAGAGAAGCACAGGATCCTGCAGATGATACCGTTACGGGTGGGGAGCCGCCTGTGTCTGCACCGGAGATTGACCAGACGCCAGCTTTATGGGGAGGTATTGCAGATTCCCATGAACTGGCAGCCCAGCCAGAATCTACTGCGACATCCGCCCTAGACCCTATGTTAAATAATACTCAAACCCACAGTTATGAAGTGATCACAGCGCCGACCCTAGAAAACGCTAGTTTTGGCCCTGATTTTTCTATTGACGCGAATTTTTTAGACCCAGCTCATTCTTCCTGGGCGCACCATCCATGGAACCGACTCACAGGACCACGAACCATGTCTTTCAACGAGTGGACATTTGCTCGAAGATTGCATCGCCACACTATCGAAAGGGCTGCAACTCTCATCTGCATGCCCCATCCTCCTCCGGCTAGGCTGAGGCGTGTCTTTGGGTTCGTTATGCTTTTTGAAACTGTCGACGAAATTAGATCGCGAACGGTGGCTATGCTTGATCGGGAGAGGAACGATCCCTTAAGCGATTGGAAGTACCCTTTCCATAGGCTCGGAGGCTCCGGGACTCATTTCCCTAATCAAGAAGGCCCCCCTAGCCTTTCGGGGTCATCAACCTACCAGAGTTCTGGATTCGGCACAGGACCTTTTAACGAACGAACAACGAGGGTAGGAGATACCATGCTAGGTGTTTCCCAGTACATCAATATGAGCGGTTGGGAGGGCACTTGGTTCGACGCAGATGAAGTGGAGACTTATCTTGCACAGAACGGAGTGGTTATCCCGGCGGCTGCTGATATACATACTATTGAGCTTCACCCAGGGGCGTTCTCTGATGTACATTTGCAAGCTCATCCCCAGCATATGCCAAATATTCCCCCAAATGGAATACATATACCGCATATTGACGCATCATTTGCTTCAGAGACATCTGTTGCTGTTCCCCCTATATTAGGAGGTCCTACTTTTACAGCTGGCCTAGATACTGCCACCATCACCAATACTAACCCTCCGTCGGGATCAAATAACCCCTGGCCACCTAATCCCACCTCATCAGATCTTTATAGCGGCACACAGCATATGGGGGGAATGGCTTCATCTTTCACTGGCTTTAACAATATGACAGCCAACGGGTTAGTCGATAGCGCGGCCTACTATTTCCCGCGCACTGAACCAGAGGCGCTAAGCCCGAGGAGAGTCGTCCTGGATGTAAACCAATTTATCGGAGGTAAGATAGTCTCTATTCCTTGGAATAGTTTGGTGGTCAGATCTGACCTTCGTATAAACAGGCTTAATATCATCGGTCACTTGTCTTGGACGCGCGCCTTCTTTCAGGCCAAAAGATATAGTGAACGCATTTTGGAACGCTGTAATTGCCTAGGAGGTAGCTATTTGGACTGCAAGGTCAGTTTAGGGGTGGGCTGGAGTTAGATGCGGATGGACCTAGTGCGTTTTCGTAATATATCATCAGAATTTGAAATTGCCTTGGGATTTGCATTATCCGGATTTTTTTTTCTTTTTTTTACCTTAGGTACCTGATATTGATGGCTCGGCTACATGACACAATGGTGCGCATCGGCTAGGCGCTCAAGCCATCTTCCTTGTCCAGGTCAGGGAAGAGCTGCTTCCACATCTCGCCGTGCAATTCCTGCATCTTCTCCTCCCAGCGCTTCCTCCTATTCGCATCCCTCTCTTCCTTCTCCTGCTTAGCCAGCTTCGCTTCTTCCATGATTAGCTTGCGCATGGCGTCCGCCCGCGCGACCTGGTCTTCCCGCTCGCGGTTCAGCAGGTCTTGCGTGTATATGATGCCATGTGCGTAGACTGTCTGGCGGAACGTCTGGCGCTTCCGATGGTCGCTTTCTATGGCTGCCGCGTCGGCCAGTTCCATATCTATAAGGGCAGCATCGCCACGCCCGTTATACCCATCCCGATACCTGTCCCTATTCCATCTTCTCTTCTCTTGCGCCGCCCTCGCGTGCTTCAGCAGCATCGTGCCCATCATCTTCTCCCACTCGTCCTCGAGCTCGGCGGACGGCATGTCCCACTCGTGAAACGCCTGCACGAGCTCCAGCCGCTGCACCCGCTTCTTGATCCGGTTCCGCAGGATGTGGCTGAGATACGCCGGCTGCGGCTTCTTCAGCCGCAGGAACGGGGTGTCCGACGCTAGGTCGATGTGCGGCACGCGCCGCCGCCCGGAGCCGCCGAGCTCCTCCGCGGGCCTCGGCCGCGAGGGCGTCGCGTATACGGGCCGCGGGTAGGGGTTCTCGGGCGTGGGCGCGGGGGTGACGTTTACGAGGAGGGGCTCGGCGTCGGGGCGAGGCCTTGTCGACGGCGGGCGCGGGGTGCGGCTGTAGGGGGCGTGGGTGGCCTTCGCGGCGAGGGAGCGGTTGCGCTCCTCGAGGCGGTCGCGCAGGAAGGATAGGATGGAAGAGTGGTCGGGGTTAGGGGTCTCGAGGGAGGACGATGTGGCGGATTTGAGGAGGGCGAGGATCTGGTACCCGGCCTTGAGGGCCGGGTATACGAGGCGCGGGCTGGTGATGGAGGTGTTGCGGCGGAAGGCCCGTCGCACAAGGTGCTTGACGGGGTTGACGGGGCCCCGGGATGAGGCTAGGTCATCGGGTAGAGGGATGAGCGGGGCTTGGCGCAGGAGCGCGCGGTAGAGGGCGAAGCCTGTTTTTTTGTTAGTTGGTTGGTTATCTGTTAGTCTAGGTTTTGAACATAAGTCGGTGGAAAGAAGTATGTATAATATAAAGGGAAGAGAGGTATTTATTACATGCTGTCCGATGCCTTGAATTGCGGGCCGGTATCAAGTATTGTGGCATGTGGACATCGGAGGCTCCTGTGTTGGTCACCTCTTATGTCTTATCCAATTCCGGGTTCGCGGGGAAATTTCGATTTTACGGGCGAAGTCCAAAAAGCTTTTTTGATTTTTAAAAAAATTATGACGGAATGGGTCCCGCTACAATTGGGCTTGCGCGCTGTCACGTGCATTTAAATTGGCATCAAGAGCATGTACAAATACAAGCATGCATTTACCTAGCAGGGATGGCATAGGTGCTGAAAGGTTACTGCATTGTTATCTCTTTTATCTATAGGAACCCGAACATGTTCATATGAGAATAGTTTGGAATGGATAATATGGGATGGGTAAGTTCTGGATATCATTTCTCAGGATTCAAGGCTGGCATCTTTCATCAGGGTTTAACTTATTTTTAATGCTATGACTGGCTAATTCGTAAACTCCCCTTGGGTAAATGCCTCCTGCATTAGTACCGGATAGTACCTACAAGCCATAGTAAGTAGTAAGTCCAAGAGTATAATAGGAACTCGTGATATCCGTCCCCTCCTTCATGGATTGTGTTCTAAGGACCAGAAATCTGAGGAGTATCGGGTTGATGTTAAATGCCGATATACCACGTATGGGGATTATGCATAATATCATCTTAATTACCGGAGTATACTGATCCCTCAGGAGGTTGAGGGAGCTTCTTGCACGGGCCGGATGCCATGTATCTATTGTCAAACGATGGTTAGAGAACTGCTAACATCCAACCAGACTTGATAATACTCTTGAGAAGCTTCATAAAACTGACCTCCGGAGCTCGATCAGGATGGTCTCCATGGTGTTCTCTCTCTTCCAGTGGGCCAAACAAGGCAATTGGTTCGGGTCCACCATCCCGTTCTTCTGGTTGACGCAAGGCAGGTTGACTTGGCTGACGAACTGGATCGTGGGTGGCTTGTCAGGATATTGGTCGCCGCAGTGCATCTTGACAGAGTAGATGCGGTTCTCATGCACGCTCTGTAGTGGAACTTATTAGTTTTCCCAAGCTTGATCGCGAACAAACGGGCCGCCGTGGTTGCAACTAACGTGAGGAGGTCCAAGAATGGTGCCATTCCAGTCGGACATGAGCAGATCTTCGGGGTTGTCTAAGCCATAGGAACACGCCTCTGTTGTAGATATCATAGTTTATAAGTTAGCAGGTGTCCACAGGACGGAAATGGGTGATTTGATGAGGGGGTAGAGGAATGTGTATACCAGCTCCTAGGCCCTTCTCTCCCTTTTCCAACTCCTCTAAAAGGCGGAAATTTCGGGGGACCTTCGCACCCATAGTTGACGTAGAGACTAAGTTCCACAGTAGGTAATATGCCGTTGAATGGAAGTAATTTTTCGGAATGTTCAATCTGATCTGACCAGGTACGGTTGTGACGTCTAGATATGGAAAAGACAATTCAGAGAGTGAGAAGAGCTCGCAGCCTCATGTCGATGATAAAGATGGGAATGAATGATGCGGGATGGTGGGGTTTTTTGTCGGGCGCCTTGTACTACATCTGAGGTACACAGGTACCTGGATCGCACCCCACGCGACATGCATTTCAAAAGCTGCTTTACACGTCCTTTAGTAATTACATATTGGCGTACCTATCAGGTGTGCAGCTGGCCGATCTGGCAGTGTCTGTCGGGCTGTACGTACACTTTACATAGTGCAGCAAACATAGTACATAACCTTAGGTAATTTGATGGCTGAAACCTGTCTGCTTTGTGGCGCAGCTTCTTAGTCATTATGTACACCAGGCAATTTCCCGGTATCTCGCTGCGCAGGGCAGTTACGACGAATCTGGCAAGAACCCTGAAGCTCAGTAATGAAACTACAACTTCAACTTAAGACACACCTGACCTAAACTTTTTTAATCTTTTTCTTGTTTACTATCTCATGAGACTAGGCACCCTTTAAGCGCCTCAATTTCAAATCTCAGAATAAAAAAGCTTTCATCAGATGGATTCTACTCAACCGGATTGGCCAAGATGACCACTCAGCTCCTCTCCACGGAGTTAACTAATCTCATACAAGAGAGTAAACGCAAGCATAATGATCTTAGACAGGCATGTCTTCTTCCCAACTACACCTTTAAGTTTTAGACCTCTTAGGTTTACTCTTTCAACATAAGGGTTTTCACTAACTTATTACCTATATGTAGGCAGCTGAGAAGTCCCTGGAAGAGCTCAAGAGTATACGTGCCGCAAATGAAGCCCAACTTGCTGCTGGTATGCCCTCCTTATAGACAGGCTTTCTTATTGGAAAATACTCATGATAAAAACCAGAACTTTCCCAGAAGGTTAATTTTGTTAATCCATTCGTCATCGCGTGTGGGACACGAAATGCCAAATTTACTGGGATAGCCATTGTCTGCTTGTCGCGGCTTATCCTTGTTACTGCGCTCCCATGGTCCAAGCTGAGTCCTGTCCTAGAAGCTCTGCGAGAGGCTACCTCTGCAGGCCTTGATGTGCAACTTAAGATTCTGCAGGCTCTACCTAGCTTGCTACAGAACTATTCGAAAGAGATCCAAGGTGATCTGTTAGTCACTGCACTAAACATCTGTTTCATCTTACAGACAACCAAGAATGGAATCGTCAACAATACTGCCGCTGCTACGCTCCAGCAGCTTGTTATGACAGTTTTCGAAAAGGTGGCAATTGAAGACAGTAAGTTTGATATTCTTGACTTAGGTGCAGAAGCTAACTTGATTCAGAATCTACATCCGATGGCAATTTTGTTGGCGATGCCCCTACTAGCAATGGCAGCGTCCAACTCCGGGCTGCATCCATGGATGCTTACCATATTTTTAGGGATATCTGCTTGATGACCGAAAATCAACGGCCAGAGTATCTCCGGTTTACAGGCCTTCCTCAAACATTTGGCCTGGAGTTGATAGAATCAGTCTTGAGCCAACATGCTGCTATCTTTGTAGAATCGCGTCATCCGGAACAAGCCCATATACTTCGCACAAGAGTAATGCCCTTTGTGATCAAGGCGATATCCGGAAAACCGAACTTTGCAACTTCGGTTCGACTTGTACGTATTCTATACACGTTATTGCGAAAGCATCTAGATATTCTCCTATCGGAAGGTGGCGAAGCTCTTGATACTCTCACCCAGTTGTTAGACCAAGACACAGCTACCTGGAGGAGAGCATTATGCATGGAGGTCTTTCGCGGCATATTCTCAGAACCTCCTCTTCTGAGACGTATTTTTGCTTTCTACGATTCTAAAGAGGGCGAGAGAGATATCCTTAAAAATTTGACCGCTACATTTGTTAGAGTTAGCACCGAGAAGCCAGTGGTCATCGGTCTAGGCCATCAATCAACAATTCCCGTCGCTAACCCTTACGCAAATCTAGGAGGCTCTTCAGATCAGGCAATGCTGGAAGCCAGCGGAGTCACTGGAATTATTGGCGGATCCGTCAGCGAAGGCCACAATACTGGAATCAGCTCTCAGTGGAGTACGGTTAGAGTTGCCTGTATAGATCAGTTAGATAAGACTGAGCCGCCAGCGATCCCTGAGTCATACGTATATGCGTTGACTTTATCCTGCATTACTTCTTTATCTGAGGGTTTGGCTAAGTTTATCTTGCCACTTACAGTTCCTCCTGACAGTCGAGCTCGCAAACGCAGTGCTAAACAGCAAGAGATGGGGAGAGAATCGCCAGCTCCAAACGAAGACGACAATGGAACTCAAAACAAATCGGTAGAGAGGACTGCTACGATAAGTTCCATCGAAAGATCCGGATCATTCAAGAAGAATCCTGTACCTCTTAATCCTCTGGCTGTTAAGGACCACCCCTTGCATAATGAGGTCAAGATATGTGCGGCTATTATCGATGAATGCTGGCCAGCCATCCTCGCGACATGTTCTACCTTTTTATATGCTGCACTTGACTCAGAATACTACCACGGCCTAGTTCGAGCCTTTCAAAAATTCGCCCATGTTGCGGGATTGCTCCATCTCGCAACCCCAAGAGATGCTTTCCTTACTACGCTAGGCAAAGCAGCTGTCCCACCGAATGTGTTCAGCGCTTGTCTTAATACCAGCACGCCCAAATCTTCTAGCGTCAGCCCCGCTGTTGAGGGCCCGAACAGTATTCTAGGTAATGCTAGGGGGCTCTTGAGTGTTGATAGTCTGGTAACCCCGGTGGGGGCTGCTGGTGAGAGGCAAAGGCAGGCGTCTATGGACGCCAACAGAATACCACAGACTTTGAATACCCGAAATCTCCTGTGTTTGAGGGCGCTCTTGAACCTGGGGATAGCTCTGGGCCCGACATTAAGCTCTTCGTGGGCGATTGTCCTGGAAACGCTTCAGCAGGCTGATCTCGTTCTATTTACAACAGGAAAATCTCCGGGCAGGACTCCGCTGGCCGGAAAGGGCCCTGATTCAAGAGCAGAGAACGAAGCTGCTTCACTCTTAGCTAACTTTGGTGCCGAAATCAGAGCTGTTGAGACAGCGGCATCTAGGCTATTCGAAAGCACAGTTGATTTTCCTAACGCTGCTTTTGTAGAAGTTGTTGACGCAATTTGCAGTCTCTTGAACCAACAGCCTGACCCAGCCTCGGACCCGTCCAGCCCGCCACAATCGCCGCCCTCCTTGTCGCCCCCAATCCCAGGCCTTCGGACACCAAATGGACCACACCGTAGATTTGTTAGTGGATCTGGTACGGTACCTACAGGGCCTAGCCAAGAGGATCAATTTGCTCTCGCAAAGATTGGTGAAGTTGCTGCTATCAATATCGAGAGACTCCTTAGCTACTCTCCTGAGGTCTCAGGTTGGGGCCGGATTACGTCTGAACTTATTAAGACGCTAAGTTCCGCCCCAACGGCTGCACAGATTCGCACTCGCGCTGCGGAAATACTCGTTCAACTTGTATTAGAAGCTGCTAAAGCTACCGTTAGTCTCGACGACGAGACACGTAGTAGGGTTCAGCTTCGTCTACTACAAGCGCTTCGCGATTCTTTATTGCCCTTGCAAATGGAAGACCGTGCTACTTCGGTTGCCACTCATTCGACAGATGTTGATATCCATAAAATCATTCTAGAGGGCCTCAAAAGCCTACTTGATGATTGTGGTGATGCACTTCTAAGTGGCTGGGAGATTACATTCGAGGTGCTTGGTAGCATTTTTATTCACAGGAGATTTGGCAACGAGAGCACACGCGATGCCGAAAGTCAATCACCAATCTTATTAACACGGTCTGGAAAACTCATTAGGTCCGCGTTCAATTCTTTACAGTTGATCTGTTCTGATTTCCTCGGGTCACTACCTAAGTCATGCTTTCTAATTCTTGTTGATACCCTGTACAAATTTTGTTCGCAAGACGACGATTTGAATATCGCATTGACGGTAAGTTTTGAACTGATCTATTGTCGTTTGATGCGCTAATATAAATTTCTTTACTAGACTGTCACTTTCTTCTGGGTTCTCTCGGATTTCCTTTCAGGCAGAAGTCGATCATTACCGATTACTGATAGTCTTGTTGATGACCCCGATGGTGTGTCACTGGTCGAGAAGGCCTCAAATGCGGACGATCCATCGTCTGATTCGGCCTTGTGGATGCTCCTCCTATTGAGATTGACGACCGTAACCACCGATGAGAGACTTGATTTAAGAAACAGTAAGTTTCTAGGCGACTGTATTTGCGACTGTGCTAATAGCTATCCAAGGTGCTATCCAGACACTATTACGCATATTTGATGCGTACGGAGACAGGCTCAGCCCAGAGGCCTGGTCTGTCTGTATAAAATCGGTTATATTCAAGCTCCTTTCCTCTATCGAGAAAGAGCTTACGAACGTAGGAAGACCGGAAGTCGATGAAAAAACTCGGCATGACTGGTACGACACGGCCGTTGTTGTGCTCAACGGAATATCTAGCCTCCTTGCCAGTTACCTCGATGTATTGACTGTTCATCCGACATTTAACTCTTATTGGCAGCAGCTCCTAGGACATTTTGCTTCTTTACTTGACTTCCAAGTTTTGGAAATTAGCACGGCAACATTCAAATCCCTCACCCAGATGCTTTCTCAAGGCCAGAATGGTGTAAAACAAAATTTCAACAAAACTACAATTGATCTGGCCTGGGACCTGTGGTCCCGCGGAGTCCCAGTTTCAAGGACCGGTAATGCCGGAAGAATCACGGATAACCAGAATTGTCTCCTTGCCTATGTCGCAGCTCTTCGCGATGTATATCGCCTCATACAAATCGATCTTACTGTTGATCGTATTCGACGGATGCTGACACTGTTACGAGAAGTTATGCAAGTTGCGACTCCTGGTGCATATGTGGCTGATATTGAACATGTCACGCCCTTGCAGGGACAGGTTCTGGATGTGATAAAAATGCTCCGGACCGATTTGCCAGGGGCACCATCCGCCCTTATATCCCAAACATCCGAATTTATCTCTCTAGCATTTCTCGAAGAGCATGACATGTCGAACCAACGAAATTCACAGAAACGCACTTACGTTGCCATGTCGAAAGCCAGCATGTCAATCCTCCAATCTCTCATAGTCAATCACGCCACCGATGTGAATATTTACAGCGATGGCGCATTTCTGACTGCGTTGACTGCTTTATCGAAGCCAATTGTGCTAAAGTACCAATTCCCCATTATTACAAAGGCGGAACAGCCATGGAAGCAGTCAACAACATGCGCTCTGATTATTCTCGAATCAACTCTCCCACAGTTCCAGAAACTCGATATTTCACGGTCAAATCTACAAGACATATGGGAAATGATTGTTACCATTGCGAACGGAATCATTAGTGCGGATTGTGATGCACCACCGGACCGGGTCAATATCGCAGAAGATCAGGACATCGATATAGCCTCCTTCTTAAAACTTCGTGAGCTCATCATACCCTCTTTGGGTTCGGAAGTAGTAGCGGATAGGGCGAGGAAAGTATTTGCAGAAAACCTATTTCGTATGTCTATCATACATACGCCAGCCCCAGCGGAATCGTCTCTCATATATGGAAAAGGTGAGAGTGATGTAGTTGGGCTCTTAAATTTATATGAACCACGAAGGGGTCGCACTGTGGATCCACCTCCAGCAAAACGCGAGAAGATGTGTTACATTTGCCTGGATGAGTTGTTCGCTCTGGTATCAAGCCAGAACGAACTATCAACACCTCGTATCACAGTTCAGCCGCCAACTCCGGCCTTCCCACCGCCTAGCTTATCGTCAACAGCAGGCAATATGACGCTTGAACCTCCACATGCTCTATATGTGCGACTAGCGAAAACAGCAGCGCCGTACCTCATCCTGAGAGCTGCCCTAACACTGAGGGCCTATATCGCGGACCAACCACTGCGTGGGCATATGCCGCAGCCATTGAGCCAACGTAAGGAGCTCACACGAGTGCTGGAAAGGCTGGTAGAGCTTAAGAGCGAGCCGGAAGCTATTCCGGATACACCTAACGTTGAGAGCGAGAGCCGTAAACATTTACTTAGGCTATACCCGCTGCTCGTGAGTGCAATTAGAGTCACAGGGACGAGCGGGGATGAGGGAATACTGAAGCTGTTAACAAAAGCACTGGAAGTTGTTGGGTCGGAACTAGGTATCTGAAGCATCATGATGATAATGAGGGCTAGTTAGTGTAGATTTATCTGTTGCCTTGACTAAGGTAGTTAATCCTGATTTACTATGAGGTTACCTCAATCAATAATAAACAACTCCAAGAATATTCATTATACGTAAGAACTTGATGAAGAAATGGTGAGCATATAATTCGTCTAGCCTCAAGTTGAGAGTAGATTTATATTCAGCATGTTATTCCAATGTAAGATGTATGCACCTATGTAACATACACCACGTCTTCAGCTCGCCCTTCAAGAATATGGTGAGTTGGGTTGTGTTTGATGCGATGACCTCCTGAAGAAATACAGTCGGCACATAAGATGAGATTGATGAATAAGGGGGAATATGAAGTGCGTTAGTGAAGGAGGTTCAAGGGAATAGTAGGATCGTATATGACCTCCCGTAATGCTCGCCGACGCCGTGCTCTGCCCCTTTTTATAACATGGCTTTTTTCTTCACCGCTACCAAATAGTCCCCCCATCGCCGCTTTTCAAATACCAATTGGAGATACAAGATATGCGTCCTAGTGGTACAGCTGAGCTTCCTCCTAGCTCAGATAAGTTTTCCTTCGTCCCCTTTCCCCCTTTCCCCCTTTCCCGTCACTTCTCGTAATCCCCATAATTCGTAATAATGCAATTGCTCCCCATGACAAGATCTTCTAGCTGCGCTTTTTTATTTATTCACTTCCTCTTGGCGGTGTTGTCGAACTCGCGAACCATCGAGTCGACGACGCTCTCGCTGGTTTTCGGTCCTGCTGCTTCCTCCGAGGATTGCTCGCCCTTTTCTAGCAGCTGCTTGGCCATGGTGCGGCTCTGGGCCTCGCCTACCTTGCCGTACACGCTCAGACCGGTGGCAATCATGCCCCCGATATCGCCCACGTTGCCCGGTACTACGACAGCGGTGCTCTCGCGCGCTAGCTTGCCGAAGGCATCGACGTATTTCTCGGCAACATTCAGGCTGACAGCACCCTGGGCAGACGAACCTCCGCTGCTGATGCTGCGGGCGACGGCGTCGATTCCAGCCGCGGTCGCCTTGGCCTTCATGAGGATGGCCTCGGCCTCACCGGAGGCGCGGTTGATCTGCTCGGCGCGCAGGGCCTCGGAGGCGAGGATGACGCTCTGCTTCTTGCCCTCGGCGATGTTGATGGCGCTCTGGCGCTGGCCCTCGGACTCGAGGATCTCGGCGCGCTTGGAGCGCTCGGCCGTGACCTGCCGGTGCATGGCCTCGACGACGGCGTCGGGCGCGTGGATGTCCCGGATCTCGTACCGCAGGCAGGTGACGCCCCAGGCCTGCGCCGCCTCGTTGATGGCCGCCGTGATGTTGATGTTGAGGGCCGCGCGCTCCTTCAGCACGTGGTCGAGCGTCAGCTGCCCGATCTCGCTGCGCATGGTCGTCTGGGCGAGCTGCGAGATTGCGTATTCGGCATCTTCTACGCCGTAGCTAGAGGGGGGCAAGGCATTATTAGTACGGTTACGGTAGGCTAGGCAGAAGAAGGGTGTCTAGAAAGTCTTTCGTCAAAACGTACCTGGCCTTATAAGCGTCGAAGACCCGGGTATACAATACACCATCCAGCTCCAAAGTCACGTTGTCGGCTGTGATAGCACTCTGGCTGGGTATTTCGATAGCTACCTCCTTCAGGCTCTTGACGTAGGCGATTCGGTCGAGGAACGGGACGAGAATAGCAAGACCGGGCTCGAGGATGCGGTTAAACTTACCCATGCGCTCGACGATCCATGCTGTCTGCTGGGGCACAAAGCGAATAATGGTGTTGGCGGGGAGGGAGGGGCGTTGGAAATAAGAGGGCGGGATGGTGCCGAGACCTGTTAAGCCGGGTTGCGAAGGAGCTAGTGATTTGGTTGTGCTGTGGAATGTTCTCAAAGCACCCAGGGTCAAAGTCGGAGCAAGCAAAGCTCGAGATGTCGGGTGGGTGGCGCCTCGCCGTAGGGCAGACGAGAGGACCCTCTCAGCTCTAGTCAGCGACATGATTGCTCGCAGTCGCACAGGCGCACAGGCACAGGCACACACACACACGTTTCCCGTCTGTTTTGCAATTCCTTCCGGTGTTGGGATATGCTGGAGGTGGTGTCGGTAACAGACTAGATGACTGAGGCTGAGGCTGAGAACCACGTCACGAATCGTGCGCTACGGCTGAGGTGCAATGAGTCGAAGCTTCGAAGTTGCGAATGATGACATTTCTGACAAGCACAAGCTCCAAGGTTAAATTCGAGTAGGTATTAAATTTAATGGGACTCCAACCTCGGAATCCGGCATCACATTTGGAGCTCGGACCACTTATTTTTCGTTTTTACGTATTGTTAAGAGTGATAAGGAAGAGCTGGTCTAGTTGCATAGAGAACCCCTCAATTTATACAACTATGGGGATATCCTTATAGGAAAAACGAATGCACTACCTTCCCCCCTCTGCTTTACAACTTAACAACGTACCTGAACCTATCAACTATTAACCCTGTTGTCACCATCCTCACGAGCAGCAGTAAACAAGTTCTCTACGACGGACATTAATCGCACATTAATATAGCTACGCTACGTACATACTTACCTGCTTCGCTATTCTTCCTACTGGCGCAATCTATAACGAGAATCACGTAGTCAACGCCGCCAGAGTGAATCTGGAAGGTAGAGTGGCAATCGAAGATGTGAACAGCTTGGCGACTTCTCCAAAATGGAGCAAATGTCTAGACCACTCTCCAATTCTATACGTTGGCACGGATTGCGAATCTGTAAAGTAGGATGGTTCATTGCCAATGCTACCGCCTAGAACTAAACCTGCTTCTAGAAATCACATCATCTTACTGTTCACGGCAAGCCAAGATCCCATGCTATATATAAGGTCATTTCACCGTATATAAATGACAAGAAAGATGCCTCTGGAAGTTAGAGCTCCCTCCCCTCCCCCTTAAGCTTCTGGTATACCCCTTCTACATTCATAATGAAGGTTCCTCTCTTAGTCCCGTTTCTTGCTTCGCTCGCTGTAAGCGTTCCAACGCCGCCAAGCAATGATGTCGTATCATATGATGGATACAAGGTCTTGCGGATCAACACATATGGGCACTCGTCCGCTCTAAAAGAGAAACTCTCAGGAATTACATACGAACAGTGGAACCGCGATGTCTACAAGCATCTAGATATCCTTGTTTCCCCTGGTCAGTTTGCCACGCTCGAAGCACTTGATATTGAGTACCAAGTTATGCACGAGAACTTGGGAGATTCAATTGCGGCGGAGTCTAATTCAAGATTGGCGTGGAAAAGACAGGTTGACGATCTCTCGTGGTATGATTCATACCATGACTACGAGGATCACATCCAATATTTCGAGGATTTGCAAAAGGGGTTTCCGAACAACTCAGAGCTCATCTCATCTGGCACCTCTTATGAAGGAAGAAACATATATGGTCTCCACCTATGGGGTGCGAGCGGGCCCGGTAAACCGGCAGTGCTTTACCATGGAAATGTTCATGCTAGAGAATGGATAACATCACCGGTTTGTCTTGAGCAGTACTGCACTGGCACGAGTAGTTTGAAGCTGATATCTTAAGGTCGTCGAATACATAACGCTCCAACTAGTCACTGGTTATAAAGATGGCGACTCGCTTATCAGTTCCTTTTTGGATAAATACGACTTCTATATCGTACCAATTGTGAACCCAGACGGTAAGTACCTCAAAGCCTACGGCTTGCGATGGGTCGTTGACTGATAAGTTGGAAGGCTTCGTATTTTCCCAAACGAGTAATCGCTTATGGCGTAAAAACCGCCAACCACCGCCTGAGAATGGGAACCAGTCATGTATTGGTCGAGATATCAATCGTAATTGGGAATTTGCGTGGGATGCAAACCCATTAGGCGCCTCTACAAACCCCTGCTCACAGAGCTACAAAGGCGAGGCACCGTCAGACACACCGGAAAATCAGGGCTTAGACAAGTTAGTGCGTAAGTTGCGAGACGGTTCTGGCATTAAACTGTATATAGACTGGCACAGCTATGGACAGTATATCCTGTCGCCGTTCGGGTACAAGGAAACGCTGTACGCGCCGGAACTTGGCAAATGGACCAAGGCGGCTGGCATCGTGAGCGAGACAATCCGGGATAGCTCAGACGCGCGAACTACATTTACTTTCGGTCCCAGCGGGGCGACGTTATACCCAACGACCGGTGCGGCGCCTGACCATGTCTATAGTATTGGCCGTGCCGAGTTCTCCTATACTATCGAGCTACGGGACACAGGCAAATTCGGGTTCGTGCTTCCCCCCGAGCTGATTAGACCCACTGCCGAAGAACAGTGGGAAGGACAGAAGGCTCTGCTCAGTTTGCTGGACCAAGATTTCTTTGACGGTGAAGGGCCGGCTTGATCACTAGCGTAGCGCATCGTAATAAAGGACTCTAAGAATACCTGGTGTTCGAGCTGTTACAGGCCCCTGAAATTTCCGACCAGACTCGGGCTGCAAGGCGTTCAATATACTGGAATCAGCTGAGAAAGCTGGTAATCCAACAGCAACTTCAATGCAGATCAAATTTCATCTCCTAGTAAAACATGGTACAAGTGAACAAGACAGCCAAGTATACCAATGCTTCGCGTTCAGACTATATATTATTGAAAGGCTAAAGGAAATATAAAATCTGCGATGGTTAGCAATGTTAGACAGGCCTAGTTATTAAAGATAGCTTTCTCCGCGTAGCCGAGGTCTCCGAGCTTTCTCTCCATAGAAAACAGTATCCATCTACCCCTTATTCAAGGAATGAAGATTTTGCGACATTGGGGTACTCTATGCCGCCAACCCAAACTTTAGCGATGTCTCTAGTATTGGAAATATTCACTAACGGGTCGCTGTTTAGCAAAACCAAGTCGGCACGCAGTCCAGGCCGAATCGCACCCCTATCATTCAACCGGTGCACCGTGGCAGGAACAAGCGTCGCAGCCCGCAGGGCTTCTGCGGGCGTCATCCCGATATCCACCAGGTTCACCAGCTCCTGATGCAGCGTATCTCCGAAGGGAATGTACACTATGGGCAGGGTGCTGCCGACCGCATCCGTCCCCGCGAGTATCGGAACGCCGGCCTCGTACAAGCTCCTCACGTTCGCGAGCACGTTCTCGTATGTCGTCGTCGTGGCGCTGTTGTTGGATGTCTTGTTCCCGCGAAGGAATTGCCCTATCTCGGGCTGGATGGTGTATGCGCGCCGGAATATTTCCATCGTCGGCGTGGCGGCTAGGTTGTGCTCTTTCATCGCTTGGATCACGGAGGAGCAGAGTAGCGCGTCGTCGGGGATGTGCTGCACGACGTCGACTCCCGCTGATACCGCGCGCGTGTAGGGAGTGTTGCCGGCTGCGTGGGCGACGGTAAACTGGCCCAGCGAGTGTGTGTGGTTGACGATCTCGTCATACTGATTCTGTGTCGGCCCATCTAGTTCTCCTACGACCTTAAAATAGTCAGAGCCATTATTGAAGGAATAACCAACGAGGGCCTTGGGGTCCGCGCCGGGACGAAGGACCTGCTCAGGTAGCACCGTGTTGAGCTGAGTGTTTCCACCGGAGGGGCCCAGAGCAGGAAGCAGGGTAGTGAAAACGGACGTTAAGCCAGGGTTCGACTTGAGCGCTAGGCAAATCTCGATGTCCGAGCAGGCCATGTTGAATATCGTCGTGACGCCGTACGCAGTGTTGTTCTCTAGGCCCTCGACTGTTATCACGTGGCTGTGGGCGTCTATCAAGCCAGGAATGAGGATGCGGTTACCGCCGTCGATGGTGTGCTGGATATTATCGTCGCAGTCGGTGATGTATTCGCCATCGATAATGACGGTTTCCGGCTCGCCTATTGTATAGCCGTCGAAGACTCGGACATTGGTTATTGCCGTTTTTACGGCAGCCGGTACACTTCTCTTGCTAAGAGCATCTTGCACGTCTTGTAATTTGGGGGTACGGATATGGTTGTGAAGACAAGCGCTTGAGCCTTGGAAAAGGGCAAGTAAAACTGAGGTAAAGAAGCTCAGGTACATATTATTACAACTGAGAAGGCACCGAAGATCGATAGGGGATTGAAGTTAACGCTGCTCACAACGTGCTATAGAGGTCTACTAGATATAGATGAAAGTGATTGCGAAGTTCCTAGTCTTTTATACACGCGAACCAGCAACTACGACTAGTAAATCAGTTCACTGTATGCTATATGAACTGCTTACAGATGCAACTCCTGAATTCGTACACTAAACTCGAATCGTAGCTGATGGTGATGGTGCTCTCCTGTAAGACAGGCTCAAGTCGGCCCGCCAGAGGCATAGTATCATCTACCTGTTTAAAATACTTCATTGTAAATACTTAAAGTAATGTAATAGTTAAGGCGATATTAGAGGCTTTGATTCAAAACCCCCTCCACCTGCGGTCATGCATGATAGAGTACTGTAAATAGGGGGTTCTTGAGATCGTGCAAGGATGCTCGTACACTAAACCTAGAATAGTCATATGCAAGCCAGTTCGCCGGCAGTGCCACAGTGCTGACGAGCCTGCAGTTCTCGAGTCTTCACGCGTAACATATACACAATCTTGTCTGATATTTTGTAGTTGCATCTTTTTCGAAAACTATGAGGTCGGATTCTTAGAACGCGAATGTGATATCCAATCATCAAAACTTCATATACCTATCAATAAGTTGGGAAGTTGATTTACTCTGGGCCGAAGTCCCTGTAAGGCTTCTACTATCCGTTAAGTTCCGATGTCTTCCGGGTACCCGAAAGACTGTATCGGCCTTGATTTCCACTCCCGAGTTCTCCGTTCTTCATCCGGGAACCAATAAGCGTAGCTCGTGATCTTAGCTTCATTCGCTCTATGGAATCCGCGCAAAATAAGGAGCGTCGTAGCAGCTCCCGGCAGTTTCACAAAAAGTCCCGTAATAGTTGCCTGCCTTGTCGGAGGCGTCGCGTTAAAGTAAGGCCTTCTTCCGATATATTCACAACTTCCAAATCTCTGACAGTGGACTTAGTGCAATTTACAACCTCCTATTTGCTCCAACTGTCATCGACGTAAAGAGTTATGCTCTTATATTTCGCAAAATGCTCAAGAATCAATCCTTCTTGCAGTTGCAAGGGTGCAAGAGGAAATGTCTCCTGGCAAGATTTACGCAAGCAATATTCCTAATAGCCTTAAGAATCCCGGAAATAAAGAACTCTTTACGAATTTGCAGGCTCTTCATTATAACGAGAGTCTCCGGGGGGCGTGGCAACGTGTTCTAGAGCCCAACACAATAAGTCCGCTGATTCAGATCATGGAAGAGACTTTTCTTCTATCCTTGCTGCCGGATATCAAAAGAAAAGTATTCGCTCAAGAATTCAGTCGTCTGGCAAGTGCCTTTGAATACGTACAGCGTTCCTTCACCGCACTTTACGAGCTTCATGAATGGTCCCTAAGCACGTCGTGCTCGGACCTCTACACTTCCGCATACCAGCATCACATCGAAGCTTCCATGATATTCAGGCACACGCAGCCGAAAGTCGGCAGCTCCAATTGGATGGCCGTTTTAACGTTTGGGATCGGTGTTATAGTTTTCCAATTCGCCAACTGTTTAAAAACGCCCGATATGTTAGACACCTGTCTTGAGCTGCTCTTCGCTCTGCGCGGTTCCTCGAAGCTAGCTGTTGAGTTGGCGCCATACCTGCAAACCAGCTCAATAATGCTTCTTATCCCGCCTCATTCGCGTCCGTCCACTTTGCATATGGATGAATTAACGTTAAATATGTTAGTCTGCCTTGATTCACTCGGATATCCTGATGACACCACCGATGAAACGAAATACGCATGCCGGCACTCGGTCAAAGCCCTGAAACAGTGGATCGTGGAGGTTAATGGGTATCCTCGAAACTGGCGCCAGTTTATAGACTGGCCCGCCGCTGTTTCGGAGCAGTACCTCACCGCGCTCTCGCAAAAACACTCGACGTCTCTTGTTATTTTCGTGCACTGGTGTGCTATTATGAATCGCTGCCCAAAGCGGTGGTATATGATTGGATGGGCTAACAGGGCTGCGACAGTAGCAATGAGACACCTTGGGGAGGAGTGGGATCAGGCACTGGAAGTACCGCGGGCGCTACTAGCATCTGAACCTGAGAGTAGGTGATTACCCCGTGCGCAGCCTTAAAGAAGGTATTTCAATGTAATATTAAAAAAGGGTTCTTACCACAGTATGTCAATGATATGTATTATCAAGTGATGTTTTTCTAAGCGTATAAGATAGGCTTGCCGGGGGTCTTTGTTCATCGGTTCATACTGCGTAGTATTTATATGCGTTAAGCTCCATTTCCGGAGTAGTCCCAATATTAAGCCACACAAGCAATGCTATCACCCTCATAAAATATTGCCGGGAGCGATGTATCCAATTAGATCAAGGCCGTATGACCCGTATTATATACTACCTGCTTCTTTACGACGTCTAAGCTTTTAACGTTACAATATAATAACAGATCATCTATATATATACTCGTCGGCATTCATGTGTTCGCTTTATGTTGACTAGCCATACCGCGATACAGCCAACATCTTATGCATATGTTTGAACCTGCCTGATATGAGTTTATATAAAATATATTTGATCTGGTCGCTTACTCGACTGGTGCTCTTGGGCAAGGGACAAAGCGATGAGTCATGGAAGGCACTCAATGTTTCCGTCAGTGGACGTCTCCATTCAGTTCGACCGTTTGCGTTACCATGCTACTCGTTCTATAACGGCGCGAAAGTCGAGGCCGATGAGGAAGCTTGTACTTTCGTTCGAGAGGAATACCTTCAGAATTCAGCACGCGCAGAGAGACCAAGCGGTTACATGAATCTCCAGGATGAGATGTGTCTGGGAGACCCTGCGGACCAGTGCCTCTTGGATAACACGGCAATCCCAGCACCCGAGCCCGAACCAGGGAGCTCCTGCAACCAAGGCAGTGTTCCTTCGTACTATATTGAGATCGAGGAAATTTCCGATATTACGGTAGCTTTAAAATTTACCCAGGATTACGGAGTTCCTCTCGTTATTAAGAATAGCGGTCATGATTATATGACTCGGAACAGCCAGAAGGGGTCAATAGCTCTTTGGGTGCACAAGTTGCAACGCCTCACGTACCATGATGACTTTGTGCCGAAAGGATGTGGAGCGGACTTGAGGGCTGGCCGTGCTATTACCGCAGGTACTGGTGTCAGCACGGGAGATACTTACAACTTCGCGTATGAACACGGAAGTACTTTTATCGGAGGCTATTCCCAGTCAGTTGCTGCTTCTGGGGGTTGGGTTCTAGGTGGCGGGCATAGCGTCTTGTCACCAGTGTATGGACTTGGGGCCGATCGGGTCGTTGAATTCAAGATAGTCACGCCGGACGGTACTGTTCGTATTGCAAACCAATGCCAACATGAAGATCTCTTCTGGGCTTTACGAGGTGGTGGCGGGGGGACGTTTGGTGTCGTACTAGAAGCTACTCACCGTGTCGAACCATTGATACCGGTTGCAGTCGCAAGCATCAAACTGCCTCCGAACGGCACTGCAGAAACATCTTTAGAATGGATTGAACTAATGGCTCGGAAGTCCTTGGCTTGGGGTAAACAGGGATGGGGAGGTCATGCGGGGGGTACGTATTTGACTTACATGAATCCTACGCCAGAGATTGCCAACTTAACGGATGGTGGCGCTGCTGCTAAGGATTCTATGAGAACTGCATCTGATTTTGCACTCGCTCGTGGAGGCAGTAGTGTAGTAGAGGTTCTCCCCAACTTTCTCGACGTGTGGAATAAATACGTCTTACCCGGTGCTCTGACAACAGCCGGCGTTACTCGCGTGCTAGCAACAAGACTTATACCCCGGAACCTATTTGGCGACGAAGCTGGAATTACCAAGTTGATGGACTTCATGAAGGCTGCACAGACGCTAGGTTTTGATCCACGAGA
Source organism: Daldinia bambusicola (assembly GCA_022478815.1). Lineage (NCBI taxonomy): Eukaryota > Fungi > Ascomycota > Sordariomycetes > Xylariales > Hypoxylaceae > Daldinia > Daldinia bambusicola. The sequence goes on from MU284151.1 coordinate 57,312, forward strand.
CTTTTACTGCCCGGCAGATACGCCTTTCGTAGCAGATGCCACGAAGAAGTTGGAAGGAGGAAATCGCACAAGGTTAATTACCTCTGTTCAGCCAGCCTGGTACAATTCTCTTTGGGATGTTTCAACGTCTCTAACAATCGTCTGGAATGCTTCATATGCCGAGAGGTTGCAAAATATGACAGCTATGACAAGAGCAACGCTTCTTGCGGAGGAGCTAACAGGTACGGATGGAGGGACTTACCCGAACGAAGCTAACCCCTTTACTCCGAACTGGCAGCAATCTTGGTGGGGCGACAACTATGCGTCTTTGCTTAAGATTAAAGAGAAGTACGACCCAAAAGGGCTCTTGAAGTGCTGGAAGTGCGTTGGGTTTGAAGGCGAGGATATATTGAGTGATAGATTCAGTTGTCAGGGGAAATTACAATTAGACGTCGACCATAATATTGCAAATTTAATGTAATTAGAATAGCTCACCTACCTTACGTACCTAACATTCAGATACTCCTCAGCTTCAACCATTATGTCTTCCACAAAACTAGAACAGGTATGTAAAGGCTTATTCCATTTCTATCGCGGAGTGGAGAGCTTCTAAGGAGCTCTCCACCCTTACTAATCAGCTGAGCCGTATATAAAACGATCTTCTCTCTGAAACTAGCCTAGATCTCTTATTTCTTGATCAACGGTTTAAATTCCTATTAGATCTCCTCCTCACTTTACGTGACAATTTCCGTCTTTACTCCTTTCTTCATAGGGTTACAAATAGGCTAATTCACGAATCCAGTAACGTAATCTGCGATCCCTAGTGCTCACTCTTAGCAGTTTAAACGTCCGATAACAGGAGACTCCTCGGAGTATTATAACGGCTTCCATATTAACGTAATGAATATACAACGAACATTAAATGGGTTAGGTAGTTATTAGTAAATTACATCTTGCTTTACTGAGGCGTAGTGTGTTCAACAGGGATCGCATGTAAGCCAATAAGAGCCTAGAGAAGACTTCTAAAATACCATAAAGGGCAACTCTATGAGCTCAGGCTAATCGATAGTAGAATTTGTTAGACAAAGACTGAGACCTCAAATGTTGTCATCTAACGTCACTTTGTTATCATGGGTCGGTGTTAAGACCGGAATTGGCCCTAATCGAACGGTCCTATACTAGCTACCGTCGGTATAGTTGCAGATTATGCTTACCATTCGTTGGAATGGCACTGAAGATAGACCTAACCATTCAAGGTCTTCGTGTTCATCGATCCTTAATGAGCTGACACTATAATGGTGAAAATATAGCGAGGTGTGTGCAAAAAATAGCTCGTAAAATATCGAGTCATTAGGCTTTGTTCTAAATTAGTCCGGCTATTAACTGGTTTTCCTATAGGTAATGTGCAAAAAGATTCTAATAAGCTTTTAAGTAAGCCAATGCGTAATGAAAATTCGATTTATGCTCGTGTCAGATCCGGCAACTGTCCATTGGATATGCCCAAGCTACTAGTTCTTTAGAGTCGGTACCATAATTGGACGCATTGACTTGGAGCTCGTGTTTGATCACGATCACTTTACCCAGAGTCAGCTAAGAGTCCTTAAGCTGAGCTGAGCCGGACAAAAAGAAAGAGCGCCAAGGGCTGGAGTCCGTATTTGGTAGAAAGAATCGAATGCTTATTCCATATGGTTGGGGTATTTTGACATCTCGTGTTCCGTAAGATCGGCTGAACTTAGAGAGAGTTTGGAAGACTCACTTGCTATGACCTTCGTTTAGCGATGAAGCCATTTGCGACTATAAGAGGGCAGTTCCCCCGGGTGATTTATGAAATGTGTAGCCAAACAACTGTGCATCTAATATAATAAAAGCCAACTTCACTATATAACATATTATCCCCTTTACATTTTAAATACCTTAAAGCACCTAAATCTTCAACATGAAGTTCTCAGCTATTGCTTTGTTCGGCGTCAGCCTCATCGCCGGCTCTTCAGCTCATCCGGTTGAAGAGCGCAACGTCCAAGTTGCACACCTTACCTTCCATGGAGGTCCAGCTTCATATGATCTTGCAGTGCCTGCCGATGGCAGTGTTGTTAATACAAGTATGTCATCCAAGACTTGAGATTGGACTTAGCACCTGACGGAGAGCCATTATTAACCTGACATACTGGGACTTAGACAACGACATTTCAGTCAGCATCATCGATGCGCCGGACTACAATGCTATTTCTCAATGCACTTTCAACACCGCAGACGAAAAGACCTTGGTTAGCAGTATTGACACCCAGACGGGACTTCAGTCGATCATCGTCGGGCCACCCCAGCCCATTATTAGTGTGAGCTGCCAGGGCTCGTGTGTCCCGACTTGGGGAGTATGCTTCTCCAACGGGCAATATACCGGACCTTGCTGCAACGGATTCTGTGCTGCGACCCGTTGCCGCCCGTGGAACATCACCGGCAGCGCATAAACGCGACGGAGCATGCCACTGTCAATTAAGAAACTCGGCTCAACAGTACGGAGTGTAGGAGGTGTTAATGGATTGAACGTTATGTCGATTTGATGTTGATTTTGGAAAGGATATCGATACACTCCTTTAGTATAAAGTTGATTACCTGTTACATAGTAGCCTAGGGGGGTAAACTTACAGCAATCAAAGTTATGCTTTGTAACTCTTCAAACCACTTGCTAGCGCTATCTCCGTAAACTCCACGCCGTACCCCTGAAGGAGTGCTGCGCTTTGATTGAGGAACGGGTAAGGCTAAGCACACAATCCAAAGTACTTCCGAATAGGTGCAATTTCTACGCGGTTTGGAGTATTTTCCAACCGTCATACAATTTCATAATGTTTCATCATTTCTTTTTCTTTTTTAGTACGAAATAAAGGTCGGAATAGCCTCTTATTAGCGCTTGAAACTTAGTACCCTAGCATATCATAGCGGTAATGCCCTGAAATTTTAAATGAGTATATTGAAAATAATGTTTGGGATGTATAATGATTATTGATTAGAGGCCAATGTTAAAAGCAATGTCCAACGCTAAACGTATATCCAATGTTAAGGATGATGTCTAATACTAAATGTATGCCCAATGGTTAACGCTTTTATTTTTTAAAAATTTTTAAAAATTTAAAAAAATAATATTTTTTCTGTAGGAATTTTTTCTTTTTGAAGGCTTAAAGTTTTACTATTAGACTATTTAAACTTTAAAATTTATTTTTTTTTTTAGATTTATATATTGAATAAAAGTATATTATTTTTAACCGTTAGGCATATCTTTAGCATTGGGCATATGTTTAGCGTTGGCTATTGATTAATAATTATTATACATCTTAAGTATTTATATATTTTGATGTTTATACCAATAGTTAAAAGCTTTTTTAATAGTTAAAAATTCCTATATTCTCCCACTATGGTAATTACTGCCCATTTCCGTTCCTAAATTAAATTTACCGAGGCGACACTAGTACACCGGCTCTGCAATTTCATACACGCTAGGTACCTATGTACGTACTACGGCATCTACCTACCTACCTAGGTACATATCCCTTGGAAGAGGGGCAGAGGGGAATATGATTCAGTGACGTCACAGTGTTATTGCTGGCTGGTCGTGGCTAGGAGGTACCTAAGTACTCAGGTACCCCTTGGATCAAAGATGCGGCTAGATGCTGCCCGAATAGGTTTTAAAAGCCCCACTGTCGCGCCTTAAGCGCACGCTAACCCCACACTAACTACCTAGGTACCTAACGTAGTACCTTACAACGAACAACATCCCCCCTAAGTCCGGCAGAAGCAATTATACACTATCACAACTGCGACTTCACAGCGGGAAGAGAAATGATATATCACATATCACCCCGAACGTTAGGCACAAGGGTAAACTACTACTAACACGCGGTTATATGCCTAGGGCAAGGGATTGTCACATTTGTTGTTGTTTTTCTGTTTGCCCAATTATCAATTGTCAGTTGTCAATTTACGTAGTCCGCGCTGTCCAAGTTACAAACAAATAATCCGTGTCCCGAATGATCTCCCGTTGACCTTCCCTCCAATACATACAGCATCACAGCGCTGTCATCCATCCTTAAACACCACAGAGCCAATCAAAACAGAACCAAGTTATCTTCTTGTATACTTCATAAGGCCACGTCGTGTTATTCTAGGACCCTAATCCACTTAAGGGGCTGTCAGTAGCCAGGCGCAGTAACTCTGGCAAGTGGCATAGGCCGGGCCACCAACGACAGGCGCCCACAGAGTTGCAGCAGCGCAGGCAGATTGGCAAGCGGCGTATGTCATCAGCCATGCGTTCGCGCAAGTCGCGACGGTTATAACGGTCGCGGAAACCTTTCCGAAATGCATGTTGATGACCGCAGAAGTTATAGTGAGAGTAAGATTGAGCTTCGAGTCCGTGTGGTGATAAAAATGTATACCCAGGTGATGTAGGTATGGATAGGTAGGCAAGCTCTCGGGTTTTCTGACGTAAGACGTAGCTTTGTGAAGTCGTTCCTTGATTACCGCAAAGTCGGGCGTGAGACGAAGTGGCGGTGCTTAGATGTGACGTTAGCATAAAAAGAGGGTGAGTCTTTTGAGGGATCTTGACTAACTAGGTGTGATAAGAGTATACCAGGTTTTATTGTAAGAAGAATTAGAGGACTTGAGAATGAGAGTGAGAAAAATAAATTTGGAAAGGTAAAGTGTTTTACAGATTTATATAGGTACGAAACTGGGCGGACGTTAAAAGCAGCCAACCGTCCGGGCGCCTATCGGAGACCCGATCACGCTTCCCCGATCCTCAGGCATCCAAACCGGCCTGGAACATACTATGTACTCCCATAGCTTTCTGTGCAACGATTGAAAGAGTCAGGCAGTAACACTGCTAGCGTACCAAGCTTTAAGCCCCCTCTATACCAATAAGAAGTTATTCCGAATCTTAGCGACTTCTGAGAGTAGCCCCTTTAATGAAGAGTACAAGTGTTTGAAGACACCCTTTGACCAAAACAAAGGTACCCATCCAAAAGAATTTCCTACCTGTAATTAGGTATCTCCCAATTCTCCGTTTTAACATGGTTGGCCGTGGTGGTAGCCTGTTTTTTTCCCTCACGAATAGTAAGTGTCATAGGTATTGTCAGCTCGACATTGCTATACATATTGAAGGTTAAATACACCTAATAATATACAAATATACAAAATAAATAACTGCACCCATGAACTGCCTCCCAAACAGTATTGTTGATCTTTCTAGAAAAGGTAACCCGATTATTTGTCCGTTCTGACTTTAAATCCCAGAGTCATCCTGGTTAACACCTTTCGACGACTGGAATGACGACCAGCTCGAACAGGTATCCGTGAGCATGTCTTCATCGGTAATGGCTGCTATTTCATCGTATCTCTCCACGAATTGCAATGCAAACCCTTGGCTCGTATGCCAGCCAATGTGGCACTGTGAATATCAAGTTAGATATAAATACGGTCTGAAGGACCAGATTAGACGATACTTACGTGCATGAGCCAAACGCCAGGGTTATCAGTCTCGAATGCCAACACGAGGTAACCACCAGGGTATAACATAGCAGTGTCTCGGCGAGCCGGGTTATTCAGGTTAAGTGTGACATTGCTGGAATATGCACCCGTGCCTTGAGCAAGTACGAAATAGTCGTGACCGTGAAGGTGAATTCTAGGCGTGAAGCTCGTTAGCGAGTTATTCGAAGCATCTTCTGGGAAAGTAAACTGCCTGGGAACTTACGGATGGGGGATAGCTAGGGTCGTCTCAATCACCAAATACACCCACACGTTTGCATCAGGGAGCTGGAGGACGGAGTCGTCTGTTTCAAAATCCGTCACCTCATTCATGACTTGCATCAGTGTAGGGTTAGCCCAATCGACCAGCATAGAGGTGCTGTTGAGAGTCCATCTGAAGAGCCCATTGATGGCCGTGACACCTGCAACCTCGTCCGTAATAGCGTCGGTGCTTCCCACAGTCTTGCTGTGATACGGCATAATATGTGGGCTCTCATCGTCGCAAGAATCTTCGAAATCATTATATCCAGTGGTTTGGGGTTCCGAGGCAGTATTAGTGTAGGATATAATACCCCTGATATCATCTGCATTGGTGTTTGCAGCAGAGCAAGCAGACTGAGGAATAGCTCGCATCCAAAAGCTATCAGCAACCGAACCCCTAAATTACGACAGGTTAGCTACCGAATATTGACAGCATCATAAAAGTACAAGATGTTTTTTTTTTTTTTTCCTTGGCTACCATTCAGCTGACTTAATACCTCCACTCGAAAATCCTACCCCTGAACAATTATTAGGAAGGTGGAGGAAACTCACTGGTCGGCAGTAACTATAATGTCGTAACGTTGTGCTTCAAATAGTCAGTATTATGCAAGATGGATAGTTGTGAGCGTAGTTACTTACCGATGCCAATATTAATCACCGTTGCTTCATAAGGTTGTATCGGCACAAGGTCAGCTGCGATGACCTTCATTGTGTGATTATCGATAGTGAATTTGAAGTGGGTATCAATAGCGCTATTGATGAGCCTGATTCGATAGGAGGTCCCGGCAGTGAAAGACACTTGAAGTCTCGAACCGGTGTCATTATAAACGTTAGTGCCATTGAGAAGCCCATTATCCATCGTCGGGGGACCAGTTAGCTGTGCCTGGGTCCAGAGTTGATCAACCGTTTGGTGACTCCAATCGGATAATATTATGGTCCCAACATCTTCGTCATAGTTTGCGGTAGCTGGCCCGTTGATGATGATGGCTCCAGCAACACCTTCCCATGCTTGAAGCGCAAAGTGCGAGTGATACCAAGTTGTTCCGTACTGGGTTGCTTTCCAAGTATAAGTCCGCGTATCTCCAGGCGCGGTTGGGCATTGGGTAATGGAAACGACACCATCGTTCTCGTTTGTATAATTCTGGCGAATGCCGTGGAAGTGAATAGCTGATTTCAAGACTTAGCTATCAAGATCTCCGTTTCGTCACAACAGGAATAGCTTGTGAGGATACCAAAGTGTAAAGTGGCAAATGGAGTAGAAAGATAGGTGTAACATAAGAAGCCCTGAAAGGGATATTTCTCGTACTACCTAGATATATTATGCCGGGGATTATACTCACAAGTGCCATTGTTAGAAGTAGTCATGGAATTGGTAACATGAACCACAACTGTATCACCCCAGTCTGCAAAGAGAGTCGGTCCCGGAATTGAGCCCTGAAAGAGACATGGTCAGTTACACGTTCTGCTTATAATATTATAAAATGTATCAAAGAGCAGATCATAGAGACAGCTCAGCCGTAAGCTCCCATTATCAGACTTACATTAATAGCCATAGCTGGGCGAGAAACTCCATCTGGTGCCACAGTCACATCGGTTATATCCAACCAATACTCCTTAGTAACTCCTGTATCAGGAAGCACAGTGGTATAGTCGGTGTCTATGGAGGAGTCACACCACTCGTTCCTGGTGGTAGCAGTGTTTCCTGAACATGCTGCCCGAGGATATAAATTCACAGAAGGTAAAAAGGGGGACGCTGCCACCGTGCCGCAAAGCAATGGCAACAAGACAGTTGATAACTTTGAAGCAATCATATTGAAAGGAGCTCCAGTCCTGTTGAGTCTTCGAATTATAAGTTTGTAAACGCTGAACACAGTTTCGAGGCTGACTCAGGTGTTGGAGCTGAGGAAGATCAAAGAATGACTGTGGTGGTAATTCTCTACAACTTCTATCAACTACGAGCGCAGCTGAGGCAAGTTATATGCTCACGATATCTTCCCCTGAATCCACCTGCCGGCTGAAGGAATCAACGCCATGAGAATCTGAATCGTGAAGCCCCATCCTAGTGTAGTACCGCGTTACAATATTGAATAGCTATACGGCCGACAATCAGACCACATATCCACCCTTTTAAGATTAAACCATAGTCAACCCTGACCACCTGAATGCTTGTCATGAGTCGAAGATATTCTCGTATTGCAGTAGTACGCGTACATGACGGGACGTACGGAATCCCGCGAGGAGTGTGGATGTGGATCCTGTGGCTTGAGTCGACGACCCGGCAGCTAGCTCCCCGGAATTGGACCGACGTTATCGATGTAGTCATTCGGGGACATGACTGACATGACGAAAATCTAGAACCCCTTAATACAGCATTATTAAGCTGTGAATTAAAGGACCACGATGTGTCGTCCACAGCCATCTATGTTTAGGCGTGTGCCTGAGCGGCGGTTTCGGGGCACCATCGAGGCGCCCTGCGCCTTGCCTGCGTAATGGTCAGCTCTAGGTATTACGAGAATTTTGGTAAGCCCTGCGAGGGCTAGCTGATTATATTGATAAATACTTTTATATAATCTATTTACAATCACCGAGAACGGCACCAATATCAATATTAACGGCGTTAGCATCTGCCGAGGGATAGTTGTATTGAAGTTTTGAAGATAGTTGCACTCGAGAGCTTACGCGTTGCTGCATGGACACCCTGCGACCTTCCCGCTTCCCGCACCCTCCTATTCCTCCCCGCGGCCCACAACCCGAATATAGAGGCCAAGACCGGACGGAGTAACTCTATCTTTAGACAAGCCATGTGTTTCGCACGAGGAGCTGACGAATCTATAGTCGGGATAAATCAAGCCTCGAAGATATGAAAAGAGACCTCCTCCATCGAAAAATTCCACCAGGAACAACCTTTAGTTGAACTCACACCAAGTCACTTGAACTACTATATTCTCAACTAGGCACTTCTTTGAAGTCTTACTCCTTCTCGAAAATTATTCCGCACTACATTAGCCATGCATGTAATGCAGAGCCTCATCCTTGGCATCGCCATTGATATAGCAGCTGGGTCACCTGTTCTTGTCGAACGTGCCCCAACCACACCCTTTGCCTTGTTCGCTTACGGCGATGGCATCGGTGGTGCGCCTGTATTTACAACTGGTTGTATGTTTCTACATAACTTTGCTATAATGGAACGATTCTAATTTCTATAATAGATGGTGCCTATATCGGGACGGCGACTCACTCGGATGATAGCGAAGCCGCCCAGGTTGAGTGTAAGATTCGCAAAAAAAAAGCCTCTCGTGTATGCAGTCATATTAACTCGTAGACAGTTATGGCCAGCTCGGACAGTTCGCTCGTGGCTAATCCGAACACCACGACAGCCAATGAGCCTACCTGGTCCAACCTGACGTTCAATGTCCCTGACACGACATCTTCCTCTCATCAGGTCGCATTCACCAACTCGACCTCTGATGTTAATAGGTCAGGATCCGGTTTCGTGTTTTATGGAGATTTCTTACTGCATAAGAACAACACCGGGGACCTCCAGTCAATGTGGTATGCTGTTCCATCTGGTCAAGATCATATTTGGACTTTGAACTGGAATTACGCCGACGATGATACCGAAGGAAAGGTGCTTGTGACCCTCAAAGCCACACCACCATCAACTGAGGTGGACGATGAGAGTGAGGCGTAATAATCGCCGAATCATTTCCATTCTCTTCGGGAGCCACCGGCTATCTACATCGTGGATCAGCCTGATAATCTCAAGTCGATCACCTGTGGGACGCCACTCTTATCGGGATTTCCTTTAAATTTGTGATATTTATGTTGCTAAAAGACATAGGAAGTCGTAATTAGCCTATGCTTTTGTTTAAAAAAAAAGATAAAAAAAATATGTAGAATTATTAGTTTCAATAGTACGCACTATGTTATCATTGCTGCTGCGCAGTTCTGTATTAGTACATACCTGGCTTACTTTTTCCTCTTACGCTCTATGATAAAGTCTATATACAGTTAAAAGTGCCCCTTAAAAGCCCCGTAAGGCATAAAGAGATACGCCTAGAAGTTACGATATTGATATCGGCGTCGGCTCTTCGTTCTTTATGCCGACTAGAATAAGCGAACGAAAAGGGGAACGATGAATTCGTACTCTGATTTCGAAACATACAAAATTGGAAAGCTGAAAGGAAGCCTGCTGGAAAAAACGCCAATGGGATATATCTAATACACCGTCAGTGTTAAATTAAGATGATGGGAATGGCGTCTCTCTTTTGATCCTTCGGTCCCGAGGTTGCTCGTAGTAACACGTCTTTCTGCGCCAATCGGAACGCGCCAATCGGGATTCAGGGGGACGGAGTTTGAGGTAGGTAGGACGGCATATTTCCATTCATAATACTCGGAATTCGGATGTAGATGTCATACCTAACCATTGGGTTTCGAAGTCGTGAACCATGTGTAAGCGCTGTGCGTCCACTGGGCGCGTGGTAACCAGGGGCACGATTCAAAAGGGACCAATTATGGTCTCTTTCCTATAGCATTCATAAATCGGATTGCTCTCAACCGCACATTTCTCATAACTTCTCCAGCCAAGGTGGAAACCCTTTAATGAAATCGCTACTATGAATACGGTTAGGACTTTGGGGGCCGATGTGCACGCGGCCCTAAGCATACAATCCCCGAGATCTTATACTCCAAGATTATTATATCGAGGGGTAATATTCCGGGCAGCTCCGAGCTACGAGCTGAGGAGATATCTTACAGCAAAATCCAGCTTTTTCTCGCGAACTTTTGACACCCGATCATTTGTTCGCGTACACAGCCCAGTCAAAATGAGCATGAGCACCCAATCACGCGCGCGGGTTCCTATTGAACCGCAATGTGTCAATGCTCCCCTCACCCAGGCTGCCACTTTTTTGGTAGTTACTATTAATAATACGCCGAGGGCTGTTGATGTAGTGCGCTCGGTTCTGTCTAATATCGACGGGCTCGCTAAGAATGTCTCTATACGGGACCTCAGCGCTGTATTCGCTTGCACAGTAGGTATAGGCAGCGAAGCATGGGACTTGTTAACTCGGCTACCTCGGCCTGCGGAACTTCGTCCCTTCGAGACTATACATGGGGAAAAGCATACAGCTATCTCAACTCCAGGAGATTTGCTATTCCACATTCGCTCGGAACGACGAGATCTGTGTTTCGAGTTTGAGAGACAACTACTGGATGCCCTTGGCGATGCTACTACTGTCGTCGATGAGACGATCGGCTTTCGCTATTTTGATATCCGTGACCTTCTAGGATTTGTAGATGGCACGGCAAACCCTGTGGGAGAAGCCGTCCCGAGTTCTGTCTTCGTCAATGAAGAAGACGCATCGAGCGCAGGTGGGAGCTATGTCGTGGTCCAAAAATATGTACACGATATGAATGCGTGGAACACGCTCTCTACTGAGCAACAGGAAGTCATAATTGGACGCAGAAAGCTGGATAACGTCGAGCTAGATGACGCTGCATCAGGGCAGCAGCAGTCGCACAAGTCACTAGCTACGATCGAAGACGAAAGTGGCACCGAGCATGATATCCTCCGGGATAACATGCCGTTCGGATCTCCCGGATCGAAAGAATTTGGAACATACTTCATTGGGTATTCAAGGCGTCTCTGGGTTATTGAGAGGATGTTAAAGCGTATGTTCATTGGCGATCCGCCTGGCTTACATGATAAGCTGCTTGATTTTTCGACCCCCTTAACGGGCACCACCTTCTTTGCACCATCCTCGGGGCTATTGAAAACCTTAGGTTAGGTAGATATAACAAGAAGCTACCTAGTTACTCGGATATCTCGTATAAGGAGTAACTATAAGTAAGACGGTGCGGTCATGCGTCATTTGGGTAGAGGAAGACACCCTTTTCCTAGCGACCTGCTCCTATAAGTTAGTTGAATACCTGCCGAGAGCTACAACGTCAGCTTGTTCATACTGAGCCAAAGTCTTAGCATGTTCGGTGCATATTCAACGTAACATTGCCTAGTACCTGCATTCAATATTTTACTAAACAAAATCCGTGCACATCGTATTTGATCCGCCCCGTATTCTAGTTATGTTATCGATATGAGAGAGGTTGTTTAACTTGCGTATACACTTGACGCGAAAGAGTTGCGGCTGAGAATACCTAGCTGAGTTCCACAAGTAGCTGTGGGACAGCATTGCTGGTATGTCTCGTTCCGATTTGCCAGAGAATATCCATGGAGTAGTACCTTGGGTGCCCAAGTAGGCGGTAATGTCTAAGCCACAATAAGGCACATTAGATTGCCTCGTCAGGAGTTTCCTTAGGTTAAGTACATATCCCCCCGTTCATACATAGCTCTGACTTGATAATTTAGAGGTAATGCATCAACTTGGAAGTCATCTTGATCATACCAAATCCCTCCGGTACTGAGCCCAACCAGCAGCCCAACATGTCCATCTTATTGTCTCGTCCCGTAGGACCATACAAATATGCGCTTAAGCACAATAGTCTCAGGTTGATCATCCTAGAGCGAGGAATTTGGAATTCACCTCTGAGGTGTGAATTAGTAACGAGGGAATTGAATGATGCGTCGGGATATAGAGCGCTGTCCTATGCCTGGGGCTCTCCGTCCGTGACGAGGCCAATCACTGTCAACGATATAGACATGGCCATTACGGTAAACCTCGACACAGCATTAAGGCATGTGAGACGAGAAGACACTGATATTCTTCTCTGGGTTGATGCATTGGTATGCAAGTTCAACACCTACCTCACACATAGAATTGTTAACAAGCCGTGGCTGATGCAGTTGATATCCAGTGTATTAATCAAGCTGACCTCGACGAGCGAGAAGCCCAAGTGCAAATAATGCGACAGATTTATAGTCGCGCTACCAATGTGATAGTGTTCCTTGGCGATGGGGGAACTCACGCGTCCAGTCACCTTCGGCTATCGAGGCCTCAGGAGTTTGTATTCCGAGGCGACTGGAGCGATAGTCAATACATTACTCAGTTTCTCTTCCGTTGCAGAGCCATGGCCCCCCATAAGTTGCGCCGAGGGTTCGGCGTCTTTTGTCTCATCAGCTTATTTGCCCAACAGCAAGAGAAACACATACAAGAATTGCTGTCCCTCGAAACCACTATGTTACAACAATTATTTGAGGACCTTCGCATGATGCTGCTGAGCCGATGGTGGAATCGCATGTGGGTGTTTCAAGAGGTTATAGTATCTCGAGGTACTCTTGTCCAATATGGCTTTTCAGTGGCACCCTTAGAATTGTTCGTTCGCGCAGCGCGGAATATTCAAAAATTAGACATGGAAGATTCGTTATACAACAAACTTTCCACTGACAACATTAAAGTGCTGCATTGGTTTGCAGAAAGCATTGTCAATATCCAGCAAAGCCGGCGCTCACATAACTCTATCAAAGATGATAATTTTCATGAAGACTATTCTGGTCAATTGTTGCTCACATTGCTGCGAGCAACGAGTAACCGCAAGGCCTCTGATGAGCGAGACAAAATATACGCCCTTCTTGGTCTTCTACCACTTAATCTCGGCATCTCTCCCAATTATCATATTGAAACCCCTCGGTTATACACGGAGGTTGTCCGAAATATTATAGCAGCGACTGGAAGTCTCAACGTGCTTTGCGGAGACCTTGGTCGAAAGAACAGAGGGGATCTTCCGTCATGGGTACCTGACTGGAGCGCGATCATCCACAACGAGGAACTTCGCCGTACGAAAGTTATCGCAAAGCTGTATAATGCTTGCGGCCGTACCAAATTTGCCTGCTACACTTCCTTGGATTCATTTTGGGAGGTAGTTGTCGATAACGTCTATATAAGGCAGTCCACTAAGATGGACGATGAAGAAGATGAACCTCAGCACATGAGAAGAATACTGTGCAAGGAGCTAAGACGACTCCAAGTGAAGGCCTATTATCCCAGAGAGACTACTAGAATATATCACAAGTACTCTACTGATAAAGCTGTCAACCCCTACCGAATCCCGTTTGGCCATTTGAGGATCTCAGCAGCCTATGTTGACTGTATAGAATATTGTAGCGACCAGTTCCTTGACCCGACTAAAGTTAGCTTGCTCAAATCGCTCTTAATGCACTGGCAATGGCTCCAAGGTAAAAAGAAATCTACCCCTGAAATCGATACAGCTACACTAAAGGCTTTGGTTTTCGACGCTAAACTCGAGTCTGGGGAGTTTAAAAGGCTCAAAGATGATGACGAGATAGAATTACAGTCATGGTTCAAGGCTAGGACGTCACCCAAGAGCCAAGCGTATCAGGACAAGTTGGGCTTCGATCACGTACTAAAATTCATGTCCACTAGGCGACGTTTGTTTATGACTTCGAATGGTGTTCTTGGATGGGGTCCCGAGGGTTTGAAGATTGGCGATCAAATGTACGTTCTACCCGGTGGGAGAACCCCCTATGTGCTTCGAGGCCTGTCTGAAGAGTATTTGGACTATGATTTTAGCGGGGAAATGGTTGGAGATTGCTACCTCCATGGTGTTATGGATGGACAATATGCCGAGCATTTTGATAGAGGTGGCAAAGTAGTTCCAATATTCAGAGAACTCTGTATGTCTGAGTTCAAGGCTATTCGACAGCTTTTTGGACCTAAGTTGGATGACATCGCGAGTAAATATTCTGTGGTTCCACTGGGAGAAAATACAGGGGACTGGGATTCGACAACAAATTTGTTTAGAAATACCAATATTCTTCTGATATAGCTAGCAAACGGACTTGAAGGAAAAGAAGGGACGAGATCTAAACAATATTTTTTCCCCGCGTCTTTATGGTTCACATTGAGCTCCTAAAGTTTTATCATACAGTAGGCTAACTGTGATAATTTATGACAGTAGCTGATGGTCTATGGAAGAGAAGATGTCAATTTGGAAGATTCCAGATGAAAATGACCCATGTGCTACTTATCGTATAATACCTAGAATTACAATCGTTCGTACGAAAGGTTACTGATTGACATCTTGGTAGGGATGCGCCCTTGACTGTTTCCTTCATAGATCTAATGCGCTATGTAAATATGAATCACTTCCCGTTAGCATCTATAGCCCCTAAAACATGTCTTTAAAGTGTTGATACACGCTGGTGCCTATTTCATAAGGTATTCCTACATCTTCGTTGATTATATGTGTCGCTTCGTTTGGGTTCGGTGGGTCGTTTGGGTTGGTGTTTTTCCCCATATAGCCCTCGAATATTCGGGACATCTCGCTCGATATCTGGTGCCCGTTCTGAACATCGCTGAACGACGGCGGTGCCCCTGACATAAGGGATAGCTGCGATCCGTATCCGGAGACCAGAGTCGGAGGCGCGCCCATTTGGCCGGTGGCTAACCCGGCCATCGTCAGAGCTGCCGTGGAGTGAGGATCATGAGCCAACCCTAAACGCGGAGCAACTTCTCGAAGTGATTTGATGGTGCTCCAGAGCCGTTGCGACACCCATGATTTGGATGATAGGTCCTTTACTAGTTCAAGAGCCATATAAAATTCGTTGCGGCATGACGCGCTGAAGTTAACTGGCGCATGGCATGACGCAAGGAAGAGCACCGCAATGGCTGCTAATAGGAACTGGTGGTAGAAGACCTGGATCTTCCTATAAATATTCGTAGTATTATTCAAGTGTGTTAAGTAGCGGATCGTATTTTTGGCGAGTTTGACAGCACGCTTAGCGAATTGTATGTTCCCCAGGATGCTGCCCTGAGTATGTAATATAGGGGTGTATAACCATGTGCGAATTTGGTTGAAGCGGAGGTAAGTCCATATTTGTAACCGCTGGATATCATATTCCTTTTGTGAGTTTACTGGAGGATTCAGGTATCTGGGCAGCGCCTCCCAGTCGGTCAATTCAAGCTGCGTTTCTCGGGGTACTTTGGTGTACCATTCCTTTATTTGGCTGTCGAGTTCCTCAATGGCAGCTGGTTGCACTTCTGATTCTGTACTTGGTTCGAAACTTCGTACAAGCCGCCATACGCTTGCGCTGAGCTTCGAATAGTTTATCATAGCAACTAGATAAGGATGCGAATCCTTTAGAGCAACATTAGAATTGATTGACTCCTTGATATGGAAACAGAGAAGACTTTTGGCCAAGAACGCTCGACAGGAAACATCAGCTACTTACAGGATATGGTAACTGAGGGTCAACTTCTTCGTCTGGAACGGTAAATGGTAAGCCGGTGCCAAAGGCCCATCGATGGTCCAATACATAAGCTGCCCAAAACGTATTGATTGCATTATTTCGTTCCTCGGGGTCACTGATTCGTTCGATAACATCACGACGATGAAGTCCAAGTTCAAAACACAGGCGAGCTACTTGTCCGATAGTACGCCAAGCAAGAATTTCGTCGTTAGCGAGGAAATAATAACCTGCCTATGTGTGATATGTTAGTCTTTGACAAGGCTAGGATATGAATATTCTTTGCTCGTATGCAAATATGGGATAGATAATGCAGATGTGAAGGCAGACAGGACATACCACAAGTGCTAATATTGGCATGTTTTTCACGTCGCTTGGGTCGGACATTAACATCCTATCTGTCGTGGGCCGGGCACTGAGAAATAACCTATGGGCTTTCTCGCTATTTCCATGTTCCTCGACCTGCAGGGCACAGCAGATAACGATCTTGAGGAGCAAAGTATTGCGGTCTTTAATACCACCTTCTTCTCCGGACCAAGGGATCATAAAATTCTTTCTAGCTGCCTCCATCCACGAAGATAAAGTCCGCGCGTGACGAATGACCGACTCGATTTTAACTACAGGATACATGATGCCGATCTCTTCATCATGTACACGGCATAAGCGTACTAACTCGTCCTTGTCAAACTCCCATAACGGATCCCGAGAGGGTGCCCCGGAGGTACTAGCCATCTGGGTCGCCAAATTTGGTGATGGCGCAGGACTATCTTGACCTAGACTGTCTGCCTCGCCAACATCAGGCGAGTTACCATAGCCCATTTTGTGTAATGTATTCTTTGCAAGATCTAGGTTGAATCGCGTGCTTGTAGGTCCGCGAAACCCGGGTTGGCGGGATTGAGGCAGATCGGCCGGCCTATAAACAGGCGTGATAGAAGGGACTGAAGAGGTCGAAGGTGTACTCGAAGCGGATTGTAACGTTGGCGGTCGATCTTGAATAGGGGCTAGGCGCAATGCCTCTGATCTCAGAGCGTTCATGTTCGCAAATAGCGTGTCCACCTGCTCTTGTAATTGATTGACCTTGTTGGTCATCTGCTTGAACTCATCCGACTCCTTGAAAGAGCTCGAACAACAATTGGGCGCGTATAGACATTGGAGGTTGAGATTTCCGCATCGTTGACATGGTGTCTCGCCGTTGCACTTAATTTTGCGTCGCTTACACTCGTTGCTAAATAAGAGGTACGCATAGACTTAGCCAACAGAGAAAACCTCAGGTTTAAGCTGCACGTTGCACGTCGCGTGTCGCCATGCGGCCCGCGCGCTTAGAGACGAAAGAGTTAGTAGGACTTACCAAGCGATAGAGATATATCTATTCCTCTTACTCCTCTGCTGTGGCGGGCCTTTCGAGCTGGGCGATTCATCTATGCTATTCTTCCTCTTCGCAGCTGCACCGGTCGTAACACTGCTGCCGCTATTGTGTTGCTGAGAGCCCGGAGACACCGGTGGTACCGAAGTAGGCGTCTCGCCCAGAGTAGTCAGGTATCGTACCTCGCCAACTTGATTTTCGAAGAATTCCATGGTGCCATGCCTCCGAATTTCCTTTTTCCCTGCTGTTACTGATGTCGCTCCTACTGCTCGCTCTTGCAAGCATCGTGCTCCGGTTTGATATTAAAACAGGGAGAGCAAAAGCAAGGGCGAAGGCGAGGGCGCAAGGACAACCCGTCGTAAAGAAACAGTTATCTGCCCCACCGCTATTGAAAGGATCGGGGTGCCTTAAGTTCCTGTTATGGGTTGCTACCTACAAGGGATAATGCATTCTGTTACGCTGATGTTACATACCTCATATACTTTCAAGGACTTTTCTGGGGCATCTATAATATGTAGAGGCACGCTATCATTGGTTGTTACGTATAAAATACCTCGGTTTTAGTTGAAAGGAGGTGACAGATGATAGATCAATACCAACTTACGGATATTTTTAATTATTAGTGGGCTTGGATAGGTATGGGTTGAAAACTGGGTGCGGATATAGTTAACCGACACTTTTAGTGGGTGAGAAATGTTACTTGGATATGTTAACTGTTACCTGAAAGTGTTACTATCGTGCATGTCTTTTAGCACTGAGAAGAAACCTTGTTCTAATAGCGTGATGTCAGTATAGTCTACTACGGCAGTATGGAAATAAACTAATATAGGTAGGTTAACGAGTTGATTATCAAAACTCGAGTCAGATACAGACCACAAGCTCCCAAAGCAAGGTTCCTAACAAACCGTGGTCTCAGAGGTTTACATCCTAGCAGCTTGGGCCTATTGGCGGTTTTTTAGCGACAGCCACCTAGTGATGATATCGGCCGAGGGAGACAATAATAGTTTTTTTTTTTTCTTTATATATACGGGTATATATATAAAAAAGGCAGTAGATATCTTTAAGCTTCAGCTCACCACTACTAGCCTTTCGGTACCACTTCTTGATAAACACACCGCGCGCTATGGTGGTGGGGAAACCCACCCAGTTACAAAATAAAACCCAAGGATACTAGAATAGCAGCAATACTCACCATACCGAAAACGTGGCGCTATAACTGCGACACTAGACGGAGCTGGTAGTGGTCCTGACTGCGTTTGTATTGGATGATAAATCGTAGTTGGCTGCGTTCTTAGAAGCTGAGGGATGATCCATCGACCAATGCCGCCAAGAGACGAGCATACCTGTACCATACCTAGGTACTTATATGATGCCTATTATCATCCTCATCGACCAAAAACAAGCAAAGGTTGCGGTCTAGGTGCTAATCTCACGAACCCGACGATGTGGGACGGTAACTTAACTGGCCATCAACCAGATAGATCCTGGCTTATAAGCGCCATGGACCACAGTCGTGGGTATGATGCCCCCTGTAAATGTATCGGCTTATTGCGGCTGACAGAAGCCCCGAATCTGTTTGTCTCGCACCAACAAAACTGCCTCGCTGTCCCCCATACGTCCTTATCGTCCACGCAGTGTTCGTGCAACACAAATTCAAGTTCCTGGCTTAAACGAAGCCCGCCATTATAATGATGCCCATCGGCAGGTGGTTGTTCCCCGCTTGCTCTGTCGCTACACCAAGCTGGGGTCACCTTCACAATTCCATGCACATTTTAATACGGACGAACGAGCATTAGCATGGACGTTCTTTCGAGAGTATTCAACTAAGAGATGCTGTGCGACGTTTGTCGTGAGGGTCTCGAAGGCATATGGGATCCCGATAATAGGAAGAGGCTCGGGTTATTGAAAGACTTTCCCGAGCTTTTGGAATGCTGTTTTCCAGATGTCGAGGATGGGAATTATGACCAAGAGTTGAGTAAGTAGCCGCCAGAAGAAGTCAGAAATTGGTAAACTGAGTCAGAAAACACCATCTTGAAGTGATTTTGCTAACTAGCTGGTCCTCATAAGGCGAGCTGGAGCTGCGAGGGGTAGAGCAATATATCTTTGGCCACCATGTGAACTATGACTCGCTGGTACGGTCTCAAGAGCTAGGCTGTGTCGTTTGCACTGTTTTCGACCAATTCCACGATGGTGACGACGTAAATCCAGCCTTAGCCGACCTAGGATACTATTCGGTGTTCCAAGTCACTTTGCCACGAAGCAATAGGCCTCGCCCAGAGATGGTGGTTCTCTCCGGTGAGACACTCGAAGCATTCAGACATGAGATGATTCCGCATGATGGTATGAACCCCACATCCGAACCCACTATCTATATTAAATATAGGTTCTTATAATGATATAGAAAATGACTCAGTCAACTCCGCCATCTCACAATCTACTTCAGAACAGCAGACCTGGGCTCTCGTTCAAGCATGGGTAGATAAGTGTCTTAATAGCCACGAGTTATGCCGTCGCCAAGCTGCTGAACTCTTCTCTCCAACCCGTCTCCTCGAACTACAACATGTGGGCGGTGAGAAGATATTTCGGCTTGTCCTTCGGGATGAATTCGACCCTCGTGACCGATACATTACTTTGAGTCATTGCTGGGGACCTGAGCCAGCAGAAAAGAAATTGCGACTTTTGAAGAACAAACAAGAAGTCCTCCGGAACGGCTTACCAGTAGCCATCCTACCCAGAACTTTCCGCGATGCATTCGAGGTGGTTGAGCGACTGGGCATTCGGTATTTGTGGATCGACAGACTATGCATAATCCAAGATTCCAAAGAAGATTGGCAAGCTGAGGCATCTATCATGGGGCCTGTGTACACCCATGGCTTGCTAAATATTGCAGCTCTGGGCGCCAGTGACGACCAAAGTGGCTGCTTCTTCAGTCGCGATCCCACACTTGTCTCTCCTACAATTGTCGATCTCACCTCCCATGGAGACAATATCGCGGCATTCTATCGCTTTGAAGCCGAGGAGGAATCGTGGAGAAAAGACTTTGAAGGGGAGCCTTTAATCTCACGCGCATGGGTTCTTCAAGAGAGAATCCTTTCGACTCGAAACTTGTATTTCGGCAGTAAGCAAGTCTTTTGGGAGTGTCTGGAAATTCATTGTTGCGAGACTATCCCGAACACTTGGGTGGGTGGTTCGGACGCAAGAGGACGATCCCTATTCGTCCCAGGATCCAAAAGGTACCCGTGGAAGTCTCTTATAGATCCCAAAGGGAAAGGATCTATAATCCCCATTACAAGTTGGCAAAATGCAGTGGAGACCTATTCTAAGTGCAACCTGACGCTTCCTAGTGATAAGCTTGTAGCCCTTTCAGGTTTGGCAAAGCGCATGGGCAATGCGATGAAGAGTGATGGTCTTGGCGATAATACTTACTTGGCTGGCATATGGAAGCATACGATGCCAGAAACCTTGCTCTGGATACCCAAGACAAGTTGCCGCCGTGTGCCTTCATATAGAGCACCATCGTGGTCATGGGCATCCGTTGACGGTATTGTTAGCTTTAGAAGAGCTGAGTGTCGACGGTGGCACGTCGAGCTGCTCGAGGCCGAAACAACTCCTGGAAGAGACGACGTTACAGGGGAATTGACCAGCGGTTTTCTTACCCTCCGAGGTCACACCTGTGCTGCACGAAATCTGAAGCAGCTTAAAACGTTGCCGGGAGAGCGCAGCACGTATAAAATTGGCTCTCTTCATCATCCGGAAACCGGCGTTAAGTTGAATTTCGGGGATCGTAGCGCTAAGTTGGAGCTTGATACTCTAGACGAAGTGCATTCAGCTGTGATAATACTAATATTTGGTTTTCGTCCATGTAAACCATTCTCCAATGTCAGGATACAGGGTCTAGCTTTAGTCCCAACCGATGGCTATCATCAATTGTCATACCGTCGCGTCGGGTGTGTCTTCCTCGAACAGACAGTCGACTTCGACGACTCAGATTTTGAAAAGGATCTATATAGTGAGCTACCACTCGAAGTTATTACCATTATATGAGTCTATACACCGGACCGATAAGTTGCTGTTTGCTGTCCGGGATACCTAGGTCCTAGGAAGTACATGTTCTATAATCCATACCTGAATAAATACTAAATAGCTGCAGACTGAATCATCATCTAGTAAATTGTACATCTGTATCTCAGGTCAAGAATCTATATCCTCGTATCCCCGTCCGGATGAAACGTCTTCTAGAACGTGCAATGTGATACACAGGTTCAATAGCTGCTACTGCCAGTACACGGTATAAAGATAGTCCATAGCAAGTTCGCTTTATGAATAGTAGTTTCAATTTAGTCTCGGCTACTGCTAGAAGTATTGAGACAGTAGCTTTGTGATCTAAATTGAGAGGTAGATTGTACAATAGGTATAAGTATCCAAGATGGTATCCAAGTATTCCGTCATACGCCTAAGTGATATGGGCCGGCTGTTAAAAAATCAATACGGCCCAGCGATGCACCAGATTAAAAATGGATACGTGTTGACGATGCCATTACTCCGCATTCTTGCTCTTCTTCTTCTTGCCGCCACCGGAACTCGATACGCCTGGTGTGTTTGAGAGGTGGATGTGCAACCTTCCCCATTCTTCTCTGCGTTCCTCCTTCTTCTCTGGGTCGTCTTTTAATTGAGGATGATTCGGTAGCCATTCGAATCCTTTCAGATATGGTTTAGGAAGTTCATCATCAGCCTAGCAAGTTTTACACGTTAGTAAAGACTGGCTATCTAAGGGACGGAGATATAGTAACGTAAAAGCATGATCATCCTCTGTAGACAATGGAGAAAAAACTTACCCTCTTCTTGTTGTGCTTATATATTGCGTCTAACGCATCCTTAATCGTGACGCCATGCTTCATGTTCCGTGCCGTTACGACAACACCAGTATCAAAGAGAAGGTCAACAGATTTTACAAGTGGCGTTATTAATGGCTTCTTCAGTATGTCCTTGTCTTCAACTGTTGTAGGGGATGCATTTATCTTCCTGTACAGAAACCCTGGTCAGCTCATATGGGACGAGTATATTAAATGGACTCGAGACGCTTACCATCCTGTTGCTTGCGATTCTATCGCCACTTCAAGCTCTATTTCGTTGTCCCCTTTATGGCATTCCAAGTCAATTACTATCCAACTAACTCGCAGTGTAGATAGAATTACGTACTCAAGTCTTTCATACTCTGCACATTGGCTGAACTTGAACTAGCTCTCCGATGAGAGATCTTCTCCTTCGGGGGAGATTCAGAGAGGCCATGTACACCCGAATCTACTCTAGTGATAGGCTTTCCGATAGGGACCTTCTCTGTCGGAGATTCAGCGAGACCTTGGACGGCTGAGTCTACCCTTGTAAGAGGTGCTAGAGGTTCCGCCATGCTGGACTGGTGTGTTGTTTGAACGTTGAAATATAATAGTATTGGAGCTTTCAATATCCTAGCTGCTAAAAACCCATTGTTATTAGCATCAAAGTCGTGAAACAATGATAGTACCAGCTGGAGCACAATTAAATGATGGGAGAGCTACCTTATTAGCTAGGGGGTGTTGAGGAAGGCGAAAACTGTAAGAATAGCGATGTCTATAGAGCCAATGCCTGTGAGACGTGAGAGAAAGAGGAGAAAGAGGAGAAATCAGAGGAGGGGAACAATGGGCAATTTGAAGGGAGGGCAAAAAAAGGGGCTTGGAGAGGAGAGGGGGCCCTTGGCCAAGCTGGGCTGCTCTCCTGTTCCGTAATGCACTACACTATAGTACGAGGGAACCATAATGGATCAGCGACCAGCTGATCGAGTTCCTGCGGATGGATTTCGTAATGATGGGGCGGGGTTGAACTACAGTAAGGTGTTGTCGAGACACTGATGGTGTGCTCATCGCGTGACCGTGAGATATGGTTCGCTGGGCTCCGCCGGTAAGCGGTAACATCATACTTACGCAAAACGGTATAGTCTCATATATATCGATGTATGAGCTTCAAAACCTGGGGTAAAATCCGGGGGTGAGTGGATAAACTCCACAGTCCTGCATAAAGTCTAGGTAAGGTAGGTATTATTATCGTATGGTACGGATCCGTAGCTCTAGGCCCGAATCCTTCTTGTTGACTCTTACACGCTTCCACTTACGTCGTTCGAGAAAGCCTCAGGAGGTCAGGCAGTATATGATTCAATAGTCTTAACAGGTGATATATGGTTAAGTGTATTGCCATATCTCCATTAGTGGTATCATTGCTGAATAGCTTATTCTTATAATAACCCCCTAAACACTTAGCCAAAGTATAGGAGACGTCTAAGGCATCATACTTGTTTACATGCCGCAATTGATCGCCAAGCCCACTCGACTCATATCCGCGATGTCACCCACAACACTACTCGTAATGCACAACATGAATCGTTCATTGACTCCAAACCCCAACCGTTTCCACAATATTTCCCGCCGCGGCAATGCTAATATAATGATATTAGATAGCTCTGTTAAGTATCTCCTACTGTGTACCTCCTTAGGCGGGTAAGTAAGCTGGCTAAGTTCCAAAAGGGTACTCTGTATTTTGCCCAAACAGAACGCCCGACGCATCCGGTGGGAACCTTTCCCTCAGACCATCATCCATTCATCCCTTGGTGCAATTCTCCTTTTGACCCCGACGGCATAGCCCTTAGGTTTAAGGTCGTTTTACTTAGTTCATCATGAAATGCACAAGGTCTATACTATAATACAGGACAATAGGATTAGAAGTAGCTGGAAAGTAATTGTCAGAATATTTAAATTCTTTGCGAGTCGATATCCGTAATAAGCTATCGTATTGTATCGTCAAAGCCCCTCCGTTAATGGCGTAAACCCCGCGTCTTGTTACAGTATTTACCATAGCGTTACCTACAACATAAACAAACAGTCGTGATAGGTTACAGGCATGCAATTGCATCACATTGCTTTGCTCAGCGGAATTAATATGTATGGGCAAAATTAATTCGAGCTTATAGGCAATGCCTACCCGACTATTGTGACGAGTTTCATTTTCCTTATTCCGATTAGCGTTTCGGCTTTCTCTTTCTCTCCTGATCCCATACACGCCCTTTTGCCCATGTACTACTATATAAATCCAAACTTCAATCCGAAATTGTAGTATATGCTTTATCCTGTCCGTTCGTAAGAAGCTCGCGCCCTCATTGTTATTCAAGACAGATTATGATCCTAGACAGGAAGTAGAAAAATAAACATTATTTTCACTTCTGTCCCGAGCCTGTAACTCCCTTGACTGTATTATCTAGCGTATTGGTAACGCCTTTACCGGCGTTTCCAACCCCCTCAGTTGCCGAGCCGGCAGTGTTACCAATTCCTTCAGTCGTTTGGTTGAGCGTGTTTCCAGCGCTTTCTGTCGTTTTGCCAACCGCTCCACCCAAGCCTCCAAGAAGTCCTCCCTGACCCTTAGCCTTGTCGCCGCCTGTGAGGACGTTGTCGACGCCGCTAGTGACGCTGCCGAATAGCCCGCCGCTTCCGCCTTGGTTGCCTGAATTATCTGACATGGTTGGATAATCTGGGGAGTTGCGAATAATTCTTCTTTCTTTTTGGATATCTTTAGATTTAAGGCCGTATTCCTAAAATGAAGTAGACTTGATGAGAGATTAAATAATGTGAAAATTGAGTAAGCACTATTTTAGGGACGAAAACTTTTTTGTTATAATTTGAAAATCATAATTTTATTATAATTTAAGATTTATAAATTACATATAAAAAATGTAATATATTAATTTATATAATATATGTATAAAATATAAATATACATAGCTAATCTTATTATTATATATATGGTTAATAAGGTTTATAAGGTAATTATTTTATAACTATATTTATATATAAAATTAATATTTCTAATATAGGGGGATATTTTTTTATACCCCCTATTACCTTTAATGGCTTTTTTGGGGGGCGTTTGCAATGGGTTAATGTTTATGGTAAACTTTTATATTATATAAAAAATTATTTTATAAATTAATTAATACATTTATCTTAATTTATAATATGTGATTTAATTAATTTATTAAAGCTATATTATAAAGTAATTAAATTAAAAAAGGTTATAAATATAAGATTATTTAAATGTTTAATGTAAAATATTATAATATAAGTAAGGTTAATTATGAATTCTTTTTTAAAAATATTTAATATAATTTAATTATATATAATACTTTAAACTTTATAAATAATAATAATAAAAATAATTATTAATGGGAATTAAGTACGTTAATAAAATCTATTATTTATTTTATATAACTATATTAAATGAAAAATAAGTATTATAATTTTATTTTATTTTAAATAAAATAATAAAAATTTAATATAATTTAGAAAAGAAATGAAAATAATGGAAAGGGTTAATATTAATAAATTAAATTTTATTAATTATATTAAATCTTTAATGGTATTAATGGATTTATTAATAAAGCCTTTATTAATTTATATATTTTATATTAATATATATTATATATTAATAATTATTAATAAGTAATATTTAAAATTATTAATAAATTAAATGTTAAATAACTTTTAATTTTAATTATTACCAATTATTTTAATATTTTTTATTAGATAATTAAGGAATAATAAATGGTTATAATTATATTTATTAATGGTACTATATTAAGGAAAGATTTAAAGGGTTATATAAAAATGATTTATTTTGGTAAAAATTAAATTCATTTATACTTTAAAGGTAAATAATTTCTATTTTAATAGTTTAATTTAATAATAGTAAATAATTTTTAAAATTTAATAAAAAATCTTTTAATTAAAATTAAACTATTACATTATAATAAATAGGTGAATTATTTAATTAAAATATTAATATATGGTTTAATTAATAATATTATTAATCCTGGTAATATTTTTTAAAAAAAACAATTAATTATTAATAAAAAAAAATTATTAAAAATCTTTTAAAATAGTTATATTTAAGTTACTTATAATAATATTTATATTTACTATAATCTTAATTAATTAAAAATTAATTTAATAAAAAACCTTTAAGTTAATTATAGATTTTTTATTAATAAAAATGTATTATATAAAGTTAAAATCAACTTAAATCTAATTAAATAATATAATTAAAAAAAAGTTAAATGTACTTTATATTAATAACCAAAAAGTAAAGTAAAATATATAACCGTTAATAATATTAATTATTACCTTTATAAGTATAAAATAAAATATTAGGTTTTATATATTATATTTTTAAATTAATTATTATAAATATATTAAAAAAACATTTAATATATATATTTTACCATTATTACTCAAATTATTTACATTAATAAATAATAACAATAAGTTTTTATTAATAAAATAATTTTAATAATAATTTATAAATAAATTATAAAACTAACATTACTTTAAATTTAACATATTTTTAACACTTTTAAAAGTATTTACGGTAAAAAATTTAAAATTATAATACTATTACTAAATATTAACTTAATAATTAGTGCTATTATTAAAATTTAAGTATTTTTTAATATAAGGATTTTAATTATATTAAATATCTTTAGGTTAATATTTTAAATGATTTTAAATTATTATATACTTTTAATTATTAAATCAAAAATTAATTAATTTATTTTATAAATTATGGATTACCTTTAAAAGTATATTCTTATTTTGAAATTCCTTATAATTAATGGGTATAAGTATATTTTTATAATAATTTATAGGGTGGATAACTTTGTATTATTTATTACATGTTATATATACATTAATATATATTTTATAATGGATATTATTAATAATTTTAAGCTTTTTAATTAAATTTTAAAATGGGTGGTGTAATATAAATTTAATTTAATAAAAATCCTTATATTAATCCTTATTTTACTTATATTTTAAATAATATATAAGGATATGGGTTAGTGTATAAAGTTAAAATATTAGTAAATAATAATTCCAATTATATTAAATAAATCATTTAAATAATAATATTTAAATTAATGTATTAAATTAATTATAATATTTAATAAATATGGAATTTATTTTTTATATCTAACCATTAATAATTATAAATTGTTAAGTATTTTTAAAATCTAATTAATAATTAATTTAAAATATAGTATAAGAATTTAATTATAATGGGTATTTTAATAACTTATATATAACCTTTTATTTTAAAATATTTTATTTGTTAAATATTTTATTTATAAATTTTATTATAAAAGATAAAAGTGGAGATTAGTTATTTAAATGGGGTATAATCTTGGCAGTTAATATAATAAAAACCTAAATAAAGGTTTTAACTTTAAAGTAATATTTGGTAATATACATTTTTACAATATATATATTAATATATAACATTATATTTATATTAATGCTTTATTTTATAAAGATAATAAGGTTATATGGATTTAACCTTAGATTATTTTATTTTACTATAAAACTATTATAATTTAAATTTAATAATTTATTAATTATAGTGAAAAATATTAATAAATAGGAATAATAAAATTAGTATTAATATTTAAATAATTTAATACCTTTATTTAAAATGTGTTAAAAGTTTATTATAGGTATTTAAAAGCTTTAAAATTTAGGTAATTAAGTTAACTTAAGATTTAATTTTCACGTAATAATAATAAATTAAGGGTTAAGATTTTTAATAAAGATATACTTTTGTAATAATTAGAAATAATAACTTAGGTTATATATATAAATTTAAATTAATTATACAATTTTCTAAAAGTAAGTAAAGGTATATAACTCTTTATTAATAAAAAAATTTAATAAATTATTTATAAATTTTTACCCTAATATTAAATTTATAACCATAATATATTTAAATTATATTTAAGTGAAATTTTTCTATCTTTTTAACATTAATATATTATAAGTGGTAATTTACAAATTTCGTTTATTACTTTATAATAAAATATAAGTATATAAATTACTTTTATTTTACCATTTAAATTAATATTAATAATTATTAATCCTAAATTTCACCATTATTATAATCTTAAAAAATTTTATAAATTAATTATAAAAGTGGTAAATAGTGATATATAGATATAATTATAAATAACCTTTAATTATAAGGATTTTACCATATTAATCAACATTTTACCACTTTTAATATTTTAATAATAATTAATAAAAACTATTTTATTATATATTAATAACATTAAAAATAGAAAATAACATTAGATATCCAAATATATTAACTTATAAATCCAACTTTATTTATTAACTTATTTAATAAAATTAAATACCTAAAACATTAATAATATACCAAATTATAAAGTTAAGTAACACTTAAACCATTAATATATTTTCACTAAAAATAACCTATATTTTATTAATATTAATTAAGTTTATAAAACTTACTTAATTAATAAAAAATATATTTTAATTATTAATTTATTAATACTATAATATATTATATACCATATATAAAAATTAAAGGTAAAAAGTAAATTAATTATCGTACCATTAAAAAATATATTTAATATAATTACCAAATTTAACCTCCTATAATTAAATAACCATAAATTTACCTTTATTATAAAAGAAAAAAATAGGAAATATAAAAAATAAAAATAATTAAATCTTATTAAATTTGAATATAAAAGTAGCTTAAATATTAAGTAAATTAATAACCTAACACTTATTAATAAACTTTTATATAATGTTAAATTATTATTATAAAATAATTAAGTTAAAAATAATTAAAACATTATAATCATTTATAAAATTAATAAAATTATTATTCGAAATATTATTATTAATATTTTTATTTTTATTATTTAATTAATATAAAGGTAATTATAATAATATATTATCATTTTTTAGTAATTAAAAAAGATGGTTTTTATTTATAATAATATCTTAATAACCAAGGTAATATTCCTATAAAAAGTGGAGCCACTATAAAACATAGCCCTAATAAACTTTAAAATCTTATAAAACTTATTATTACAATTAAGAATTTATAACCTAAAATATAACAACATTAAATTCCTTTAATAATTTTAGTAATTACTTATATAATAAGCTAATATCCTAGAGAAAATAGTAAACATAACCTTTATAACAATACTATAAACCTTTAATTTAATAAACTTTAATAAAATAATAAAACCAGGATATAATTATTTCCTCCATCTAAATTAACTTTAAAAGGGACTTAAGAATAATACCAAAATTAAACTTATTTTTAATTAAAAAAAGGGGTACATTACCTAGCTTTAAATCCTTATTTCAAATTTTATAACTATAATAAACCCCATTTTTAAACATTATATTAAACCACCATTTTTTATAATAAATATATAACTCTTAAATATCCTAAGTTAAATTATTATAAAAAGCCTAAAATAAAATTAAATCCATATTATTAATAATTAATAACTTAAATATATTTATTAGTGATTATATAAATAATTATAATAATTAAAGTAATTACAATAATTAAAATAATATAAATAATTATAATAGTACAAATAGTTATAATAATTAAAATAATTATAATAATTATAATAATAAAAGGTTATTAAAGATAAAATCTTATTATAAACTAACTTAAATAATGTATAAAAAAAATATAAAAAATAAAGTTATTATATTAGTATTTTAATATTAATTTTAGTAAATATATTATATAATTATATATATTTAATGCGTTTTTTAAATACCATTAAAATCTTAATTATTAAAACCTTAACATTAATAAGTTAATGGTTAAATACCAATTATGTTAATGGATTATTTATGCCATTACTTTATTAATAAAACTTATAATAATATTAATATTAAATCCCAATTATATTACCTTAAAAAATGTATTAAATTATAATAATATATATAATAAATAATAATACTTTATTCCAATAGGTTAGCTTATATTAACTCGAATTTAATAAAAAATAAATTTTAATAATATTATATACACTATTAAAAACCAAATTCCAAAAGTGGTTAATGGGATTAACCATAACGTTTTAAAGTTTATATACCATTATTACCCCCATTATCTATTATTTTAAAAAGATTTTATTAAAGTAAAAATAAAGCTTATAATATTATTTTTTAAATAATAAAATTAATATTTATAATGTTAAAATAAATTTAAAAAAAAGATATAAAAATGAAAAAATATTAAATAATAAGATAAATAAAAATATTATATTTATAATTTATTAAAAAAAATAAAATAAATAAGTTAATCACATAATATAAGGATTAAAATAAAAATATATACCTAAAAATTATTTAATAACCCCATTAAAAACTTTGTTAAATCACCTTAAAATAAAACTTATAATATTACCTTTTAAATAATAAAATAAGTATTTATAATATTTAAATAAGTTTGAAAAAAGGATATAAAAGTAAAAGAGTGTTAGATATTAAGATAAACAAAAACATTATATTTATAATCCATTAAAAAAAATAAAATAAATAAATTAACCATATAATAAACACAAAAATGAATGTATATACCTAAAAATTATTTAATAATCTTGTTAAAAGCTTTGTTAATATATTTAAAGGTAAAATTTATAATATCGCATTTTTAATAATAATTTAAAATATATATAATATTAAAAGGAAATTTAAAAAAAGATTATAAAAGGAAAAAATACTTAACCAAAAAGATTAAAAAAAAAGTTATATTTATAAACGAATTTAAAATAAAATAAACATGGGTTATATAAAGATAAGAAATGAGATAATTTAAAAGATACGTATTTAATAGTTTTTTTAATTTTATAATAAGCTAAAAATAAGGCTTACAATATAGTTAAATAAGTAAATAAAAAATAATTATATAATGTTAATAAAAAAAATAATATAAAAGGTTAAAAATGTAATAAAAGTTAAATCTTTAATAAAGGGGGTAGTGTAATATATATAATAAATTCTATATAAATTATTATATTAAAGTTCTTTTATATTTATTTTTAACCACCTTTAATTATAAAAATAGTTAATTAATTAATTATATTAAATATATATATATAAATTTATATCTTTAACCACCTTTATAATTAACCAATTAATTATATTAAACATATATATATAAATTTATATATATATTAAAACTAAAAAAAACCATGTTATTTATAATTATATAAAATTATATAACTATATTAAGGTAATATAAATTTAAAGTTATATTTTAATTTATTAGTTTATTTATTAAAATATATATTTAAAGCTTTTAATGGGGTATATATATTTTTTTTAATTAATAAGTAATTATTATATTAATTGTTTTATTTTTATTATAAATTACTTTTTCCCTTTAATAAAGTTTTTTAACTTTATTATTACATTTTTTAATTGGTTTATTTAAATTTATATTTATTATAACCTTTAAGGTATAATTATAAGGATATATTTATTAATTAAATCTTTTATTTAATTAATTTTAATTTATACTTATTATTTATTAATTTTTTTATATATTAATTTATATTTAAATTTATTAATTTTATTAAGTATATTCTTTACCCTCCATTATAATTATTAATTTAATTAAATATATTTCTTATTTTCCATTATAACTATTAATTTAATTAATTAATTTCTTATTTTATTAATTATTTTATATAATAGTTCATGTATTTAAATTTTAAACCTTCCCCTTCCCTAATTTAAATTTAAAAGTAAAAACTTTACTCCGTAAAAAAGGTGACGTAAGTAAGTTAAGAGTAAAGTTTTCTTAATTAATACCTAATATGAGCGTGCACAGATCAAATTGTAGGTCTTGCGTTGCCCCTTAAATGATCTGGTGTTCACACAAACAAAGTTTCAACGCGATGTTTTATGACGTGCAATCACTTCTTCGGCCACAGGATATGAAGTCATGTATCGCACATCAGAGATGCCATACGCTGTCCTTATGAAGCCAAAGAAACAAGAATTAGGTCATAAATGCTTCAGCGGCACTTAGTTCCACGTTGATTTACTACAGCGTCTCCCAGCGATGCACGGATCATAGATGCGCAGATATCAACTCTATAAAAATATACGCACGTTGAAATTAATATTTGCTGTGAGCGGATAACTTGGGTGTTCTTGGTTTTAACACCTCCGATCCTTGATTCCGAGCATTTTTTTTACCCTCTCATACTCCTCCCTACATTAGATACGCATACATGACGTCCTAGCAAATAAATTCCACTTGTCCAATATTAGTCCACACCATCTTCTACAGTGTCTATCTATCCTCAATTCCTATTGTGGCCACTTGACACCCACTAGATTATTCCTCAGCTTAGGTAGACGTAGTCGTACAAGGGTCAACCTTTGGAGTTAAATCTTGATCAGCGTCAGTTGTCTTCACCGGCTCCGACGACAGGTGAACGCCGCTATCAGCTCTCGGCCTCCCTGTGTGTGATTCCATGTTGTCTTCCGGCTCCAAATTTGCCGTAGGCTCATCTGTTTCCGAAGCTGGCTTCTGTTGTTTCTTGCCGAACATGTTGACAGACGGCCTCGGGATACTTGGCATTTGCGGCATTTGCGGCATTTGAGTAGGAAGATAGGACCTGAAACTGGACCCTGATGGGATTTGGGGCATCTCCGGCATCTTGGTAGGCACGTATGACTTGACTCCGGTACCTGCTTGCTGCGCTACTTGCATAAGGTATCGCATGTATGTCCTTTTCTGAACCTCTTCCTCCTCCTGACCTTCCGGCGGTGTTTCGTCATCTGGAAGTGGAACCATAGATGCCGCAGCTGTTATATCCAGTGGTGACGCGTCGGGCATGCTGTTTCCATCCTCTTCTTCTTCTAATTCCTCTTGGGTTGTGTCTGTGTCTTCCGTGATGCATTCTATATTCGGGACCTCTTGGCCGTCTTCTGTTGTAGCCACAAGTTGTTCCACGGGCTCAGGAGGCGGGGGGGATGCGAATTTTGGATCATCGAATATCTCGGAGTCATCATTGAACCAGCGAATAGCAAGGTTACTCGCCTCTTCCGTCATCTGCTCGTACTCTTCGTTCTTGTCCCTAATAAACATGCTTATGTGTGCTTGTACCTCATCTTCCGTCTTTCTAATAACATGTCGCGAAAAGAGAGGATATGCCTGGTGATCCTTTGCTGGTATTGCGCAGAATGTTCGCTCAGGGACAAAGTAGCCACCACTCCACACACCATTCTCCCCCAGCGATGTGTAAAAGTCGTGGATACCGATACCTTTGAGAGTTGCCAGGCGTTCTAGTCTCTGGCTTAGCTCTTGTTGCTTCATGAGCGTACCAACAAAAGTAAAATGGCCCGAAAGGTATTCAAAGGAGCGCCCAACATTTCCCCGGTTGACATAAGCTAGCCCCTGACTTAACGTATCTATCCCTTGTTGGTACCCTTCCTTGACTGACTCCTTATTGAGGTTCCGCATGCTGCGCATACCATCCATGATTTTCTCGCGGTGTATATAAGCTGCGACACCTCCCGCGGCTATCGCGCCGACAGTTCCTGTGCGTACTGCGACGAGTTGCCATCCCTTCCAAACCGAGCGCGAAGTTTTCGAAGATGGAAGTTTCGCTGTTGTCTGCTTCAAAGCCGACTTCCCAAGAGCTGACGGGGCAGCTGAAAGAGCTGTCATGACATTGAAAACCGTGCTCACTTTTTGGTAGTTTGAGAACGCGCCATAAACGAACATTGAACGCGCAAGACCGTTGAAGGGGGTGTCGAAGGTTAGAACCCCTTGGATTAGAGGAAATAGCAGCGATCCCTCTTTTCTCTCTTTCAATATCAGAAAAAGTGTATCCGAGGCAACGAACCCGCTATAAGTCATATAAGCCATATTTCACATCAGTCTTCTATTTGTGGTTATCTTACCCCATTGAGTGCGCAACTAGTATTACCCCTACATCTCTATCATGCGGTGGCCATGGCGTTTCGGAATGGGCCTTTCTCACGTTTATCACTTTCTCTTTCAGCCTGACTATCCGTTAGAACAAAACCAATGAGATGATACACAAGGCAAATAAATCAGGCGAGGCTTACCATGATAAAAAGAACACACAGCATTGTCCTAATTCTCCCCTAGTCTCATACTTTGGATATACTATCGACTCAACGTTGTGATCAGGAAGCTTTTTTGATATACGATCCTGTAAATCTATTGGAAAGGTCTTGAATGTGTCATCGTCTCCCTAATATAACAGTTAGATGGCGCACTGTTAAAAGGTCTATTCAACGATACCTTGAATCCGTGTATGAAGCAGAGCAGTAATGTACGAGGCATCGTTAAAAACAGTAGATATTGATAATGGTAATAGGTGATGTACAAGTCTAATCGATATACTGGGCCCGGTGCTTGATTTACAAAGACCGGTTTATAATAATACGGATCTTAGGTGCACGTATTTGTGAGAATGGGAACCTTGGATTCCATGGTTACAAGCTGCAAGACCGAGCGACGTAGGTTCAACCTTGCAACACATGTCAACCAGCCACTTGCCCCCTCTAGAGCTGTCATACCCTCCATATTATGATAAAACGTCATCAATCACGTCACAAAGACCTCAGAATCTCGATTAACTTCGTAGCCTATATCAAGTCTGGATATAGTCATAGCGTCTAATGCAGAAACCTGGACAAACACTTATATTGTTCGTAAGTACTGGTAATGAGGGCATTCCCAACCACACCTAGGCGCGTATCACGTAAAGAAGAGAAATCAAGGTTGAATGTAGTTCGAGATTAGCGATTTCAATATTTGAAAAACACTTTTGCTAGCTACCTATTACTGTTGTTGTATGTATGTCCCGTGTACTCATTACTCATTAAAGGGGTTGTTACATGTCCCAACCAACCGTAGATATCCGTCACTCCAAAGACAAGCACATACCTAGAACACATTCCCATTATCCCAGCCCTTGTTCGTAGAAAGTTTCTGAACTATTTCTTCTTGCTCCCGGTAATGGGAGCCAAAACCGAGCCTAGCCCAAGACCATCCAATACTTTGGTAAGACCAAGACCACCGAGTAAGTTATTCACTAGTCCACCAAGCCCAAGCCCATTGAGCAGCTTTCCGACGAGTCCCAAAACACCGCTGAGAAGAAGGCCGACGGCCGCGATGATCTGGAAGAGAGGCTCTGATAGCAATCCCCAGAGAGGGTTGATTGCCTTCTTGGCATGAGGGAGATTCTCCAGCTTGCGCTTGGCGCCGTCAATAGTTTCAGTCACGGTGCCTGTGAGTTCCTTCAACAAATCCGCAAGTCGGTACTCCGCAGGGGTTGCCTCGCGCGAAGCCGTCTTATGCTTGGCGTTGGCCGAGATGCGGCCATCCGGGTCAAGTCCACGGATTACTCCGTTGGCTTCGGTGAGAATCTTACCGCCCTCTTCGATTAGGGGGCGCACTTGCTTCACGAGTTCTTCCTCGTCTCGCTCATCTTCTGGTTTGCGCTCTTCTGCGTCAATTCTCTGTGTCGTAGAAGTAGGAATTAGTATTCTAGGCTAGAACATGTGGAAATTAGATAGGTAGAAATGGAAATAGTTATATACGTACGTCAACGATCATCTTGCAGATTGGCTTTATCTTGTCGAGCGACTGCTCGATGCAGAACGAAATTTGGCCTGCGATTTTTTGGTCTTGCTCCAATTGCAAACGGGCTTCTTTTTCTTCCTCTGTTTCTTCGGGCAGCTCAGCAAGCAAAGAGCAGTGACCTAACACTTTTCCTTTACTATCGACCACGTCACCATCGTCGTCGATCTTCTTACCCGCGCACTCGCTCAGTAGACCCGAAGTAAGCTTGCCCATGAGATCGCCATTTTCGTCGACGACATTTCCCTCGCGGTTAACCCTCCTGCCGGACATAGGGTTGATGTCTTTGGGAATCTCCTCTTCTTCCCAACGCTCAGCATGGCCTAGTACGTTTCCGTTCTTGTCGCAAATGTCACCGTCATCGTCTACCGTTCGTCCGAAGAGAACCTTAGGGTCGCCGGAGACAAGCCGACCAACTACGTCGCCACCAGGTGTCACGACTTTGCCTTCCTTATTGACAGTACAGCCAGGAAGCTCGGTGAAAGGTCCCTCTTTCATACCCTCACGCTCGGCTTCCGGGATGAGTTCACACTTCCCGATGATGTCGCCTCCCTCATTACGGATAAAGCCATTCTTATCGCACATCCTGCCAATTAAGCGTTTGAGGTCGCCTTCGATTACACGACCGTAGATGTCGCCGTGACTGTCGACGGCATTTCCTGCTTTATTGATGCGCTTACCGGCCAGAGCAGACGTATCAACTTCTGGTTGCGGCTCAGGCTCTTCCGGCTCCCATCGCTCGGCGTGGCCCAATTGGTTTCCTGCCTTATCTAGAATGTCTCCGTCGGCATCTACCGGTTTCCCCTTTAGCTTTTTGGGGTCGCCCTCGACTAGAATGCCAACTTGTTCACCGTTGGACATAACTCGACCTTCGTCACCAACGACAGCGTCGGGGAAATCCTCAAAGGGCGAAGGCTCTCTAACTTCCTCGCGCTCGCTATCTGGGATAGGTTCGGCTTTGCCGATGACTTGTCCGGCATCGTTGAAGATCTCTCCATTGTCACCGACCTTCTTACCGACGAGGTGCTTGAGAATACCCTGGACGACATGGCCCCAAACCTGGCCTTTATCGTCTACGACGTTGCCAAGCTTGTTAACCTTCTTGTCGCGAAGCATCGAATAGTCCATAATCTCTTCTTCGGGCTCAGCAGGCTCCTCGGATTCGGCACGCTCGGCCTGGCCAACAACATTACCATTCGCGTCAAGGATGTCGCCATCGGCATCGACCTTCTTTCCGATTAACTTTTGAAAGTCGTCGCCAACAACCACACCCACTTGGCGGCCATCAAATATGACTTTACCAAACTTGTCGACGGTCGCGCCTGGGAAGTCTTCGAATGGCGCAGCTTTGTTCTCGACCTTTTCGGGAAGAACCTCAACTTCGCCAATGACGTTGCCTTGGTTATCCCAGACTTTCCCAGTCTTGTCGGGCGTCTTTCCGATCATCTTTTTAGTATCTCCACTCTTTACTTTACCGATGGGGTTGCCATTATCGTCGACAACGTTGCCGGCTTTATTGATCTTCATACCTTCCAGGATGGAGATATCGGGTAGTTTAACCTGCTCTTCGGCCTGCTGCTTAGCCATTTCGAGGGCCTCAAGCCGGCTCACTGCTCCGGGGACTTCTTCCTTTATGCGGTCTACGATCGATCCCTCAGGTATCAAGTCGACTTTCCCAAGAATAGTCTCATTATCGCCGAGGAGGTTTCCCTTGGCGTCAATGCCTTTGATGTCTTTACCGACCAAGTTTTCGAGGTCTTGGCCCTCTGCTAGCTTGCCGAGGACTTTGCCTTTCTGGTCTGTAACTTGACCACTTTCGCCGATGTTGAAGGGGCCTTCGTACATGGCAATAACCTTATCAGCTACCGATGAAGCGAACGATGGGATCTGGATTGGGGCGGCCGCTTGTTGAGTTTGTTGTTTCAGGGCGTCGAGGCGAGGGGCAGCTTCAGGAACTGCTTCCTTGACACGGTCGACAATTGAGCCCTCGGGCGCGATGTCGACTTTCCCAACGATAGTGCCACTATCGGCGAGGAGGTTTCCCTCGCCATCTATGCCTGTGACCTCTTTCCCGATCAAATTTTGAAGATCTGCGCCGTCGGCTAGCTTGCCGATGATCTTACCATTTTGATCAGTGACCTTGCCGCCATCTGCGACTGTGAATGGGCCTTCGAACAAAGCGACTACCTTGTTGGCCACAGACGGCGAAAGTGATGGGATGTCAACGGGCGCAAGACCTCCTTGTGGTATGTCGCCAGGCTTAAGACCAAGTTCAGTATTAGAGCCTGGTTTGGAGGCCATATCTTTTGCGTCAGTTCCCTTTCCGTCTGCCTGCTGCGCACCCTCGGTGGCACCTTGTGCTGTCTTCTTCGCAACCTCAGCAATGTCGTCGGTGGCTGGTGCGTCGACACTCTGAGTAGCACCTCCCACAGCTCCCGTTGCGCCTTTAGCAGTATCGCCGAGAGCCTCCGTAGCACCCTTGGACTTATTATCAATGGTGTCTGTGGCGCCTTTAGCTGTTTCCCCAGCAGCGTCTGTAGTACCTCTTGCCGCGTCGCCGGTAGCTCCAACAGCGTCCTTGGTACCTTCGGCGAGATCTCCGGTAGTGTCCGGGAGTGTGCCGTCATTATCGTTTGCTTGGCTCATCTTTTCATTTTGTGGGCCAATATCCTTTGTGGACTTGGTTGTGTAATTGAGCTCGGACGGAATATCTCCCATGGGTTCAGCTCTGCCGACTATACTACCGTGCTCGTTTAAGACTTCACCCTCTTGCGTGACGATGAAGCCAGTGAATTTTTGGGCGTCGCCTTCAATCACTTTTCCGATAGGGTTCCCGTCATCGTCTGTCACCTCCCCCTTTTCATTAATACGACCTGCTGCTGGTACCATCTCACCCTCACCCTCGTTTTCTGATACATCGGGGATGGACCGAGGTACTGAGTCTTGCGATGGCGCTGTTTTATGGGGCTTGTCATCCATTCCTTCTCCTGGAATTCCCTCCGAGGCTTTACCTAGCGGACTATCTAGCCTTCGAGTGGTTTCATCGAGCCCAGACATGGCGGCAGGGTGGATAACAGTTACTGGATTCTCGTCGGTGATATTATATCGTCTTGTAGTTACTAGTATAGGATTATATTGTTCTTGTCGTGGTGATTGGGATTGTTGGGTATTATTAGAAGAGTTCGTCATTAGAGTCTGTATCTCGAAATTCTCGAACCAACGCAATGGCTAGTTTGTTCTTTTATGCGGTATAACCCACGACCAAATGCAATAGGAGAAGCCGGCACCAAGTTGAGATAGTTACGTCACAGGTTCAGAGGAATTTCCAATATCACTTGAATTTTCAAGTAGATATAACAGGCTTCCTCCAAACCCCCTCTCGCTTGAAACCCTTCACGCATTGTGTTCGACGTCATTACAACAGTTCTCAACTTGCGAAGAGCAGCTCTGAACGTCATCAGTAGGGAATACCTAACCAGTGATCGAGGTGAGGACCAGCCATGAATGAGGCTGCTCTTTGATTAGACTCTGTCGATCCCAAACAGGTGTGTGCCACATACAAGCACAGGCTTTTGCTGTGGCTTGCTGGTTTGTCCACGCCAGCTATAAGCTGGGGGTGGCAACCCAAGGCTTCCCTGTAGAGAATCGAATAAGAGAAATGTTGCCATTCGCTGGGATTCCCCAATGTCTGACAAATAAAACAGGATTCCTTTCCCTGGCCTCAATCCCAAGTTCGCGGTCACCCTCAGGGGTGCCATTGTGAATCTCGATCGTGGTAATCTGCCACCGAGCTACTACACCTGCGCACCCGGGCCGCACGTTTCGAAACTGGAAATTTACGCATCATACATGCTTATGGAGGAATGATTGGGAGGCTGTAGGCTAGAGATGATATGTTAGTCCTGGTCTCCGTCTTAGTCACAGAAGCTACATCAACCCCATCTCCAACAGGCACTCCAACAGGCATCAAGGTTAAGCAGTTGAGCTAGGTCGGGTCAAGTCCAGCGCCGCTTGATCTTACCACACTTGAAGCAGCACTGAGCAGAATAAAAGGCACAATAAAGTTATAAGCAGACTTACGGAGCTAGCTTCGACTGGATCCGATATCTCTATTCGCCAGCCTGTACCAAAGGGGTGGCCAATTCCGACGCAAGCCCCGATGCGGGATGAGCTCGTTACATTGACTTTAACCTGTTTTCCTTGCAGCTTAGCAAGCCACATTAGACATGGGCCCTCATCAGACAGACGTCATCAACGCGCATAATCCCGTGGCGTAGATATTCGTTCTGCTATGTAAGTCGACATTAAGGGTCACATTGACCAGACCTCATAATATGCCAAATGAAGACAGTGGCTTGCCGGCTTCTTAACTATTATTCTTCATAAGAGGTACTGGGCTTAAGGTCCAGATATGCCCATGTTTTAAGTACTAAGTACATTGCTCGTATTGAAAGTTTTCATGATACGAAGGAAATGTTCCGTTTCAAAGTATCGGATTTCTGCGGCAGACAAAAGAAGCCGAAGATGAAAGTTCATTAATCAACATTTACTCCCTATGTTGCAAGACCTTATCTGATACACCGCTGGTTGCCCTTAAGAGCGTATAACTCTAAATCATGAGATACGCATGTACTTATAAATCTTGTGGCTGCCTTCCAAATGTTGTAGGGATCCGAATCGTTAATTGAATACCGTCAGTCGTAGACTTCACATCCAGGAAGATGTCCGAGGGGCTCCCTCCAGTGTGGGCATTGACTTTCGGCTTCTTTTCATCAGGTTTTCCATTATTAGTCTGGGATTCACCTGACTTAGATCGTCTCATAAAAGGTGCTAAGTTGCCGTTTTCTCCGGCCTTCTCGTTGAAGCGACCAATTATGTTGCCATTCGTATCTAGTATGTTGCCGTTATGATCTACTTTTAAGCCCCCTAGCACATTTTCGGGGATATCAACAGGCGGTGGTGGGTTGGTGAAGTTCTCCGCCACGTATCCAATGACCTCTCCGCTTTCCCCGTAAATTTCACCGTTGTCTGCAACCTTTCGACCCACCATTGCAGGAAGATCGCCCGTCGCATGGCCGAGTACTGTTCCGGACGCGTCAACAATATTACCAACATCATCAACAACACCACCACCAAGGCCATGCGCAAGATGAAATAAATCAGGGGGCGGCTCCATTCCAATAGGCGTGACTTTTGGGATTTTTGGAATGGGGGTAATGTTAGAGGATGGCGAATGCACAGACGGATCTAGTATTTCTTCTGGAGGGTCTTGTAGATCGTCTGTACTTGGTAAATCTTGGGCGTCTGGCAGCTCATCGGGGTCACCCAAACCAGATGCTATGTTATTTACTTCTGGCTTCGTCGGTTCTGAGGGACTGCTAATAACCTTTTCAGGGCGAGGAAGCGGGATCTCAATTCTTCGTTCAATGTGCGCGGGTTGGCCCATATTATCGGCGATCCGCGTATCATTGTCTAAATCATCGGAACCGCTGAGAGCTGGACTTTGTTTAATGTTGTTCGTAGTAGCTTGAGGTGAAATATCTGGCTTAGGTTTCGCGCTAGATACAGCAACATGAGCCTCCTTTGAATGAATATCCGTGTTAGGTTCGCCGATAGCATTAGTTGCTGCTGCGTCAGGAACTCCCTCTTCGGAACCAACTGTGGCCCCTTCAGCCTCCTTAGAGACATCGTTAGGTTCGTGGTGATCTGGTTTTGTCTCGATATTATTATTTTCTTGGCCTGACCTGCTGGTCTCTGTTGCGCTCGACGCATTTTTATTAATTATATTATCATCTTTGCTTTCCCCCTCGGCTAAGCTCGTATCGACGGATGTCTTATTCGTCGCATCACTGGAGGTAGTTTCTAGTATTTCTTTTGTCCGCTCATTCGGTGAAACCACCAAAGCATCATCTCGAGGTAATTCGTTGATGGGCTCGGGCACCGAGTTTACTAAGTCGTCGCCCTGATCTTTCGTATCCGTGTCGGCTCTTGGCGTCCCAGCTCCGTCGCCAGCTACATCTGCATAGCTATGTGAAGTCCTACCAGCTAGCGCCGATACGAAAGTACTCATTTCCGAGTTTCCCTGTTCGGCAAAATATTTGGCAACGTCCGTCGGCGAATTTAGGGCATCTGTTGGGTTCGACTGTTCGGGGAGATCGGTACTCGGAGGACTGAAATTTTCTTCGGCTTTTCCACTAACACTCTGAACTACACTGTTCGCTTGATCCGAAGCATCCTTTTCCTCTGCCGAATAATCACCAGCGTCCGTCGTAGTTCCTGGCGCGCCGCCGAGCGTATCTGTGCTTCGACTAAATGTGTCTGTGGGAGTCAGAACTTCATGCGATTGAACACTAGAATGTGCAGGAGTAGTTGGTCTCTGCTTCTTCGAAGGAGTCGGCGTCTTTGTTTTACTGGACGGCTTGAAGAGCTTCCTTGGCGGTGTCTGGGGATTCATCATTTCGGCCATGGCCAGAAAATTCCGAATGTGATTGGCGTTGAAAAAGATGAATATGGCAAGGTATAGCACTAGGATGATATCACAGAAGAGGTCGAACCCGAGCCACGGTGGTAAGAGGGGCATTTACTCACAGATTACCAATGACATACACCTCGTGTCATGGATATGGAGAATAATCAGTGAAAGAGTGATAGCGTAAAACTCTAACGTGAGAGAAGTACAGCATGGGATGTCCGGGCAGCCTAGCAGCTAGCGATATGGGCTACCTTACCTACCGTACTGCAGTACAAGACTTGACTCTCCCAGGCATCCTCTTCGGTCTCATTTACGTCATAGGTAGCATGGGGAGGGGAGCCCTATCAAATCGCAACCCCCGTAACTTGTGCTATGTGCCTGGTGTGCATGGAGGCTGACAAGGGTTTGAGCGGACTCGTAAACCCGCTTGGTTGGCTTGCTCACTCCATGTGTGGCTGCTCTAGATAGATGTACCTAGTATTTTCAGACAGGAATTCGAAATTGGCCGGACGGCAGTATGTCGATGGTATGCTTATAGGGCTGAGACCAATACTTAGAATACCATGGATAGGATGTGCCTTATACTTAATATAGAGGTGAGATCAATGTCGAATTCCGTAGCATTGTTTTCGCCCTCACAACGATCAGACTCCCATTCGGAACTTACGAGGCACTGATTGTAGCAGTGCGACCATCGAAGCTGGGAAAGTCCCGCCCCCTAATAACCCAAGGATAAAATGTTAAGCTGCCCAAGACTTGGCTAGCACAATATGCGAAGGGCTAGATGACTAGTTACAAATGGTTACAAATGGTGGATGGAGATGGGTATGCATAAGGAGGGTGGAGGGCGTTTGAGAATAGGTTAAAAAAAGTTGGAAAACTGGGAAATGCTGGAAAGAAAGGGAAAAATATTGGCGAATCAGGTACAATTTCGCCCTTTAAATGTGGCTTTTTCTCCGAAGCACCCCAAACCACTTACACCCGCGAAGTCTTATACGATCCTCTCTTCGCATTATCTGAAGAACTAAATTTTATTTATTATGCTTCAATTCGATGTTCTCATCTTAAATGATCAATCAGTCGATTATTTAGTAGTATGTCTGTTAGCAGCGCAGTTGCTTGTTGAAATCCAAACTCTGTGCCAAGAGTCAGCAGATATCTAGAATCATTTCGGCTCTTCCCATGCAGGTTTTACATGGAAACGCACAAAAAGCCACATATGGAGTTATTATATGTGGCCTTATTAACCTTTATCGTATTACTTCAGTTACTTATGGTTGGTAATTTTACACGTTAGAACAGAAGATCTAGAATTATCATGATAATTACAAAGTATATCGCTCAAAAAAAGTAGTCTGTGTTAATCTCTAACCCGTCTTTCAAATAAAGCTTTTATCCTCAACCTCAACGCCCCACAGATGTCCAAACGATCAGCTTCATATCATCACATGTTCTACATGAAGACGGCTTCGTAACTCCCCTCCCGTTTCATAACTTACAGCCAAATGGTGCAGACTCGCAAGCTATAGCCCTTCCCTATTGTTGGCGAATAAGGCTGTTAGTCAACTGTTTTGTTCTTAAACTAAACTAAGTATCACTTTTGCAACGTCAGTTCAACGGGTAGCTAGCGTCTCTCAGATAATCCCAGAAAATATATCAATGCAGCAGACGTTCAAGGGGGAGGAGAAAAACATCATTACGTACAAGAGAGACAGAGTCAGGTCGCCGTGGATCCGGGCCTTTAATGTCACCTCTACTTCGAGGTTAAGATCTAACCGTAGCTTCAGCGGATTTTTCCCGCTGTCTTTCTTCTGAGGTTGCTGTTGGACTTGCTGCATTGGCTGCATCGGCATCTGATGTTGGGGCTGGTACTGTGGTGGTGCT
The DNA here is from genome assembly GCA_022478815.1 of Daldinia bambusicola. Lineage (NCBI taxonomy): Eukaryota > Fungi > Ascomycota > Sordariomycetes > Xylariales > Hypoxylaceae > Daldinia > Daldinia bambusicola. Next base: position 101,490 of record MU284151.1, read on the forward strand.
TGTCGCGGCCTACGAGGTGCCATCTGTTTCTCGTAATCGTTCTCTTTATCGTCATCCATCCATGCTGGTTGATGACGGCGACGTCGTCGTGATCGACTAGGCTTCTCCGACTCAGTGCGAACCGTTTTGGGTTGGGATTGAGGTTGTTTCTTTTTTTCAGGTTCAGCTTGGCGTTGGGTCTGAGCATCCGCTTCCTCCTTCTCGCCGCCGTCTTCGTCTACCTTATCGCCATCCTCTCTTGATTGACCTTGGTTGTTATCCTGATCTTCCGCCTGTTGCTGTCCTTCTTCGGCCTGCGAAGTTGACGGTTCTTGTTGATCTTGCTGTTCCTCGCCTTCGCGGGGTTGCTGAGATGTGTTATCGTCGTTGGATGACATGTTGGATTAGGACACCGTTAAATCTGTGGTTAATTTACAATATTACAATATGTATCTCAATATCATAAGATAAGCTAGCCAGCCAGCATTTTGCGGTAATGCTGTTTGTTTTATTCTCTAGGTTCGACATGGCACTGTCAAAATGCCTTGTTCTAGCCATACATGCACTGCGGTAAGCTCCGGTTGCAGTGACGCAATGGGGCGTTCAACTGAGTCGTATCCAAATCGAGATTCCCTGGTCTGACTGGCTTCTGGGCCCTGTCCATTCTCTCTGTTCGCTCATTGCCAATTGCCACCCCTTCACACCAAGGTCTTATACATTCTAACATGCGTGAAGAGTAGAGTTTGGGGAAACCCTTGTCACTGTGGCTGAAAATCTAGCTAATATACGCCATGGGTTAGGCTTAACTTCACCATTAAGATGCGTTTGGGGACCTACAAGACGAGGCTTAAAACCTGTTTCGTCACCCCACATGCCTCAGAGAGGCCGAGATCTGTCGCTGCTCCGACAAGTCTTCCCTCCTTCTCTACCTTGAACACGAGGGATCTTCTAAGTCTCGGTGGAGTTCATTTGTTGTACCTCCTAATCAATTGGCCTTATGGCTCTTTCAACGCTCGGGTTACTTACCATTGGCGCCATCCCGACAGTTATTGGTGTCGCAGAAGCAATCGACGCCCAGAAAAAACAGAACCAACAGGCGAAGGATAGGATAAAATTCAAGTTAACAGCAAACTTCTCACATGATGACGTTGCGCCTCCGCAAGCTGCGTTGGTAGTCTTCAAGGACAAGAAGGTATGTTTAGCTTCACTGGTATATGTGACCACTAGAACGTATTATACTTTACCGAACTCTTCTAAACTTTCGGGTAGCTCTATCTAAACCATCCGGCATGTCCAGTGGAAGGCTTTCCGTTTAATGGCTTCTATTTCGGTTATCCGGGGCCCGAAAATCACCAAGGTCTAGTGGCCCCCATAGCGGACGACCCGCCGATGCTTAACTGGATATATGCAGACAAGGACACGGGCTTACTACGTCACGGTTCAAGGTCAGAGACTGTTGGTCACACCATTGGGCCTTGGAGTTGGACAGAAGACGAGGAGTGGTTAACGCTCGAAAATGGGCAAAATTTCGTGGCCGTTCAGAACGATGAAGGTACATGGAATGTTCATTACGACAAGGACGGAAATCTGGACGAGGTTTTAGACTGCGATATAGTGGATATCAAATTGCATCGTGAGCTACAGCTCGGAGTATCCAGTCGATATACGAGAGACTAGCCAACAACAGCCATAAGATTAAATAGATACAACAGACAAAAAAAATAATAAAAAGGTACGCATTCAATACTTTGAAATACTTATCATTGGAGCCAACCTTCTTTTTGGACCTAATAATAGAGCGATGTATTATTCCCACCCCCTGTCCGATCGATTGCTTACCTGTGGCTTGACGTCAACATCCAAGCCACCCAGACGTTGCAGCACGTATCAAGGAAACAGGATGATGTTGGCGGTGGCATGGCCGACATGGGTAGTTGGTATAGACACAGGCCTTACACGAATGCGCGAAATCAAGTTCTAGCTGGCTAGGATATGTAATGCATACGGATGCGATCTAGATCTAGGCCATTGGTGACGTGTTATCTCCAAGTATGACATTGATACGAAGACTTCGACGGCTAAGACGCCTCTTCCTAGCCATGTCTTATGTAAATACTCGAGCCCAATAAGTCTAACCACGGAGGATCCATTCGTAACTTAATCATACCCAAATCTGTTCTCTTTGAATTCTCCCACATTTCATCGATCTATCTTTGCCGATTATTACACCTAAATTCTGTGAAGTTAATTCAGAAGTGTATTGAAAAATGTCGTCTCCCAGCCCCTCAGGATCCGGATCCGGATCAAGGTCCCGTCAGGGCCGTCGCCGAAGCCGTAACCAGTCCCGGCGACAAGAAGCCACGGCCCCACAGCCAGAGCCGCAGAACCAGCAGTACTCAGACGAGGACGAAAGCGCAGAAGACGTCGAAGCAGCACCTCAGCCCCAACCACAGCGACGACGACGCCAGCGTAACCAGCAGACGCAACAACAGCAGCAGCAGCAGCAAAGCGGGGGCCCGCTGGGTGGCCTCGGAGGTGGTGGCCTCGGGGGTGTTGACCAAATGCTTCCTGTCAACAATGTCGGCGAAACCGCGAACAACCTGACTAACGCGGCAACTGGCACGCTGGGCAACGTCGCTGGAGGCGCGCTCAACCAGGGCGGCGGCGGCGGCGGCGGAAAGTCCGATACTCTACGTCTCAGACTAGATCTCAACCTCGAAGTTGAAGTCACTTTGAAAGCGAGGATCCATGGTGATCTAGAGTTAGCGTTGCTGTAAGTGAACCCTCTCCTTATTCAATTTCCTATTTTGTCCATCTATTTCTTTTAATCGTCACATTACGTTGCATGTTCTATTTGTGAATCGCCCTTCACATTATATCTTCCTGTCCTCTTGCGTTCAGTTATTCTGATGTGCTTTTTAAGGGACACTGCTTGAACGTAACGAAAAACTGGAATTATTGTGTTTTACCTGTTTAGATTGGGACGCGAGAAAGGATGTCATACACAAGAGAGGATACCACGGGGCTTGTTCATATGTATACATTCCAATCATTCACACACTATCATGTATGCAACTCATGAATCGTTCTGATGACGCACCTATTTGAACTCGCTAATATATCTAGTAATTCATGAAGAACGATGTAATGGTGCATTATACCACTTCTTATAGACATTCAATGTCTGGAGTTCTACTTTGGTTTACACTCTCGCTGATATTGTCACTTGGGAGCTTATGCTATCCACACTTGGCGACACTGACTGGGGCTCATATCTTTTCATTCATTTTCGCTTCATTTAATGGATATATGGATGCATGTATCTAGATTTCCACGTATTTCATTTTAATACACATACATTAGGTAATTCAAGCGATTTACATACTGTTGGTTGCCAAACTCTACGTATCGACCGCCGATACTAACCCGCGCTGTCGCATAAGCTACCTTGAAACATAGCATCTCATGCCGAAAGCATATTCAGCTCCGCAGCTCCACGATGTCATCGAAATATAGCTGAGAGGCCTGAGGTCCTACCTAATCAAGGATTGCAGAAGTTCTGCGCATCACGGGTTCGTCCGTTCGGCTAAATGACGTGAAGTATACACTTGTAGATCGTCGGAGTTTCATGGAATTCATTGGAGCCGGCTTGTACCTATGGCCACTTTAGCCAAGACATGTAACATAAGTTATCTTGATGATATGCAAGGGTTTTCGCTTGCGCCTATTTTTAATTGATGTTTCTCCACGCGCTTATCGGGCCGTACTCCATACCCACGATGAAGAGTTAATTTAGAGTGGTATAGTAGTGTCTGAGGAATATAGGGAAGCGCATGTATTGTGCTACACAGCGAACCCTTTTAATTAGACGCGCTTGTTTAAGCAACACATCACTATATGACTCCCTTCCGCAGGTCCAGACGTATTCTGATATGATGAATAATATACGAACAGCCCTGTTCAATAATCCATCTCGAAAAAGAATAGGATCTTGATGCGGTCACCTGAACAGTTGTTTAAGCGCCTTGCATTAGCTGTGATAGTGCCTGATGGTAGCCGTACAAAAGAAACCTGAAGTCATACCACCTTTGGTCCGCCGTACAACGACAAAAACATCATCTAGCATCGAAGGTGTTGTCTCGGAACGCTCAAATAGGCACCTCAGGAATAGTGCCATGCGGCAAAACATAGCCATGGACTTATGGTGGACTGTCTTCACAGTCTTAACCGGTAATACTCAACGCAAATCTCACCCATTTATACCTTGAAGTGGATGTATAGTACCACTTATTGAGAAGATCAACGTATTTCCCCGACATGGGGTCGAAGGAAACATAACAGTCTTGAACCCATGTATGAATCACATCATAAACAGTGATACATCAGTATTGCAGCCAAGAGTTATCTGTAGCTATATCACTATCAAAATGTGCCCATACCTCCTAAGGAACTGATTCATCCGTTCACCAACTTACATGGTATTCAGAGCCTCTGCGAGCAACTAAGAAAGGGGTTAATCACAGCAGCAACTTGTCTTGTCTCCTAGCACCTGTCGAGTGTCTTAATAATATTGAACAAGACGAGTTAGCAATGCATAAGAGCGAGTCAGCATCTTTGAGGTACAGGTTAATCTTCCCCAGAGCCATCGTCAGATTCCAGAAGGCGTGCCGTTTCGGCCTACATTCATTCACTATACTGCCGATAAAGGGAATACTCAGTCAATGATCTTAGTGAAACCCCCATATTCACTATCAAATCGTTAGTGACCTTACCATATATAACCCTTATGGACTTTATATATTTATTAATTCCCAAACAGCTCGTCCTGCCGTCGAAAACCAAATACCAGTATGGCTGGGAGCTACCACGACCCGTCGCCAGACGTGGCAGCTGCGATGAAAGCTTCCGCAACTCGCAGTGTGAACACCATGGTAGCCATTATTGCACTCATCAGTCTTTGCTGGCTCATCCTCGCCGCATTTTTCATATATAACTTTACCAGGCCATTAAAGAGCCTCGACCCCGAGAATGCTATGAGACACCGTGTTGTTGAGGGAACTGAGAAGAAGTGGTGGATCGATACCGACGATGCTGTATAGGGAACAGCACCTACGGATCTACATCGAGCTTGGAGAAGGCCGTTTCATAGTCGACATGGTAAAGATCGGGTTAGAGGGAGTTATTCAGGTTATCGCGAGAGGCTGGCTTAGGTTGGGCAACTAAAAACTATGAGAACGAGTGTTACATCTAGCTTAAGCATAAGGTCGCCGTCTACAGGAGTTAACGGAGGACGCATTAATAAATTATCACGGTTAGATGGTATTTGTTAATTCTGCATGGGGGCTCAGGGTAACTAATAGGTATGCCAGGTAGACAGCAGGGGATGCCTTGGGTGTGTTCTTCTGAACCGCTATAATCTATCCACTGATAGCAACAACCCTTGATTTCACACATTTCCTTGAAGCACTCTAACATAAGGCTTCAATAAAAAGTATAAAGCATGATAGCCTGACAAATTGAGGCTTAATAAACACAAGTTAACTTCTAATTCCGTGGTTCAATACATTGAAAGCATTACATTGCTATCTTCTTATAGCCTGCCATTTAGGTAACTGGTATACCCCAAATCAACATAAGCGTTCTCATCACCATCATCTAGGTAGTATTCTCCACATATCCGACGCTCACTATACGGGCCCTTTAGCCATAAACGCACATTTTGGAACCAAACAAGAAAGTTCCGGGATGGAAAAATTCCAAGATCCAGGATTGGCTAGTTCGGACCCCAATATCCCGAAGTCTGTCAATACAAATGTGAGGATCTGCTCCATCCATGAAGTCGAGAACCGGGTTCTTGGAAATCGCATCTTTTGTTTTTGGGGATCGCCATAACCATGTTTATTCGTCAACTCCTTCGCTTGACTTTATCGATTGGCATTTGCCTCGATCTATCCATAGCTAGCCCGCTCGACGTGCGTGAGCTAGGCCTCCAGGCTGAACGTCGCGCAGATACGGGACTTGTTGGGTATCTCGGTGCTATCTTCCTTGGGGCAGATCCATATGTGTACTTTTATCTCAGTAACGGCAATGATCCTCTGTCTTTCAAGGCGTTGAACAAAGCTCAGCCTATCCTGCGACCAACGAAAGGCACTGGTGGTGTCCGGGATCCATATCTGGTTCAGGGAGGCGGTAATGAGGCTGGGAGAAAGTGGTATATTATCGGTACTGACCTTAATATCGGAAAAGTTAGTAACTGTCGTTTATAAAACGCACCTATGCTCTCTTGTTAACATAATTGTAGACAAGTTGGGATGCAGCTCAGCGCACAGGCTCGAGGGGTATATTCGTCTGGGACAGCACGGACCTTGTGAACTTTGGTAACGAGCGGCTAGTGAATGTGGAGGACTCGACTGCCGGCATGGTATGGGCCCCGGAAGCGATATGGGACGCTTCGAAAGGTTAGTAGTCTATGTAAAGTGTATGTGCAGCACGGTATTGACGGTTGTAGGTCAATATTTAGTGCATTGGGCTTCAAAATTTGTAAGTCATCCTGTTCAAGGGTTAGCCCATGCTTCTAACAACGAATTCTAGTATTCTGCTTCGGACAGCAGGCATACCGGTTCCCCGTCCAATATTCGAATCAGGTACGCCTATACAAGTGATTTCAAGACATTTACTCAACCTCAAACGTATATCGATTATGCGCCAACCAACATCATCGATCTGGACATTCTACCGTTGGACACTGAGGGCAAAAATTACTTGCGATTCATGAAAGACGAATCTGCCAAGACCGTGTTTCTAGAGTATTCTACCACTGGGCTTTTTGGGAGTTGGACTAGAGCCGGGGGGAGCAAAGGCATAATCACATCTGGTGTCGAAGGTCCTGCCGCATATCGCGATAACAAGGATGATGCCAAGGTACATGTCCTTCTAGACTTCTACGGCGGTGATGGCTATCGACCGTATGAGAGTACGGACCCGAAGGGAAACAAATGGACAGCGAGCAGTCGATCTGGGTTTCCAAGCAATCTGCGGCACGGGAGTATTCTTCCTGTTAACCAGACTCTATACGATGCTCTGAATAAGAAATTCGGCTCGTAATGGATATAAATTTCACCACCAGCATAAGCCCATGCCATCACCACCTACTTGACGACGGCATATCTTTAAATGGAAACCCCAATGCTGCAAAAATGCTTACCCCGCGGATCTTGTGTTAACTGCCGTGTCTGTATGGTCATGTTTCTCATTGGGTACGTGCTCTCGAGAAGGTCTGTATCTCTCCTCGTAGGAGCCATGGCCACACGGAGTCGATGGTCAAAAATCAAACTACCAAAATAGCCTATCAAGCTGGATTCGTATTATATTATAAAATTCCAAAACCATTTAGCAGAATATTTCTATCGAGAAACATCAATGCGGGGGTCTATATGCTTTCAGTCTAGAATTAAAAAAAGCATGGCGGTTCTTCGACAAATATGATAGATTGGCGTAACCAATAACGTGTTTAAGCATAAATCATCACCAAGTGAATTTATGTACGTGTATTTTATTTGGGTTGAGTCTCGAGTGATGATAATCGGTGTTTTGGCGAAGAGGAGGAAGAGGATTGTAGTTCATAGTTGGAATATGTCACATTTTAAGATGGGAATGTGTTGAAAATTGATTCCAATTTCATGTTTGGCGCCTTAGGTACCTGTTCCTACATATCTTAGGTACCTAAGGTACCTGTGCCTTACAGATTACAGTGCCCACTTGACCGGGGCTGGTCTGTAATGTCATCTGCAGCTGCCGAAAGGGCAGTCCAATGGCAGCATTGAAATCCAAACGGGTCCCACATCATTAGATGTACTCACGTACCTCAATCGTGAGCTAATCCTCCTAGAGCCTAGATCAAGCTCTGGCGGCTTGGCAAATTTACTCAATTCTTTTGCGGCTTCAACAATTTTCGCCCTGATTTGGAACCAATCCCACGTGCAGACAGTTCAGGCGTTCGCCCTATCGCCTATCGCGATCAAAGTCACAGGCACCAATAACCGGCTCGTTCGGGCGATGGTGTCTAACTGCGGTTGTCCGACTGGATGCCGAGACTTCCGGTAGGAACCGTGGCGACAATCACAGGGACAAGCATCAAGAATGTAAAAAAAATAAAAATAAAAAAAATAAAAAGAAACGTCCGGAGAAGATGAAGAATGTCGGGAAATGTCAAAATGCCCAAGACGGTAGACGGGAGACAGGGGTTTAAAAAAAGGTTGAGTTTATCTTTGGACCCTTGAACCCCTTAAGAGGGTCCTCCGGCCTCTTTTTTTTTTTTTTTTTCTTCTTCTTTTATTAATCCGCCGTTACCCAAAGAATGAGAAGGAAAGGAGAAAAAGTATATTTATTAGCTATATTAAAAAGTCCTTTAGCGGAAAGTGGCCCCGCTATCATTCCTGTTATTACTGACGTTATTATTGTTATTGTTAACTATCGACTCCTTTTAAAGTTTCCTCTCTAATTCTCCCACCCTGTATCGCCGTTTGGCTTCAGCAGAAAGTCTTGTCGTCGCAACTTTTGGGTACATGACCTATCAATATGATATGACGCTTTCGGTAGCCAGTCTTTTCTTCTTATCTATATCGCCTACTTCCTACCTCACGTATCCTTCCCGCGACCATAACAGACGGTGATTATGCCGTGGGCGACAAATCCTGTCTTCACCCCAACGGCGGAGCCCCCAGCTGATGTCGAAGCTGCCGCTGCTAACTCTGATCCTGATTCCGATTCAAGTCCGCAACCGGATGTCGTGGAAAGTACAGATGATGGATTCAAGGAGCCGACAGAAAAGTTCAGTGGCCATCAGATCTTTTACATATTCATCCTTGATGGGCTAGGTGCCATGATTCTCTCTGGTGGCATCAACTTTGCAATCGCATATGGTAATTTTTTCTTTTCTTATTTCATAACACTTAAGTCATAACTCGTAGACCCGAAGCGCAACCAGATCCCTAACAGAACCGTAGCCATGTATGCAACCCAGGACACCGGAGAAAAACCTATTCGGCTGTTTTTGTTTCCGAATACTCTTGCCGGAGATGCGGCAGTTACTATCATCATTCAGTGTCTCATCACGTGGCACATAGAACTCTTCATCGTGAACCGGGACCTGAGGAAAGGCGGCGTGCATCCGATCGGGTTTATCCCCGAACCCAAAAGCTGGTTTCTGCGATGGTTCATGTTCCTGGACCGGCCCAAGGAGACGCACGAAGTTAGGAGCATCGTCCATTGGCTCAGCTTTCTCCGCTCCCAGATCCTGCGAGCCTTGTTGATCGCCGTGGCCTTCTTCCCCGTTATATGGGGTCCCAGCATCGGCTTCCTCGTTTTGGCGGGTCACTGGAGAGGCGACGACTGGTACTACGACAGGGTGTGGGCACCGCAGGTCTTCAAGCTCATTCAGGGAGCCGTGCTGGGACTGCTAACCACGCCGCCCATGGTGATGTTCTGGCTTACAAGGTGTGGATGGGCGTTGAAGAACAATGAAGAGTATTATGGCGAACGGTGAGCCTGAGAGATGTCACCTGTATCGCTTCGGAGGTAGGTATATACCAATAATGCATTATGGAAATTCTTAGATATCCTGTTCGATCATAGTCTCGCCTCACAGTTTCGTGTCCAATTTCAGTAAGGACCAGATGCGCAAGCTAGCGTATGGCAAGTCCACTTCGGGCTATGCATAAATCTGTTTCCGGATGTATCTGGAGACAGCTGAGATGTAAAATATTTACAGGTACGGTATAGAAGTTGTTTTGGGCTATATTTCATCTGACATGTATTAGTGGCGGGGTCGTCTTCCGACTTCACTTCAAATGGCACGAGCTTGGACCTTGGCGTATCAATTCTAACTCATACCAAACGCTTTCGAATACTAGGTACTCTCTATCCGCGGACGCAATCTGCCTAGTTGGAAAAGCTCAATATCCCAAGATTTCCTAAACCACAGTGGGTGTCGGCACAACCGATGTGGCGAACTCAGTAAGCGGCGTTCCGCTTCCTGTTGGAAGAGGGTGACTCAGCGTCACTGTCTGAGCATCGGATATAAGAGTCGGCCCCGGAATATTATATGTCGATACACCATATATATCTAAGCGCATGCTTGGATCGTCCGGGTCATAGAGCTCCTTGCCGAGAGTACCGAGGGGTGCTTCAGCGCCGTCACCGATGATCTGCAAGTTGATACACTGAGGGTAGTTTTGCGCTCCGATTTCACGCGATGCATTATGCAGAGAGATAATTTCGGTCCGCAAGACGTAGTAACCCGATTGTATCCGCTGAGGAATCTCTACCATCCACGAATTATTATTCGCAATGAGCTGATCAGAGCCCCATAGGCCCGGTGCTTTGGAACCATCCACCAAGCCGACCTGATTGATCTTGAAAAATCGTAGTGCGTCTTTATCAACCGTCTCGCACGACCTGCCACAGGATGCGAGATAATCCAATACCGGGCCTTTGTGGGACTGGGGCCAACCATTCCATTGGATATGGACAATACCGCCGGCTGAAACTGGAGCATGCCCCTTTGCATTTTTCGCTCCTCTATGGCAGATGATTTCTTCCGTCTGATATCCCGTCTGATTTATATAACCTTGGTCGAAAGCAGTTGTTGACCACCCGATCGCAAATGGGTGCGTATCCGGCTCCGTAGGGCGGAAGCCATCGTACGAGAGACCTTTGATATTGATATTAGATACGAAACTATGCGCTAAGACCGAGAACCGGCCTGTTAGAACTACAAATAGACAAATTTGAAAAAAAAGCATTTTGCCAAAGCTTTATGTGGTGCAGCCAATATCTGCCGTTGCATGGGAATATATGGTCAGCGGATATAGCGATGGATTAAGTGTATAAAAATGAGACAACCGGGTAGCTGTTCACCGTCGAGATTTGCCAAGATGATTAGAGGGCAGTATACTATGCACATAAGAGTTCATTCTGTTAAGAAGGGCTGAGGGTCATAGAAATACTACAATTTCAGGACTTCTAGTAATGGATTTAGAAGATCCATTTCATCAAGTACAATTCTGCCTAATATCCACGCGAGTCCAGCCATCTATAGCGTCCCTCGTCTTAGCCCGTCTTTCTGTGGGCGAGAAATCACAAAAACTGAACACCTCTAAAAGGCATGATTCTAACACACATGGAGTTTGCTCACATTCCTCGTATGTACTTCCCTGCCTAACGTATAGGAGTGAGGTTAGTAGTTATGATATCACAACCAAATGATATTCACTTATGTTAATTAGACCAACCGTCCAATAACACGACCAGCTCAACAGGCGACGAAGCTAGCAGCTACAAACGGAACGTGGTGGGGAGATGCTCAGGGCTACGGCACAAAGGTCCCCGTGGCCAATCGTGGCTATGATCAACACCCAGCTTTGCATCAAATTCTGCGCTATCGCAGATCATCCAGGGACCCGGAGAACGCCAAGACCGCTAAACCCCATGGATACAGGGGGCATATCCGGCGTTCCTTCAGCGCAGGGCCCCTGAGATGTTGATATGGCTTACGTCAATTGTTGACTTTTGATGTTGACTTTATCACTTGTCGATCGTAGGGTAACGTTAGTGGTGACATCAGTTTGGAAGATACTCGAACAATCGGTAAAAGTTTGTTACAATATCACGCTCCTATTAATACTAACTATGGACGTGTCTCAATCAACTGAAGAATTTCCTGATTCAAAAGAGCCACTTACATGTTTCCATCTGTTTAGCCAACGGAGACGGTCTAAGATACCTACATTCATAATTCAGTATCAAATAGCTTTCAGTCAACGGCCAACGATTTGTCAATCATGAACCCCTTGGGAGACGCCGACCTTAATAGACAAAAGACCAGCTCAACATCTAAAGCAGACGTAAGTACTGCATATGCTTCAAAACAAATTCTACACTAACGATTACGGTGAAACAGCAGTCCCCAGGTCTAGAAGACAAAGAGAACAGCAGGAAGTCCACTACTACCCATTCTACCGAGCTAGAAACTACCGCATCGAGGAAGCGTAAGTCAGGTGCTGTAGAAGAGCATGAGGACCTACCTGAAGTAGATGATGATGACCCACGCCTTTATGAAATAAACGACACATGCGAAGAGATCCGCCGGAAGATCAAAGACTTCATTCAGGGAGGAAATATGAAAGTTGGAGAGTTCCAGGAAGCCATCGGAGTGTCCTCAACTGCATACCAGCGGTTCATGAACCAGAGTGGTACATATAAAGGCCAAGAAAGCGATACATATCTCAAAGCATCTGCTTTCTTCAGGAAGCGCGAGCTACAGGGCCTGAAGGCAGCCCCGCCCAAGAGACCTCGGAAAAGCGACGGTAAAATTCTAGATGTCGGCGATATAAAGTTAGATGGAGAAAATACGCAGAGCGTGAAAGTGCATGACACATGTGACGAGATCCGCAAGAAGATCAGGGCTGTCCTACGGAAACCCGACGTCACTCAGAGCGCCTTCTGCCGCGCCATAGGAGAGAGTTTCCCCGGACACAAGCAGATCTCACCCAGGCAGCTTAAGGCGTTCCTTGATAAGAAAGGATCCATGTCCGGGAACACCAGTCCTGTATTTTACGGCGCCTACGTGTTCTTCGAAAAGTTGCGTATCAAGGAGGTCAAGCCCAAGTCAGAGATGAGGCTGGAGATGGAGAAGATTCACCCCCGCGGCTTGAATACTACTCAGCAAGAGAATCGGTTTCTGTGTAAGGACAATGTGCGCCCGACGCATGATAAATACGGGCGTATTCGTTTTATCCGCGTCTAATGCCCTTCTTCCCCATCTCGTCATGTCTGCGTGCCAGGCATATGGCTAGAGTTTCGTAGAGACGCGAGATATCCTGCATATGTACATAAGAGAGCGAGGGTATGCAATATGATCAGAAGCGGGAAGCGACTTGCTAGCTAAAATAACAAATAACCGGGTACCTGTCAGAGAGATCTCGTAATGGTTGTCATACACAGAGTGAATACTAGAAACAGTAGCAGTATAATGGAGTGACCTATTAACGCTAGACCTTCTACGAGAGCGTGCAGCGCCCCTAGGTATATATACTGCTACTTCGCCGGCTACGCTGGCGCTACTCCGTCGCGCTCGGAGCTGCCTCTTGGAGCTACTTTAGCGCCATACTATTACACTACCTACCTAGATAGGTAGTCATGCATACATCCCTGACAGTACCTGGTAGATTTCACGGCTGATGCACTAGTATAACATGTTTCGTTTCATCTCCACCGTGTTCCCTTATCTCCAACCTGCTCCCTTGAGTCTTGAGTCTCGATAAAACTATGAGGACTCTTCATATGCCCATTTACTTGGGTATATGTAAATTCACAGACCTTAGATAAAGTAGCTGGGTTGAATTGATCTGGTGGCGAAGTAAACGATGGATAAGATCTCACAATAACACGCTTAATGCTGCCTTTATCAAGTCATTATAGGACTCGTGTATTGTCCAGCCTTTGTAAATCCTGTCATACAGCTTTAAGACTACCGCATTCTATCCTCCACCCAGCACAGCCAAGAGCAGGGTTTCCGATAAGTTGGTACTAATAGTTGAATAGACCGATGTTGTACCCATGATGGGGAATTGCGATGCCAAGACCACTAGATAGTCTCATAGTTGATCATGTAATGCTCAATTTCACTGTTGTATAGACCCGGCCACATGTCGCCTGGATGACAACACCAAGATTTTAACAACAATTCCCATTGGAGTACTCAAGCAACAGACTTTATCCACTATTATACATAACAAGGGACTTGACATAGCCAATCACTTACAGCCTTGAACATGTCTAGGTTTCATTCGGATGCTCTATATAGATTCACGTATATTGAAATCAAGACGGCTAAATTAACACCCACCTCTCATTACGCATCTCGGTCTTGGATACTTCCCCGCTTTAATCTAGAGACCTTGATTCTATGATTTGTAAAGCCTCTCAGCGTGGAGCATATAAGACAGTTCCATATCCCACGAAATCCAGAAAGCTACGATATTTCGAACTGGTATGCCCACCACAGCGACAATGCGATTCTTACTATTTCTTTCCGCCGGCGTCTTGGCGCCCATCATCAGCGCCGCTCCGGTCGCAAATGACGGAGCTCTCATAAAAAGGGAAAATCTATGCAATTTAAAAGCTCCTCCTTCTATTTGCCAACCCGACCCGTCTGTCACCGTGGAAGAGACGGCGCAGAGAGCATATGATTTCTACCGTGCGTTTGTAGTCGATGGAGATCCCAGAAAGATGTTCTCCTTGATAGACTCTACCTATAAAGTTAGTTATCATTTCAATTCAAAAATATTCATATGTGTTGGTAGAATTGGCGAAACAAGTTCAAGTGCTAAATAGTGAATGTGCCATTGCAGCAACACCACCCAGGTTACGCGTCTGGACCTAACAACATCTGGGGCCTTTTCTGCGCTGGGAATAAGATCGGAAACGAACAAAACACAGCATGGTGCTTCGACGCTAGTACCAACATGTCATATGCGCAATACTCAACTACGGACAGATGGCTCTGGGTTGATGGTTGTGTTCATGAACACGTAAGTTCTTTGGATTATCTATAAGCAAATACACACTAAGCTAACCGCTCATCCCAGTGGGACCAAGGTGAGAGGATCCCAGCAAAAGAAAAGTGCTTTCAGTTGAACCCGGAGACCGGATCTTAGTTGGATAGTCCATTGAACTTGGATGAGTATCAATAGTTGTTAGTAAGGGGAAAGCTCAGAGAGGACTTTAGCAACGATTGAATTTCTGCCTTGGACAAAAATATTGCTCTCAAAATAGTATATACAATATCTTTGCTAAGGATTTTTGATTTATTCAGTGCGCTTAGTTTCAAAAATCGAACCAAGCCAGAGACATGGCGAGTAGATCTTTGTCTCTTCCCCTATTTGTCCTTTTCCCCCTTCCTGTTACCTTTTGTTGACAAGGTGGGTCTGAGCCATAGAAAAACAAGTTACTTGTTTCGCGACAAAAGTCTCAATGAATATGGGAGCTTATTGATATTCATGCTGAATATTTCCTTTGTTCTAGTGGTCGCACCTAGAATCCTAAAACAATACCCCTTGTCCTTGAGCTTCATATATTATGAGTGGGATTCCGTATCCTAATCGCTCCCCCTTATATCATGGACGTGAACGAATTGGTCCAACCATTTATCTTTAAGATATATTCGGAACACATCGCAATTTGGTTAAGGACTCGCTCTTAACGGTAATCCGGTCGAAGCAAATACTCGCGAGGGAAATCAAACACACGGTGGGTTGTAAATTGTACAGGACCTATCGCGATTGTAGTTTTGAAACCCTCGTTGTACTGATTGGGTCGTATTATATGAATCCCAGTGTTTCGGCGTAATTGATGCTCTCAATATCTCTTGCGCTTTGAGAATTACAATCTGGTGAACAACAGCACTATCTCTCAAGATAAGATCAGGCTTAACTACATAAACTACAGCATAAATTACTTGCAGCCCCTTATTGAGACAACCGAGGCATCCCACGAAAATGGACATTAAGCAAGGCAGACTTAGTCTGGTATTGAGTTCCTTCGCTGCCGGTATACCGATTGATACCTGGTCGCGAAGCCCCAAAATCCTGTCTTTCTATGTCGGGGGTACTCTCCTCTACCTAGATGCGACACCTGTATCAATGGGGGCCCACCCTTTATATTGGAATATTGCCATTATTGTTAATACCAAGCTTGATATTTTGAAGCTTGTTAACGAAAACCGCGAACGTCTCTTGAAACTAACCGGAATAGTGCAGCAAGAATGCCCCGAGGAGCTATTCCAAGTGCCCTCTCCGGACTCCGAGTACTGGGCCGAGTTCGACGCCGTCCGGTTTGCCGGGTCCGATAAGTTTGCGTTTCAGAGGTCGGTAGTGTTACTGAGCTTGGAGTACTTCGACCACACTTCGCCACGGGCTAGATCACCCACGGCGCTGAATATTTACTCGTATGAGGATAAAAGGGTTTATAAAACCAACAGGTCTGGGCGTGTGGAATGCCAGGTTTTGCAGGCATGTAGTCTCCCGAATGGGTTTGTAATCCTATATGACCAATGGTTATACGAGGACTGGACTAGATCCTACCAATATCGACGCGATCCTTCGGATGTAGCGTTTGGGCAGACTGCGGATCTCCTGGTCGGAGGGGTAAATTTATTGAAGAGCCCGTATGGGGACCCCATTGCCGGATACATCTTAAACCTGTATCATCATACTACCGGGAAGCGTCCAACAGCCCAATCTTTGGCCAACTCAGGTTTGTTTCCGGTTTACTATACCGCATTCGTAAATGAGAGGTTTAATTCATTTACGGTCACAGGAGATGTCCTCCCTAGCTCAGGACTAGGAGATGTACCTGCTCCAGTGCAGCAGGTGGCTTTACTTGGGGACACGTTGACGTCAGAAAAGGGCTGGGATAACGACTCATCACAGAGTGCTGAGATCCTTCCAAGGGAATTTGTCGAGAAGTATTATCGCGATTCAGTGATTTCAATGAAGAGTTGGGATCCGCTGATAGAGGGCGAACTTTCACGGAAATGGGAGATCACAATGGTCGGAAAGGCAGGAGAGACTGTTAGCATGCTCTGTAAGGAAACCCCGTTTGCAGCATGCGAACTCGAACGAGTGGTACAAGCTTCTGCTTATTATCCCTGGGTACAGATCCCGCGTATATCGGACCCAGACTTACTGTGTTTCCCTATGATAAGATACGAACTTGAATCCGAAATTAGGATTCGGTACCTTGAGGGCGGTAGCAAGAACTGGGACGATGCGGAGACACTACTTCACGTTGAAATGGTAAAGGCGGAGATAATGCTCAACGCCTATAAGAAGTCCCTTCGTAAGCCTGCTGTGCAAAGGAAAGATGCCGGCGAGATTGTCGGGTTACTGCTCGAAAACATGGAAGCGAGAGAGACAGCGCTCCAGGAGCTGTATGGAAACAATATTCAGATTCAACCTGGTGTTTCAGTCACTATTGGGGAGTTCTTAGACATGCAATGGATCATCAACAATGAGCGGTATCCTTCATTGCGTGAAATGCTCAACCAAGCCTACGAGGACATCCGCGAAGCTCAGAGCGGCCCCGTAGTCTTCGGGTTAGGAGATGCCAGTGCGCTCCACGCCATGGTATCGCCGAAAACAGCGCAGGGAGGCCGCAAAGTTATCGTCGATGACCACCAGCTAAGCGGGTACCACCCTGTGATACTCGACATTGCCAGAACGTTTTACTTCGATGTGTTCTTCGAGACAGTGCACTTGTCCACATTGCCACCTCGTGAATGGCCGCGTATAAAGTACCAGGCCACGAAGACCGCAATAGAAGTTGCCTACACAGCAAAATACGATTGGCTAGCGCGAGCAATAGCCGATATTAAGATGAGATATCTGATCAACCCCCTTGAGCAAGAGGTCAACACTGCGGGGTATTCTTTTGATGCCCTTGCTCCCCAGTTGTCTAGTAATATGCTCGTTCTTCCGGTATTATACCAAAACTTTTCCGAGGAGCCGGACGCCATGATCGCATGCCTGGTGAATGGGATTATTATGTCGCGATGTAGGAGCTGGGACGACTTCAACTTGGGACTCAAAAGGCTAGGATTTGGTGTTTGAAGTATGCAAGTTACAACTATGCTTGGCATATGATGGAGAAAAGGGAAGTAATAGATAAATTGAAGGATGAGTTAAACACATCTTTGGAACATTTTACGACTCTTCAACAACTATGAACTGTGACTTATTCCCAGTATTTGAAAGATCTAACACGATGTCGAGGCACAGTCCTCCCACTGAGCAATGGTTCACATATATATAAAATTGAATAACGGTTAACATATAAATAACCCCCTCGAGTAAATTTCGTGGTGTAATGGCAAGAGCCACCATTAGCACCCGTACGAGCTCGTTTACCTCGGGGGGGTTATTTTTGTTTTCACTTGCATGAATGTGTGTGCCTTCGGACGGTCCAACAGTCGTACAGCATCAACCCCTCAACCGTCGACCCAATCGCTAGTCGCCGTATACAGTGATGCTGCAGCGGCAGCATACACAAGGCAGCGCCACACGGTTCGTTCAAAGGAGGTTTTCAGGGGGTTCGAACCGAGTGCTTCGCAAAAGCTTGAGTAAAAAGTACCCTTGTGCCGTGTGCCAAACAAGAACTATCATGTTGCTTATTAGTACGTACCTGTTTATGTGTTCAAATTCAAAGTCATGGAAGAGAGGTAAGCTGAAGCCGTTGACTGTCCCACTAGGCTAAGCATCTTATCCAAGAATCTCAGCATAGCTTTTCACCCATCACGTATCCTGTCAAGAAGCATCGTTAAATTATACGGTATGTCAGAAAGAATTCAGTTGTGACACGATGCTACGACGTGGTATATAAGCTATATGCTGCACTAGCCTTTCCCTTCCATTCCAATCGCTCCCATATCTCGACAATGCATAATAGGGTATCGTGTAGTACCCGGATATAACCACAAAAAAATTCCAAACACTTAGCTCCTAGCCTCGCTACTTGCGTCACTTCCCTCCTTAACATCCGCCTTAGGATCATTCGCAAATGTCTTAACCCTAAACCCCATCCACGGCAACCCACTCCTCAGTGCTAAGCTACTCAGTACGACGCTGATACTGCTCAGCGCCATCGCAAGACTGGCCCAGACGGGCGAGAGACGCACGTGCTGGCCACTCGACACGATGGGGTACAGGCAACCGGCGGCGATAGGTACGGCAAGCAGGTTATATATGAGGGCCCAACCGAAGTTGAACTTGATGCGGCGGAACACCGTCTTGCTTAGCTCGAGAAGCGTGACGATGGATTCCAGGTTGCTGTTCAGAAGCACGAAGTCGGCGCTGGAGATCGCGACGTCCGCGCCGGACCCAATTGCCACTCCGACGTCCGCCGTCGTCAGCGCCGGCGCGTCGTTGATACCGTCGCCCACCATGGCAATGAAAGCACGGCGGTCCGTGAGCTCGACGTCTCCCCTGCGGGCTTTGAGCGTGGACTGGAGCCATTTGATCTTCTCGTGCTTTTCGGCGGGGAGGACTTCGGCGATGACGTTGGATTCGGGGATACCCATGCGCAGGGCTGTCGCCCTAGCTGTGATGATGTTGTCGCCCGAAAGCATCCATACGTCCGTGCCTCTCGACTTTAAAGCTTGAAGCACGGCAGAGGCTTCGGGCCGTATAGGATCTGAGATTGAGAGGGCGGCCGCAAGTTGGTATGAACCTGGGCTGTCAGGTGTCTCGATAGCAACAAGTGCGACTGACTTAGCCTCTGATTTCCACGTCTGAAGATTGGTAGCAACATCGCGTGGGGTAGTTACTGCGAAGTCGCGCATTAGCGATTCGTTACCGACGATGATTTTGAAGAGTGATGAATCGACTCGATAAGCCGCCTTTAGGCCCTTTCCAGGTAACTCTTCGACATCGGAGACCTCAATTTGTTCCGACGTCTGGGAGCTACAGAATGAGATGATAGCCTTTGCAATAGGGTGAGTACTATGCTCCTCAGTCGCTCGGAGTACTGCTAGGAAAGTATTCCGCTGTTTCTCGCTGATTGTTTGGCTAGGGAATATCATAGTATCGGTAATTGTTGGTTCACCGCCCATCGTAAGAGTACCAGTCTTATCAAAGACGACACAATCAATCCGACTCGCTTTCTCGAAAGCTTCACCTCCGCCTTTGACGAGTATGCCATGCTTGGCAGCTAGACCGCCGCCAACAAATATCGCAGTGGGAGCAGCAAGTGCAAGGCCGCATGGGCACGCGACAACAAAGACAGCGATGGCAAACTGAAGCGAAAATACAACCCAGCCTCCTGATGATACATCGAGGAAATGGCCAGGGATTGCGCCTGATACACCAACTGATAACCAGATAAGCCAAGTGAGGATGGCAATCAGAGTGACAAACGGAACGAAGTAAGCGGTCAGCAGATCCGCCAGCTTTTCCATCGGTGCACGTTTAGTCTGGCCTTCTCGAACGATATCGACGATCTGATCCAGCATCGACTGACCAGCACTTCCGGTGATTTGAATCAAGATAGGCTTGCCAACGTTGATAGTTCCCGCGAAGACATCGTCATTAGCAACCTTCTTCACCAAGCGGGATTCCCCTGTTAGACTAGACTCGTTAAATTCGGTCACCCCACGCACGACTCTTCCATCGCAAGGGGGAGAGCCTCCGTGTGGAATGCGGACGAGATCGCCAAATTCGAGTAAGTCGGTATGGACTACTGTCTCTGTCTCCTTTTTATCTGTGACATCCTCGACGAGCACAGCGGTGGTTGGGCGAAGCTTGCCTAAGGCCTCCACCGCATCACCTGTCTTAGATTTGCTGTATGCCTCGATGAGCCTTCCCCATAGCAAGAAAAATGTTAAGAATACAACAGAGTCGAAATAGAAATTTTCGTCATTGATCATATCTGGTCGATCCACAGCAGCGGCAATCATCTGACTGATCGAGGAGATGTATGCGATTGTGGTACCCAGCGATATAAGCATATTCATGCTGCCGAATCGGTAAAACCGCTGGAGAATTGGTGTCTGGCTTCGTGGTCGCCATAATGCCCTAATCTCCTTCACTGCGCGCCGGTGAAAAATGTCAGCGCCGAAGAAGTATACTGGTGTCGCCATGATACAGAGAGCAAATTGCGCTCGACTGATCCCAGATCGCCAGGGCTCCATAAGATACATCTTAGATGCATCGGAGTTGGACACAAGGCTCATGTACACAACTCCAATGATAAATGTCGGGATTACAACTATTGTTGTGAAGATAGCACGAATGAAGAGTTGCTTCTGGTGGCGCGCATGTATCTTCTTCGAGCGCTCCTCTAACGTGGGTGGATGGTAGATTGTTGCCTTAAATGCAGGGTCGCTTGCTTCGGTGGCTAAGAGGATCCGCCGGATAGTGAAGCTGGGGACAACGGGTATATATGCTATCTTGAGTATTGGCCGTTTCCTGTTAGGACTAGAGATTATATCGAGGTGTTGAAGAAATCCTTTAAGACTATTTGTAGCCCGGTCGGCACAATGGTCGCAGTAGAATCCATCAATACGGACCTCGACAGTCCTTTGATGCTTTGGTTTATTTTCGCCGTCAATATTGACAACCTGGTCAAGCTCGGCGCCTCTTCCTGTATCTTCAACTATCTCGATGATTTGATTGGCGTCGTCTTTGGTACCAATATACTCAACCACTCCACTGTTCGTAAGCAGATTAATAGTGGCCTTTGTAATCCATTGCTTCTCTTTTAGCTGCGAGCTAATGTCACTTACGCAAGCAGCGCACGTCATTCCGGTGATGGCCATGGAAGCCCTCCACCTACGTCCCTCGTTGGGTGGTTGTAGGTTATCATCGTCTTCGGTTGCAAGGGATTTAGTTGTTGTAATCAAGCCCTGAACGGACTTCTCATCGTCTATCTTCTGATCCTTTGATATATCATTGAACTTTTCTGATATTGCACCACAGCACGCAGTGCTGGAGGTATTAGGTCTTGAGCCTTTAGTTCGACATAGCTCGCAGTTGTTGAGATGCTCTCTCTCCTTCTCCGACTTTCCAATCGCTGTATGCCCATGTGTAACTTTGTTCGGTAGCTTGAAGATTCGACCTAATGGGCTGTCTCGTAGGTTGATATCTGGCGACGTCGGTGCTTGTGAGGGGCCAGGTAAGTTAGATGGATCTCCATGCAATAAGTTGGCTAGAGTCTCTTCGCCATTGGTTGAGGCTACACTGGAGACCTCAAACCCTGAAGCTTCCAACTTTGAGGCCATATCTGCTATAGACACTTTGGGATCGTGCTCTACGGCGACCCACGAGGTAACAACATTGGGCGATACCCAAGTAATACCAGGGAGACGTCGCAAGACATCTTTTATAGATGATACACACGTGGGACAGTGTAGATTAGCCAATAGGAAATTTGTGGTGACGGTTTGATGTGAGGCATCCATTTTTGGATAACTAGTGCCGTCTGCCGCTCTGACGGCTACTCAGGAGTGCGGACTTCGTACGTGACGTTGATCCTTTTGGGCCTGCTGGATACGGACAGATCTAGCGAGGCGGAGAAGAACAGCAACTAGGATGACTGTTAAAAAGGTACTATGTGCGGTTGGTGGGATATATTGAAATATAAAATCCGTTCTAGGAAATGCGGACGTCGGTGCACAGGTGATGTGTAATTCAGCCTGAAGGGGGTATATGTAGGTTGTTTGCCAGTAGGGATAGGAGGAGTCGACTCCCCCAGCAAATGAGATTTCTAAAAGAAGCCTCAGTGAAGTAACGGCCTGTCTGTTTGATAATTTACACGCAAATATACGAACTAGAGCAAGTAAATGGGATTACAGATGGGGTATCAATAGCTTTTAAATGCGTGAATGACTGAGAAATTATAATATCAAGGAAAGGAAGTGTTCTGAATACCTTAAGTGATCTAAATCAGCAGGTGCCGTATAAGTTATATTCCAGTAATCCCACGCACAAACGGCGCAACTACTTCTCTCCACAATCACCCAGGATTAGGGGAGGTTTGACAGGTCATTCTAGCTCAGCCTAGTATTGCAACTCCGGGCGGTGAATTGCGTATGCCGGATTCTTGCCGCCGGCCATGGACCGGTGCTGACGCACGGCTCAGCATACGGCGAACTGCCATTGTACTACGAATGAGAGGTCATAATGAGAAATGGGAATTGCATATGACATAATACATAATACTGTTGGGTAGAATCTTCCATAAAGTGAATGTATGTATGTAGAGTCAGGGGTCATCAGATCCGACCAGGAACTGCCTAGAGCAGAATTCGAATTAGCGGCGCCGGGTTGTTGCCACTAGGGGTAAGATCCCGGGCCGGTGTCTGTTCGAAAAAAGCTCCATTGGTGAATGGGGCATTAAAGACGCGTCCGGCCACAGGCACAACTAGCTGATCCTAGTTCACGCACAAAAGGCGCAGACATCCACTGTTAAAAGCTGATCAAGCATGCCATCTTGGTGGCTTGGTAACAACAAATTCGACTTGGCTCCCCATATTTGTACATGATTCCTTCTGCATGCAGTTGTAAAGTCTCCATGAAGTGCCAAAAATGGCAAAGTGGCGATACGATGCGAGATTTGTGCGTGGAATGCAGGCATTAGAGGCGGTTGAAAATGTTACGTTATGTTGACGGCTTGACCAACCGCACATGCAAACTTTTTTAACTTTTAATGGCAACCAACCAGTTGCTGAGCAGTCATACAGTTCATGTTCCTGGATTACTGAATACTCACTACGAGAAGCTACCTTTGTTAGATCAGTATGATGGAAGCGACTTGATGCTACTTGCTTACTTGTACAAATAATAGCTTTCTGAATAATCAATGTGACTGGTTCAACTCTTTGTTGCCCCTGAACACCATAAACGCCTCTTCTGAAGCTAAGGAGCTAGAAAGCATCAATGATTACTTATTCACCAATATTGTAGGTTTCCTGAATTAGGTATATTTGTCGTTTATCATATCAACTTACAAGACCATTGAGGATGCCCCTGAGATCAAAGCAGCTTAATCTCTAATAGCATTTAGCAAAAAAGAGGTATATTGCCAATAATTTATGGGACAAAACAAGACGATGTGAATATGCAACTGTTGCCAATGGAAGAAAGTACACCAGAAATTCGAATTTACTATGCTATTATGGAATACATTAAAGATGATATGAGTAGGCTGGGTATCTTACTGAAAATTTACTGAAACAAAAACCGATAGCACAAACGCCTTGACAAATCCAACTCACGATGGCAAGTCTTCTCTCATTTGTTTTCCCCCTATGTTTCAGGCGGGACACTACCCTGCCTCGAATGCGCTGTAGCCGGGCGACTCGTAGCAGTGGCCGGCCGGGATAACGAACGTCGCATTTTCTTCCCGTTCTTTGTATCAAACAAGTTTTTTACTTTCCTTAAGCGTGCCCATCTTTCCTTATCCTTCGCGTCTCTGACGCTCAAATCTTCCTCTTCGTCATCTGATCCTAGCAAGGGGGAGCGCCCATCAGCTGCGTGTCCTCCTTTTACTGGCGTCGTAGGGACGGATGCCGAGGACCGGTGGAAAAAGCTGCGCTGGTTACTTTTCTCTGCCTGCGCACGCAGGTAGGAGTGGTTTTTGATCGTTTGCGCGAGCACCTCCCAAGCAGTTTTCTTGTCCACCTTCTTGGAACCAGGATTGTGCTGAGTCGCAGCATTTCGCCAGGGACAGAAGAACCGGTGCTCGCGTATAGGGTCGAGGTAATCCATAGGCGCCGGAACGAGGATTTCTTTCGTCTCTTCGTCCACCTCCTTGCTCTTGAACATCCACAAACCTAAGCGACGTAGACATGTAGCACATGTTGCCGAGTTAGGTACCGCACCGACACGTGGGTTTGTTAGGCCTTGCCAACCCGTAAGAGCGAGCGCAAGAGCTACGTCGTTGACAACTGATGGGTTCGTGCTGGGAGGTGGAGGATCGCTAAAGAAGCTTGGTGTTAATTGTGACTTGGTTGCCTGCAAGTCCAGCCCTGCCGGTAAACGAAGGTTGAAGAGGTAGGGAAGGAAATATTGGCGTGCGCAAAGTTCATCGTACCGTTGGCGGAGGGAAGCTAGCGCGCTCGGGGGACTCGTCAAGGATAATCTGAGCAAGGTGTCTGTTACCTGACGGTTAGTTTGTCGACATCTTCAATAGGTAGCGACCGTAGAAATCTCACCATCGCATCCGCGTTTCCTCCACAGACAATCTTCTTGATGCGCATCGACAATTAATTCGACAAATCTCTTGACCAATGCATTCTCGATGTCCGAACCAACAATGACCGGACCTTCCTTGCCATCCACTTCCTTTTTACTCATTTTGACTACCAGTTCTTTGTGGCACAGCGTACACCTCACGCGCTCCTTTCCCTGGCAGACCCAGCCTCTCTTGGCCCACTCAATCTCGTTGACCTTATCCGGCTTCGGCGTCCACTCCGTTAACTCTTGAAATGTCCCAAGTCGCCTTATCAGCTCGTCGCGATCGCCAGGGCAATATTTCGGGGCTTCATCTTTGGCTCCTTTAGCTGGTGAGATAGCATTGCCGTTTGGCGCCCATTTCTTCAGTACGACATTCGAAACAATAGTCCCACCCGGTTTTTCGGTACCCGGGGTAGATTCTAGTACACGGCGGCGCTTTAAGAGATCACTGGGAGTCGAGGGTATGCCTCCGGAAGGCATTTCTTTATTCGGGGTTGAGGCGTTGTTGATAGATGGTAAAGTCGAATTAGGGGTCGAGGGTCGATTCAGAGGCGAATCCGAAGTACTGTTTTGCGCTTCTGCTGATGGCGATTGAGGTGTTGGCTTCGAGCCGATTCCTTGTAATAAGGCATTGAACTTTCGCTTGGTAGCATTCATGGCGGCTTCGGTTCAACGAAGGAAAAAGGCAAAGGAGGGTGGTATTAAGGATTAAGTTGTTGGAGTAAGATTCTACCATGCAGAACTTGATTTACAAGCTCGTGAGGAGTTGGCTTGACTGCTTCTTTAATTAATTAATTCTTTGAAACCCCGTTGACTTTTGTTAGATCCAATCCTAAGTTTACTAAGTTGTAGATTAACTTGGTGAAGTTAATTGTATGAGAATCCACCAATAGATTGATTGTATTGAGTTTGCTTAGATTTGAAAGGCCCGTTGTTCTAGGCCAGTATTGAAATCCCGTGTTGTTAGGTAATGGATGGAGTACATAGGTAGCTTTGTTGTTTTCTTTCTCTCTACGGAATATTGCTGCACAGTTTACTTTTCATAAGCTACGGTCGTCGGAGGGGTGACGGACCGGGGTATGTAACCCGACAGCCTAAGGTCCGGGTTAGGCGTCCCGCAGTGTACCTAGGTACCTATAAACTTCCATTCAAGTTCAAGTCTTAGGGCTGGTGTAACTGGGATTGAGATTGAGGCTATCGGGTTAGATAGCGACATAAATATAGCCGCTACAGCATGCAGAGCATAGCGGTTACAGAAACAGTAGAAGGTTTCGGGTCCCCGGCATTAGTGAAGTTGAACGCTGTACTTTGACAATTTGCGTACCCAATACTATGGTACCTATGTACCTCTCAAAACCCATTACCTCACCAACTACATACCCAGGTACCTCTTAGGATGCACAATAGTGGGAAAACTAAGGAAAACATGAGGGGCTACATCATTCAATCATTTGTGCTGGCAATGAAATATACACAAATTCTCGTTTATACACACTGCACTCACCGATAGATTACATAAATCATGCTATATGCAGACTAAAAGGGATAAAAATACAAACTCTACCAAATTTCTCATCTTATCCTCTCTTCTCATCGTGACACTGGCTATCTTCCTGTCTCGTGCCTTGCCCCGCCTTACGTCGCTGTCCCTGCATCTTTTTCCTGGCGCCCGCCAACAAATCCTCAGCCCTGTCACACCCAATAGAAACATGTCGTCATACGCCAAAGAGCTCGAGATAGCGCAGCTAGCCGTCCAGCGCGCTTCCATCTTGACCAAGAGAGTTTTCCACGAGAAGGCCAAAGGCACCGTCTCCAAAGATGACAAGTCCCCCGTCACAATCGGCGACTTCGGTGCCCAAGCTCTCATTATCAGCGCCCTGAAGGCCAACTTCCCCGACGACGAAATCGTCGCTGAAGAAGAAGCCGCTCAGTTACGTCAAGATGAAAACTTGAGGCATACCATCTGGGACTTGGTTGCGACAACCCAGCTTTCTGACCCGGAGGCCGAGGGCCTACTTGGCGGGGCTATTGAGGACGAGGAGGCTATGTTGACCCTGATTGACTACGGAAACAGCAAAGGTGGTGCTAAGGGTCGTATATGGGCTATTGACCCCATTGACGGCACCAAAGGATTTCTACGTGGCGGCCAATATGCCGTGTGTCTCGCTTTGATGGTCAATGGCGATGTCAAAGTTGGAGTTTTAGGTTGCCCTAACCTCCCTATTGACGACACTGCTCAGTTAACGGGAAGCATGGAGTCCGGCCAGACAGACGAAGGGAGGGGGGTTCTATTTTCTGGTGTATTGGGCCAGGGTGCTACGAGCCGTGCATTGACTACCGGTGAATTGGCTAAGGAAAAAAGCATTTCTATGAGAGCTATTACCGATATCGCATCGGCGACATTCTGCGAGAGTGTGGAGGCCGGACACTCGTCCCACGGCGACCAAGCCGAAATCGCGAAGCTGCTTGGTATTACGAACCCGAGTGTGCGGATGGACTCCCAAGCCAAGTACGCTTCTATTGCGCGAGGCGCGGGAGACATTTACTTGCGACTGCCTGTTAGTGAAACGTACCAGGAGAAAATCTGGGATCACGCTGCTGGCGACCTTATCGTCCGGGAAGCTGGTGGTGCCGTAACGGATATCCACGGCAAGCGGCTAGACTTCAGCATTGGGCGAACACTAGCCAACAACAAGGGTGTCATCGCTGCTCCTGCCGCCGCCCACCCTGAAGTTCTCAAAGCAGTCCAAGAAGTGCTCTCGAAGAAATGAATTTAGGAACATGATAGATGGACGCATAAAAGTACATTTTTTGATCGGGTATATGCCGTCGTATAGTACATAGATACACGTCTGAAATGGAATAATACCATTCCTAAGATCAACTATTTGATCTTCTTTTGCTTTAGCTTGATTGTCTCGTCGTTCACGAAGATACCCTTTCCCTTGTACGGTTCCGGCCTCCTCCACCTGCGTATCCTGGCAGCGAAGGACATAACCTCCTCCCTGTTAATACCTTCGAGAAGAATCCTAGTAGGTTGCGGCGTGCTGGCCTTCATGCCTGCGGGGACTGGCTCCTCAACGGGATGGGTGAAACCAAGCTTCAGGCATACGAACTTCTGTCCTGGGTACTCTTCTTTTCGTGGCCGTTCCTCGACTGTTGCCCTATATCCGACACCTACTAATCGTAAAATCGCGGTGTGACCTTCTGATACGCCGATGATGTGTCGATTAAGATACGCCCAGGTAGTTCCTAGTTTTGTCATTGAGTTAGTCCACCCATTACAAAAGCATGGCCGCGACAAATAGCGCACGTACCCCACATTTCCTTCTGCTGCTTGATCTTGTTATTCTCAATGCTGAGCACTGCTCTCCTCGTAGCCTCGTCATGGTTGATAGTAAGGTAAGGAGGGATCTCCAAGTCGAGTTTTCCCAAAGGTCCGGCTATAGTGACAGTCCGCTTCGGTATCCGTAGGTAAGTAGTAGGGTCCTTCTTGACCCTAGGCTCACCAATGGTTAAATCAACGCCCGGGGGGATCGATATCGGTGTTCGGCCCAGCTTTGATTGTTTAGTTGCTGTGTTTGAGAATTGGCGCCGCGGGGCTGTCGTCTGAAAGGCTGGCACGAGGAAAGCCGGGAGGGTAACAGGGGTGCTGACATTCAAAAGGGCTCTTTCAAGCACCTTTCCCCTACTCGGCGCCAGCATCGTGAATTTTGGGGGTTTCGGCTCCGACGTCAATTGACTGCAAAACTCGAAATCCTAGAATTTCGGTTGCAGAGCTCGATGCGCGGTGCTTGGCACATGCTAAGAAAAATCGGGTCGAATCACATCACGTGTTCCGCAGGCAGAAAAAAACGTTAAAGAGAATATTTCTGCATATGTTATGCAATACTGGATATTATAGAACTATCAGATCTTCCTCCTGTCGCAACTGCCTTCAACACCCCCTTAACACCCCCTTAACACCCCTAAATAGATCAAGCCGCTCTTTCCTCTGATCTGGATGATTTAACAGGTATCAATAGACTTTATTTAGTCATTTCTTTGGCCCAATACAAATTTTGATATTTTCTCTCGGAGGATGTCGTCTGCACACTTTTTCAACTCTTCATGAACATGATATATTCACTCATCTGCCTAACACATCTTGACCCTGCTTCGGACAAGATCACACAAGAGGTATTCGGGCAAAACGAGTTCTCCGAACTAATAAATCATCGAGCTTCAAACGCAAATATTAAATCGATTTTATCACTAATACCGTAACTGGTCTCGTTTCCCTGTTATTCCTCGAGTCCTCTTCCACTCCCTTGTGCCTGGCCTCCGTTCCATGCAACAACGCCAGAAGTCTCGTCTGTGATAACCCATACACCGTTAATTTCACAATTTCAACTTTTTTCCCCCCCTTTACATATTCCTTTTTTGCTCCGTTCATAGTACTTGCTGCGAAGACTTGCTGTGAATAACGACTTGGGAACCATGAATTCAACGAAAAAGGCGATCGTACTTTTGCTATCGCAGACTCACTTTATCGCAGGTTTTTCATGGCGTAATGCTCCAAAATTAGAATCAAGTAAGTCACTGCGTGTTAATTGTTCTTGCGCATCTGCTTACAATGAGCATTCAGCGGCCGCGGTGCTCACCAGCTCATTTACTGGGGAAGTTCCGTTACAACAACTCGCAAACTCCGGATCGAGATTGCCTAGCTCCTACGAGATAACCCTCAAGGAACTAAGAGAACTCGAATCTGAGCCTTTATGTCATAGGACGGCCGCACGCCTATTGGTGCATAACTGCGAAGTCCTGGAAGGCAAGAACGAAGCATCAGTTCTCACCGAAAGTGGTCGTAAAATCAGGGATTTTGTAGACTCTTATGCTGCTAGCCTGGCAATATGTGATTTAGAGAGAGGGAACTTCCAGATCCCGAGAGAATGCGCCAAATTTCGAGAGCCAGTTCTGAGTGGGCTACCACGCCAGGATTTGGGCCGCTTACACGTCTCGTCCATAGAAGTCGACGGCTGCCTCTCCGGCTTAGGCGAATCCGACTCAGCCTAGAACACCTGGGTTAGTTATCGTCATAAAGCCTTAAGGTTTTGTGAAGCTGCTAGAGTTGATCATGAGAAAGGTATGAAATGACCCTAACTATGGCCAGACTTTGATTGATGTGCTTACGCTTTCTAGATCAACACATTCGTCTCTTTCAGCGTCTAACGAAGATCATGGGGAGATTCACTCATGATATTGAGAAACAAGCTGAACAGCGCATAGTCGACCTAGAGCATAGGGCTAAGACTACCGGTGGCAAAATTGATGAACTTTCGCCGAAAATAGACCACTTAAAGGATAGTCTTGAGTCTGTGGAAGACTTGTTTTTTGCTCGACTCAAACACACTGTTAAGGTGACATATTCTGACTTCTGACGCTTCTGTTGACACCTATACTAATTGACTCCGAGGAGACAACGGACGCGGTCAGCTCGGGGGCACAGAATGCTGCAAACCTGCAGAAGGCCTTGGAAGTGGTACTGAAGAGCGTTCTGGAGGGCCAAGCCGAGGTAGCATCTTCCTACGAAAAATCAGTATGGCTCGCCAATCAACGTGTAGAATCCGCAGTGGACACAGCAATACAAGCACTCGCACTAGTTGCCGAATCCGCGGAGCATTTACAAACCCAAGTGGTACGTTTATGGATGGTTTCCTTGACATGTACCTTAGATACTTGGTACTGATATAATATCGAATTACAGGAACTTTCACGCCTCCAAGCAGCCGAATTAGAATTACGGCAGTCCAACCTAGAAGAGGTAATTGACTATTCTCTAAAGAATTCTTAATACATAGTAGGTATCTATTAATGCTAACTGGACAGGGCATGAACCGGCTTATCAATACGACAGAGAATTTAGCGATCAAGTACGACGATCATACGAGTCTCCTGCGTCAAGCACACAACATAACAAACTCCATCCTTCTAACACTGGAGAGCACAGCTGCTTCAGCAGTCAACATTAACAAATCAGTACTCGAGCTATGGGCTAATTCGTCATGGTGGCCTATTTTGTGCCCTTTGGCATCACTAATGCTCGGCTCGTACAAACTTCCTCCTTCTTGGATGAGGAATTTGGTACTGTTGACCTTAGGTGCGTAGTTGAC
The DNA here is from genome assembly GCA_022478815.1 of Daldinia bambusicola. Lineage (NCBI taxonomy): Eukaryota > Fungi > Ascomycota > Sordariomycetes > Xylariales > Hypoxylaceae > Daldinia > Daldinia bambusicola. The sequence continues at coordinate 132,409 of MU284151.1, forward strand.
TGTGTCCCGGAACCAAGAAACCGCTGACATAAGGAAGGCGAATTAGCTGGCCTCACAATCTCGGCCATGCAGTCCTCACCGACCATAAAGCTCTCTACTTTGCTGCGTCTAGGTCCTCGGGGAAATATATTTCAAAATTCAAGCTCAACCTACAACACAAATACTAAGCCAACCTGAACAGCTATAAGTATCTAGATTACCGACATCCTCATCTATAAGTCGGAGTTAATTGGAGGCGAGAGGAGTGGTGCGTCTGGCTTCTCACTCATATTTACTGTGGTCTCGGGTTATAAAGTAACAATTATAAACAGACAGGCTTTACCATGCTATTTTAGGTACTCAAACATCAGGAAGGAAATTTTGGAGTTGGGAACGCGGAGGACACAGTATGAACTTTTATTAAGAACTTACCTTATAATAATATATAATAGGTACCCCTATTGCTAGAATCTTGTAGGTATCATCTCCCTGCGTAAGTGCGATACCTTGTCGTTTCGCTATGCTATATTTTCTGGTTCTGGCCGTTGCCTTCGCCATACCCGATTAGTCTGACCGGCTCTGATGTACGTCATTCGATTGGATGCCGGGAAAGAGGTCGATTGGTCTGCTCGGAAACTCTGTCCGCTGATTGGTCAATTCTAATTCCTCTGTTAAAATGTGGGATACTTCTTTCAACATCGTACTAGGGTTGGTTTACGGCTCAATCTTTAGCATCACTTCTCAATCGGACTTAATGGATGTAAGCCGTATTAACGGTGAGGATTGGGGGGATATATGCGGATTCTGCATACTTGATCCAGGGGACGGCAAAATGGAGAAAGAATGATGTTTGCGCTTACGGTTGGTGGTGGGCTAGGTCTTTGGCTTGTAAGACATATGAGATGAAAGGCGTATAAATACCTGAACTCTTCCCGTCTAACAAGCACTTAAACATCAGAATCAACAGACTCGACAGCGTGCAAAGTCAAATACACTAAAATTCTCACGGTTTTTTTATTTTATTTTTTTAACATCGTATCTCATTATTTCCTGCACCTTAAATATGCCTGCTAAGCCTATCCTTCGCCGCCTGGGAAAGAATGGTCCCTTGGTACCAGCTCTCGGTCTCGGGCTCATGGGCGCATCTTATTCAGTCTATGGGAACAAGTTAGAGGACGAGGAGCAATTCAAGCTTTATAACCGCGCCCTTGAGCTGGGACAGACTTTTTGGGACACTGCCGAGTAAGCTCTACCTACCTCCATATTGTATTTCCAGGTTGAATGCCACTTTACTAACGGTGAGAAAGCCTATACGGTGACAGCGAGGAGCAGGTTGGGAAATGGTTCAAGAGGACCGGGAAGCGAGACCAGATCTTCATTGCTTCTAAGTACGGTTTCGTGAAGGGAGGCAAGGCGCTGGAGACCGACAGCTCCTATGAATACACCAAAAAGGCATGTGACAACAGCCTCAAGGCTTTGGGAATTGACCAAATTGACCTTTGTAAGTCTCCTCTTAATTTCCCCTTATTTCTAGGGCTATCGTGATACCTACTTGACAGGATGCGTTTCTACAACATCTAGGTTTAGGATTGATAAATGATATACCTATCACAAGTTTAATACTATTCTAACGCGTGGAATAATAGACTACATCCACAGTGTCAACCCGGAGACTCCTATCGAGGAAACTATGCGCGCTTTGAAAGAGTTGCAGGAGTAAGTGTCCTTATGTCGGCCACTCCATGGTGGAGCGATCTCCTATCTACTATGTTGATACTGACCGAGCATCAGGGAGGGAAAGATCAAGTACATCGGCCTCTCCATGGTCTCCGCTGCAACCCTGCGCCGCGCTGTTAAAATTGCCCCCGTCGCCGCCGTGCAAACCGAATACTCGGTCTCGGCCCGCGATATTGAGGGTCCCAAAGGAACGGACCTGCTTGCCGCATGCCGAGAACTCGGCGTCGCCGTCGTAGCCGCCACACCTCTCGGCAGAGGCATCCTCACGCAAAACTTCGGAGCAGCCTCAGCCGAAGAAGGCGACATGCGATCGCAGGCGCTGCCGCAGTTCCAGGCCGAGAACCGCGAGCGCAACGCCAAGGTCGTCGCGCAGTTCACCGCCCTCGCGGAGAAGAAAGGGTGCACGGTGTCGCAGCTCGCGCTCGCGTGGCTGCTCAAGCAGGGCGACGACATCTTTGCCATCCCCGGGACTAAGAAGATCAAGTACCTCGAGCAGAACTGGGACTCGCAGGATGTGGTGCTGAACGATGCTGAGGAGAAGGAGATCAGGGCGTTCTTCGATGACAATCCCCTCGCTGGGTCTACGATCCCGGAGCACTTGGCGGATCATAAGTTCAGGAACACGAAGGAGCTTAATTGATTTGGGACTGCGACGCATAGCTGGGATAGGTTGGAGTACTACCAACTCGAGTCTGCGGAATGGTAGAATTATTCAATAAAATTACGGGTTGAGATATCTCGTACTAGGTATTATTATCAAAACCGATTGAGCGTGATCCTGCATTTTCGCATAATATTTTCTTTAGATCAACATCAATATTGAACTAATGTTTTTTGTTGTACAAGTGTTTCTACATGGTAATGAAATTACTACCCCTATTTTTCATAGGTAGAATGACTGTTGAATTTCATAACAACCCCTGGCGATCTTATTGATAATAGGTGTCACTAACAAAACATTACATTTTATTTAGTGCTATGATCGTTCAATCTTACAGGTTCGAACATTTAAACATTATTTAACTAAGTGTATGCCTAATACTAACGAATCCAACTATCGTGCAAAAGCAAACGGGCACCCAACTCCTATCGTGTCATTCTTTATCATAAACTTTTTCATCGCCTCCGCCTCGCGCAATACTTCTTTTCTCCCCATCCTCTCCATTTCAACCGGCCCCAGTTCTTCCGGCACGTATCCTTTACCTTCGTATTTGCCGCCGGGCGTGATTTTGCCACCCGACGTCAGCCATAATACCACTTGGTTGTACCACGTATCGGGAACGTACCACGGTTCGAACCCAACCCATCGTGCTTCTCGGTAAAACCGGCCGTCTTCCCCGGGCCGCGCTACGGGATCAATTGGTGCTATGCGAGGGAGGAAGAAGTGGCGTAACACAAACCCGCGTAGTCTGAAGAAACCCGTCGTTAGCGCGGTCGCCCACCAGGAGGGATCCGGGAACCCAAGCGCCTCTCGAACAGGTTTCTCGTCGATAAACGACAGGAAGAGAGCCCCCACGAAGCCGTGTAGGAAGCTCGGAATCGTTCGCATAAATAGGTCCACCGTCGCCGATGCCACCATGTGGTTCTCGGGGATATAATGCATGTGCTCGGCCTCGTACTGTTCTTTCCACTCCACGAGATCCTCGAGCGTCTCCGGGACGAGGTCCCCGAAGCCCATGCGCCGCGCTAGTTCCCGCCAGTACACGAAATACGCCACCTTCTCGAGCCGCGTCAGCGGCCGCCAGTCGTACCTATCGATCCAGCGGGCGGGCTCGAGGACAAAGAGGCCCAAGGTATGGACGTAATCCGAGTCTATGATGTGCTTCGCGTACAAGCTGTGCATCCAGTTGAGGCGAGCCATAGCGCGGCGGCCCCTTTCGGAGTCGATGTCGCCGACGAGCAGCTCGATCAGCAGCAGGGCGGTGTCCTCGGCGCGGCGGCCGACGCGGGCGGGGTCGCACAGCTGGCGGGTGCGGACGAGGAGGGGCGTGCCGGAGGACATGCCGTAGCTCTTGACGAGGGCCCACTGCGTGCCGAAGTAGAAGAAGAAGGGCGAGTCGTACAGCTGGTGCAGCCGCATGACCTCCGCCGCCTGCCGGTAGTCCAGCCTGTACGGGTCGTCGACGTACGCGGCGTACTTGCGCTCCACGGCCCGCAGCGCGCGGAACCGTAGCACCTGCACTAGCGACAGGTAGACTGCGATGGCGGTGGGCACGAAGACGTGCCATGGCCAGCCGTTCTTGTCCGGCAGACTCCTAACATGCTCTGGTGGTCTCGTGAAGTTCTGAAAGGAATCCATTTTTTTTCTTCTTTTTTCTTGTGGCAAACACACTACATCGAAGGAGAATGAGAGTTTCCAAAAGTTCTGGCGGTATCGATCGTCCCACGGAACTTCCGGAACAAAAGGGGAATTCAGGGAATCCCAAGAACCCGGATACGTGTGGATCAGCCCATCCTCGCGTGCCTAACCTGATCTGTTCCATAGTTCGAGGATGCTAAGAAATGGCGTGCATCGATGTTTTATGAAAAAGTACCTAGCTGGGTATCTATTTACTGGATTCGATAAAATGGTACGTTCTTATTGGTTGGAATCATGCCAAGGAACGTCTTCGAGGTTATAACGGAGGATTTGATTGGTCAACTCGACTCCTTGTTTTCTTCAGTGATATAATAATCCCACGTGTTAAGGCGGAAAAGCGAAGGGGGAGCCAGGGGGTTTTTCCAATGCACTGGGTTGTTTATCCCGTTTATCTTCTCCGATGATATAAGTGCCCAATGATATGAGTACCTCTAACCTGACCTAACCTAAAGGGTTAGGATTTTGAACCCATGTTCTCATGTCATAAGAGCTATCTCGGTGGACATACCAAGACTACCTACGCTTAGATAGGTATAGCATATAAATTTCTAGGGGCTTTAACTGATACGAATTCGCGGGCTGGACCAGCATTGCTCATGAAAAACTAACCCGAACTTCGGGCAAGCCAGCGATCACGCCATTATATGTATACCTGGAATATGTTGACTTGAATTATTGATTATCCAACACTTCCTAATCCAACTAACCTGCTGGTTATGCCAAGCATGAGAAATGGAAATATAGTGATTAACTTGGCTTCATTATATACTTTCCTAATATAGTTGCCGACGTAAAAAGAACTTAATCGGCCTGGGGGATAATCTACCTAGAGAATGATATTAGATCGATAAAGTTCCAGTCAAGGGCAACGTTCGGCTGCTCGATCCAACAAAGACGGGGTAGTCGCCTTTCTGTAAGAGCCATTTTTGTGCGACCACATCCCACGTGCTCAAGTCTCGTCTTGTCAAATCAAAATCGACCACCACTGATTCCCCAGGTGCAAGTACCGGCTTGGAGAACCCACGTAGCTGTTTTACAGGGCCGTTGGGGATGCCGACGTAGAGCTGGGCAACCTCAGCACCTTCAACGGAGCCTGAATTGGTCACTGTTGCAGAAACCTTCGCCACAACGTCCCATAGATCTTCTTGACCACCCTCGACAATTGGCTTAGATGGATAAGACGAAGTATCGGCGTCTTCGACTTTAGAGATCTGGAGGTCAGAGTAGTCGAAGGTGGTGTAACTTAGACCGAAGCCGAACTCGTAGCGAGGCGTTATATTCTTGGCGTCAAAGGCTCTGTAGTCGATGTATACGCCCTCTGTGAAGTCCGACTGCGGGAATAGCTCATAAATGCCGTCGGGAAGAGTCGCGTTTTGGAGCGGGCCGTAATCCGACTCGTTGCGCGGCACCGAATACGGCAATTTGCCTGAAGGATTGACGTCGCCGTAGATGATAGAAGTCAAAGCCCTGCCTGAGTCTTGGCCGGGTAGATGAGCGAAGATAAGAGCTGTTACATTAGGATGATCGATAAATTGGTCAACAAGGCGAACACCTGCGTTGTGGAAAACCACGATTGTGTTTTTGCACCGAGACGCGACGTTGGTGATGAGAGCGTCAGTAAAATCGTCATGTAGTCCGGGCCTGTCGAAGCCTTCCGACGCGAAAGCGTTGCCAACGACAATGCAAGCATCAGAAGACTGGTCGACTTGAGGGTTCCCACTGTGGAAGTCCCACCATAGACTTGTGTCGTCTTCATAGGCACGCTGACTCAATGCTGCCGCGGGAGAACTGACATAGGCTGGCATATTTGCGCCAGATCCACCACCACTGATCAGCGTACCGTTGGCGGCAATCTGGGTGTGAATCACATCATCACCATTGTGGATCAAGTCAGATGGTGCTAACGACTCTGCACCTCCGTTCCAACCACCACCCCCAGGCGTATATGTGTCGAATGATTTCGCAGAGTATCCAAACAAGGAGATGAGCTTGGGCGACTTAAGGGGTAGTGCGTTGTTGGTGTTTTTTAGCAAAACATGACTTTCGACAGCACCCTGTAGTAAGACATCCTTATTGCTCGGTGACTTTGCAATGACTCGCTGATGCGGCTGAGAGAGGTCATACGGCATCCCTTTACCTATCTCTGGGAAGCCTTCGTCCTGGCCGAGCTTATACCATGTAGCTATAATTCTACGACAATTAGAACAAGCTACAGGTAGAGGTCATTAATTGGCTTTACCTTGTTGCCATGTCATCCAGTCTTGATTCAGGGACTGACCCATTTTTCACAGCTTCTGTGAGATTACTAGACCAGAATGGCGAGGCAAACGGCATAGTCATATCTAGGCCTGCCAGCGCTGTAGCGACACCTGAGTGCTGCGCCCACCAGTCTGAGACGACGAAACCCTATAAAGTCTTGTTAGGCACGTGTTGTAGGATAAAGATTGATGTCTACTGTACCTGGAATCCTAACTCAGTCTTTAGGAGCCCGTTTTGCGTCTTACTGTTGGCGCAGCCGTAACTATTGTTGATCCGATTATATGAACACATTATGTTTACAGTGCCAGCCTTTACTGCATCTTGGAAAGGCCTAGCTGAGAGTTAGATTTGAGTGTTTGCCATTATGATTATGCCAATAGACATACCAGAGATACAACTCATGCATGGTCTTATCATCAATGTTTGACGAAACAGCCGTGACGTTATCCTCGGGATTTCGATTCGTCTCCTGCTCATTTGTAATGAAGTGCTGGGATAATACGTTAGTTACTCCTATAAGAAAAAGTAGGTAATCTATCCTTTTTACCTTTGTGCTCGTTGCAACTCCTACTGACTGTATACCTTTGATAGTGTCGGCAGCTAGAGCGCCACATAAATAGGGGTCGTTTGAGAAACCTGGGTAAGAGTTAACAATCCGGTCTATTTGCCATTCATGGCATGCATTACCTTCCCAATTTCTTCCGCTTGATGCGATGCGGCCTAATGGGCCAACAACAGGTCCCAATGCAATGTGAACGCCTTTCGCTCGGAACTCGCCAGCCATGCCAACAGCTCTCTTATGAGCCAATTCGCGATTCCAACTTTTCCAAAGGTTAATTAAGGGTTTCGTAGAGGGAGTAAAATGATTTTACTTACCTTGCACCAACCGAAATACCGGAAGCCCAACTTGAGGCGAAGTTGGTAGTGCGCACTCCGTTACCCGCATCACTAAGGCAAAGGCCGGTGAAGTTGACTCTCTCTATTGGAGGGATAATACCAGAGCAAGAACTATTAACTTGAATACCACCCGTAAGGTTAACCTGGATAGCACAAGTCAGATACGGTAATTCATCAAGTCTATTTTCGATTACCCCTGACCTTCTCTTCGAGAGTTAACTGGGACACAAGGGTCCGTGCTTTTGCATATGAGTCTGCCCAATCCCCGAGCCCAGTCCCGTTTGCTATATGTCTTGTGAGTATCTGTTTGTAGTCTCTCTAGGGTAGTACTTTACATACGTGACGGATATACTGGAGGCGATTGGCCGTAGAACGCTGTGTCATCCGTGATAATGGATTGAGCAGCAGTACCAATACCACTGCCCCAAGTGGCCAGGCTGGCTAGAACATACAGCGAAGTCGACAACATAGTATAAACATTTGACAATGTAGTACAGGTTATCGAGAGGGTGTAATCATCTAGATCTAAAGGAGTGGCACACCATACCGATGAAATATTCATTTTGACTCGGTTCTTGCCGTGAGGGGTTATCAAAACAAAAAGAAAACAAATCGGTCCTTCTCCTGAATCTTGGTCGGCAATGCAAGCACTACCGCACCCGGATAGCAACTTACATGGGCGAGCGAGCAAAGTAACAGGGATAGGAAGCGTCAATGACGAAAGAGTTTGGAGAACGCGGGGAAATGTCTTGGATATCAAAGAAAGACATACGACTGTGTGGTTTGATTTAGGTAGCGGTTTACAGGGGCCGAGGCCACCAAACAGGGTCCGTTAATATAGAAAGTAGCCAGTTGAGGTTGAGGCTCAATACGTCGTGCTTATAGATCAGGTAGATACTTACCTTAAGTAGCTTAGGCACCTAGAGGTAATAGGTATATAACCTTTAGGTTAAGTACCATAATAGGAATGTTTTAAAATTTTAAACGAATATATTAAAAATAATATTTAAAATGTATAATAATTATTAATTAAAAATTAATGTTAAAAATAATATTTAATATTAAATATATATTTAATAATTAATATTTTTATTTTTTAAAAATTTTAAAAAAATAATATTTTTTTTATAAAAATTTATTAAAATAAATTATTAATAAATAATTTTTAATTAACTAGTTTAATACAATTACTTTATAATTATATTACCTTATAAATGGTATAATTATTAAAATTTATAATTTTAATTAATTATTTATATTTTTTATAAAATAAATAATTAATATAATTAAATTTTTTATTTTTATATATATAAATTAAATATAATATAACCTTAAAAATATTTTTATTTATTACCATATATTATTATTAGGATAAATTACTAATAGGTAATTCCTAATTAATTAGCTTAGCGCAACTACCCTATAGTTGTGTCACCTTACAAATGGTGTGATTACCAGGGCTTATAACCTTAACCAACCACTTATATTTTTTATAGGGTAAATGGTTAATGTAGCTAAATCTTTTATTTTTATATATATAAATTAAATATAATAAAACCTTAAAAATATTTTTATTTATTATTATATATTATATATATATATATATTTATTTTATTATATTAATATTAATTAATAATTAAATAAATAATTATAAATAATTAGGTATTTTTAGTAAAAAGTAAATTTATTCGTAAAGGAGTTTTTATAAAAGTGAATATATTTGTTAAAAAGTAATTATAATGATAAAAGTTAGATTTATTTGTAAAGGAATTTTTAAGGTTAAACTGTAAAATTTATTTATAAAAAAGTTTTTTAATAAATTATTATTAATAAAATATATATTTGAAATAATTTACATTTATTATATATAATAATATTATTTACACTTAAAAATCCCTTAATTTATTCCCTTACTAATACACCTATTTTACTGTTAAAATAAATAATAATTTTAAAAATTAAATTAATAATAACTTTATTAATTATTATTTTAACGTAATAACCTTTATTTAAAACCTTTTTAAATATACGTTAAACATTATATTCATTAAAAATTTTATAATATATATAATTAATATATTTAATAAAACTTTTTAAAAATAATATAAAAATAATTTTAAAGGTTAAACCGAGGAATATTTTAAAAGGATTAATAAAAATTTACAATAAATTAAATATTTCTATTTTTAAAATTATAACATATATATCATTAAAAGAAATGATTTTTATTATATTAAGTTTTATAATATATTTATTACTAATAAATGGTTATAATTAAAGGATTATAAAGTAATTAAAATTTTTGAAAATATTTTTACTTTATTTATTAATAAAAGTAATCCTATAATAATTATTAAATTTATACATTTGAAAAAATAATTATTATTTAATTAGTTAATAATATAATATAAAGGTAATATATCCTTTTTATACTTACGGTTATTATTATTAATTTTATTATAATAAATTTAAGATAAATTAAAAATTAATATTAATAAAGTTAATATTAAAGGTAAAATACTTATATTATTATTAATAATTATATAAAATTATAAGTTTAAAAAGTTATATAAAGTTATTATACTTTTATTATTTACCTTTAATACTTATTTTTAAAAAGGTGTTAATAAACCTTTTAATAAATTATTATTATTTAATAATAATAAGGAGTTAAATAGGTTTTTTAATAAAAGGAAACCCGATAAATATTTATTTTATAAATGCGATTAAAATTTAATACTTAATAATTTAATTAATAAAATATTACTTTATAAGCTATTATTAATAAATGTTAAGATTTTAAAAAGTTTAACCATATTTTCCAAATTATATAATAGTAATAAATGGAAATATAAGGGTGAGAAATACGATAATTTTAATGAAAAATTATACGTATTTAATAACTTTTATACTATTATTAATATACCTTAATATAATTAAAATATAATTTATTTCATAATATTAAAAAAAAAAGTTTTAAATTACTATTATAAAAGATTAATTATAATTAACGAATATTATTTTTTTTTAAAAAATATAATATATTTAATAAAGGCATTTTTTTAAATTATTAAAAAGTAATAAATATATATATTAAAATGGTTTAATATAAATATTTTTACCATACAAGCTTAAAATCCTAGTAAAAACATTATTAATTATTTTAAAATATTTATTTTAAATTATTAGAAAATTTATAATAATTTATTTAATGATTACCACAATAAATTTTATTTAATTTACGGCTTATTAATAATTATATAAAAACACCTAATATTTAAAATAATTATTATTAAATTAAAATACATATTTAATATTTTATATTTAAATTTATATAACGTTATTAATATTTACTCATATAAACGGTTATTTAATAATTTATTATTAACCTAAAGTAATAATAGTTAATACTAAATTAATAAAAAATATAAAGATAATAAACCTTTATTTTAGTTTTATTAATTTAATTAATATAATAATAATAATAAAAAGTATTATATATATAATAAATAAAGCTATTAATTTACACATTACCTTTAAAATAAATAATATAAAAAATGTATTAATTAATCACGTAATGTAATTAATAACTATATTAAAAATATTAATAAAAATTACAATTAATTTTTAATATAATATAAAAATATTAACCTTAAAAATAATAATATTAATAAAAATATTAAAAATAATATTTAACATGTTATAAATTAATTAATTGGTAATAATAATAAATTTATTACGAAATACATATTATAATTTATAACATTTTACGGTATTATAAATAGTAAAAATATTATAAATATTCTTATAAATTAAATTATTTTACACATATTTACAAGTTTTAACATTTTTAAAAAGTTTATTATTAACGAATTAATAATTATAATATAAAATATAAGTATTATTTTTTTATTAAATAATTAATATATTATAATGTTTTAAAGTATAATATTTAACATTAATATTATTAACATTTCGTTTAATAAAGAATTATAATTAAAAACTTTATAAGTAATACATTTATACATTAAGTTAGATATTATTATAATAAAATATTACACTATATCATTTGGTAATAACCTTTATTTATTTAACTTAAAAATAACCCACGTATTAATACCTTTTAATACTATAAAATTTTACATTATATTATTCAATACACCCTTTTTAATATATATTAACAATATAAATTATTTAAGCATTTATTTAAATAACATTAAAAACATTTTAATATATTAAAATAAAAATTACCTTATAATGTATAAATAAAATTACCTATAATTTTTACTTAATAATTATAATGTTATAATAATTTATAACCATTTAATAAAAATTAAATTACATTAAATACATAAATAATTTAACTATCCAATTATAATATAATTTTATAATATATTAAAATATATTAAATATAATAATTTTAACATTAAAATCATTAAAAAAATTATAAAATATTACCATTAATATTAGTTCTATAATAAAAACCTTAATAAATTTAAATTTATAATTAAAAATAACATTAAATTTAACTATTTAATATTAATTAATATAATATATATAAATACCAAATTTATATTATATATTATTAATAAAATAACCTTTTATTAAATAATTAAATTCCTAAAAAATATAATAATTAAAAATATATAATATACCTTAAAAAAAATATAAATTAACACCTATTTAAAACCACCTAATAAATTAATATACGATATTAAGAAAAATTTTATTTTTAATGAATTTAAATTTAATTTTATAATATTAAATATTACTTTAAAAGAAATACTTATAAAAGCTTATAATTTTATTAGTAAATTAAAATAATACCACGTACCATTATAATGAACTTATAAAATAATAATAATTAAATACCTTAATATTAAATAATAATATTACCTTTAAATAATTATAAAAGTAATAAATAATATTATTAAATTTAATGATTTAATATTTACCTTATTAATATTTAAAGCTTACCCTCGTATAATAAATAACTTACTAATAGCACTTATAATAAAAGCGTATAAAACAATTATTAAAAAAGTTATAAATAAAATACATAAATTAAAAACATAATAATAAATTAACAATACCTTTAATATTTAAAATAACTTAAATACATTATTTACACTTAAATTACTTATACCATTAAAAGTAAAAATATAATAAAAGAAAAACAATTAAAATAATCCTTATAAATTTCTCATTAAAAATAATAATATATATATAATAAAGATAAATAAAAAGTTTATCAACTTTTATATAACATTAATACAGTTATATTACCATAATAAAATAATAAAAATACCTAAAGAATAACTTATTTTATAATAAAAATTTAAAGAAAATAATAATAAAAAAAATAATAATTATTAACCTTTATAATTATTAACTTTAAGTAAAAAATAAAATAAACCTTTAAATAATAAAAATAAACCTAAAATCATTATTAAAGGTATTACCCATATGATTTCACATAAGAAAAAACATAAAAAGCTTATAATTAAATTATATTAAAAAGGTAAAATTATTATATTAAAATAACCTTTTAAAGTTTTTAATAAAATTAAAATAAAGGCTTTAATTAGTAAAAGAATTTTCTCGTTCGAAAAATACGATAACATTAAACATAATAGTACATATATTTATAACTCTTATATTATATAAAAAATAAAAGAAATGATAATAAATAAATTATATAAAAAATTAAAGTTAATCATTTAAAATTATAATAACCTTAAAAAAAAATAAATGTTAATACAGTTATTAATTATCCAATGGGTTAATTAACATATATTTATCACCTTAACACCTACCCTATTACAAGATAATATAATAATATAAATATAAAATATTTTACAAATGTATATATAGTTAAAAACGAAATTAACACGTATAATATTAGCTAAACTATTATAAACCATAAAAAGGAAATATTTTATAAATATAATTATAATAATAATTAAGTTTTTATATAATATATTTAAAATAAAAACCCATTAATGGGTTATATATATTTATTACCATTAAAAAAAGTTATAAATGACGATATTTATATATAACCCCTATTTACTAATATTAATAAATAAACAGTAATTTAATATTATTATTATATAAATTAATAATATATTTAATTTATCTTTAAAAATATTTAATAAATTTAAAAAAAAAGCTTTATAAAAAATTAAATTTATAATTAAATTAAAGATTTATTTAACAGTAAATAAACTTTTAATATTTAATGGTTATACTTTTTTATTTAAAAATAATAGTAATTTATATTTATATTATAAAAATAAAATTAAAGAAATTATTTAAATTAATTATAATAATAATAATATAACGTAATAATATATAAAGTAACACATTAAAAGCGTTTATTTAATTATCATTTATTAATTAAAAATTACATTTAACCTTTTAAAAATAACTTAATATAAAAAATTTAAAGATAAATAAATTATTAAATTAAATTATTATTTTAAATAGTAACGAAATAATATTAAATAAGGTTTATAATATATTACTTTAAAATTAAAAATTACTAAATTATATATATTCGTAAACATTTTATTTATAAATAATAAAAATTTAATATTATAAATTAAATATGTAATTATATTAATGAATAAAGATTTAAACAATGAAATGTTTATAATTATAAATAATATAATCCATTAAAATTTAATTAAATGTAAGTATATTATACGTAATATATTAGTAAATAAGATTTATATTATAGTATATAATATAAATATAGTTATTTTAATAAATATTATAATTATAATTATTTTTAAAAAATTAAATTTATTAAAAATACTTATTATAATTTATATAAATTTATTTTTATTATATAAATATTTAATTAAATTAAGGATAATAAAAAAAAAACACTTAATAATTAATATTATAACATTATAATAATTATATAAACATTAAAAAATATATAATATCCATTAAATATATAATAAAAATAATTTTACCGATATAATAATAAAAGTTTTTTTAAATAAAAGTTTATAAATTTTTATTAAAATAAATACCTTAATAATGTAATTATAAAAATAAGTGAAAAAGTAAAAAAGAAAAATATATATAAATAAGGACTTTAAAAATAAAATTAATAAATAATATATAAAATATATAAACTTTTCATATAAATTAAAATAATTAAAAATAATTTTATTAATTAAAAAAAAAATTATTAATATTAGGATAAATTACCAATAAGTAATTTTTAATTAATTAATTTAATGTAATTACTTTATAATTATATTACTTTATAAATAATATAATTATTAAGGTTTATAACCTTAATTAACCATTTATACTTTTTATAAAATAAATAACTAACGTAATTAAATTTCTTACTTTTATATATATAAATTAAATATAATAAAACTTTAAAAATACCTTTATTTATTACCATATATTATATGTATATATATATTTACTTTATTATACTAATAATTACATGTATATATATATTTACTTTATTATATTAATAAAATTTTTTTTTTTAAAAAATTTAAAATTTTATTATTTAATTATTTAAATTTTAAAATTTATTTTTTTTTAAAATTTATATATTAAATATTTTTAAATATTAAACATATATTTTTAAATATTAAATATATTTTTAATATTAAATATATATTTAACATTAATTATTAATTAATAATTATTATATATTTTAAATATTTATATATTTTAATATTTATATTAATGGTTAAAAGCTTTTTTAATAATTAAAAATTCCCACATTCTCCTGCTATAATAAGTACTTAATAAGTAAATACCTAAAGTAGGTAAGTTAGGTACCTAAACGTTTAAGTCGGTTACCAGGTATACCTTAGAATTTACAAGTGAAAAAGATCAAAACCACCTACTTTGTCTCCCCAAAGCAAGTAAAATGCGTATAGACCGTCATACGATAGGTTGCTCAGTTGACATCTTACTTCTATCAACTCATGTACCCCGCACTTTCGATCGTCAGTTTTACCCCAGGTACGGATCCGTACACCTCGTATGCGAAATAGGGCTGCCAAGAGTTGGAGTAACAAATTCGTTTGCCTAAAGAGGCATATAAGCTAACGAAGCTTAAATAGTCTTTTATCAACAAAAACGACGTCGTAATTGCCAACTAGCAATTACGCCTTATATACATTACGTGACATCTTTGTTAACAATAGTTGAAAATTCTAAGAGGTGGACTTTATACACGATGTTATGTTTTGCTGAGTTTTCGAAGTTATGGAGTTTCACGTTCACTCATCTCTCGGAGAAATATCATATATAAATGAAATACCGATAATAACAAAGTGAATAATCGACATAGCGAACGGTCCTAGACAAATGTCTTGTCCTAGTCAAACACACTTCTCATGATTCTTCATACCCAGTCGAAAACCCCGCGCAAACAAATTCAACGAACCCGTCCAAGTCCAAGTTGCCGAGATCCACAAGGAAACTCCCGAGCGGAGAAAAAAAAACAAGTCAAGTAGCGACCGAAGTCGTTAGTACGGTTTCTGGCCGGTAAAGTTCCCAGGAGGAGAATATCTCCCGACGATGTAAACGTTACCTTTGGCGTCCTTGGCAGAGCCCATTCCGAGCTTGGTAGTGGATTTCCACATACACTGAGCTAAATGGTGGAGAAAAATATGTCAGGACAATCGACATGACGCCGTTAAGGTCTCGAGTAGGTAAACTTACTATAGTGTCCATATGATCCGAAATCGCCCTGTCCGATCGGCTCGCCGTGGTAGTTCTTCTCCTCGGCAATCCACAAGTTTGCAGACATGGCGAGAGGCGTGTTTGAGCTGGAAGCGCTGTGGAGATATCCTCATTAGCTTCACCCCGATATTCGCCATACGATGTCATTAGGTCTCTTACCCTGCGAGGTTCTCACCCTGGTTTGGTCGCTGATCACCACTCGAGTGCTGCAATTTGCCGATTTGAGCCAGATGCTTCGCGTAAGTTTCGGCGTTCTTCGCAAGCTGGCTGTCCCATTCAAGGGGCTTGAGACCCTTGCCCTTCCGCTTGTCATTGTGGATGTCGAGAGCCTTCTTTTGGTCTGGGCTGAGAGCTGCGGCGATACTAAACTCAATCAGTCCGCCATTTTCAGCGGCTTCGGAGGCTTCCAGGGCTTCGACAGTCGCATCGCTAGATTCGTGGGATAACGGTTCTCCGGTCTTCGCGCCATCGCTGGCCTCAACTTCGAAACCACCGTCCGCAACGGCATTAAGTGAGATGAAGACGTTCCCAGCACCAGGTGCCTTCATGGGCTGTTGGTGAACATACATCTTGCCTAGCTCCGTAAAGTTGCCATTCGCATCCATAAGCTGAGCAGCGGGACTAACGAAGCCATCGGCAACTTGGCGCTGGAAGTCGAAAAGACCGTATTCGAAAACCCAGTCCTGGCTGTCTAACCAATTGCAGATATGGACAGTGAAGTTAACGACGGCCGCATAGTCGCGGTCGATACATGCAATTTCGGTAACCATCTTCGAATCAGTTAGCCATAGGAGAACCAGCAAGTCAAATGCATAGATCTACTCACTACTTTGTGTTGAGGCCATTTTTGATGCATATCCTGGATATACTTGATGGCATCATTGGGGTCCTTGGAGTAGTAGTGCAAGCAGACAAAGTCAGGAGGGTCATTTGACACAAGCGACATGAACTTCTCGATCCACCTCCGACCATTATCGTCCTGAGAGTTATTAGTACCGCTACCTCCTCACCAATATTAAGAGTTGAGTCAGACACATACCGAGGCAACAGCTGGCGACCCAAGCTTTTTTCCCTTATTTTTCCTCAGGGGTAACATCTGACCATACCAGATGTCCCTTGCCTGCTCTGGACTTATACCAGCACGCTCGGGCTCATTGAAGTAAAGGATGATAGGATACTTGGAGTTCTGGATCATGTCCCAGTCTTGGCCCCGAGTACTCTCAAGGACACGGACCATGGGGCGGAATGGTATTCGATCCTTGAGCTCAGGTGGCACCCAGGAGTTCCAGTTCACGAGAGAGGCAACCGGACTGTCGCCACCAAAGGGAACTTGGTTGATTTTATCAGGGATACCTGGATTGGTGGGACCAGGCGTGTTAGTCCAGTCCCAAAGGATCTGACGCTTCTTGATAACCATTGTTGAGGGTGGGTTAATGTGAAAATTGTTGTAAAGTCCCGGGTTTACAAATGCGAGAAGAAACAAGTAGCTTTGAGTTTGATATTGCTTATTGTGAGAAGCAAGATAACTGGTTTGTGGACTACCTTATATACACTACGTTCAAGAGGCTACCATACCATACCATCTTGCGATGAGCCCCTGGACAGGGCTGAGGTAAGGCAGAAACACGCAATATGCTGGCATAACGGTTACACCTGAGCTGCCCTTGCAGCGCACGATCCAGCTGAATCTATTATTGAATAGTCCTACGCTGCTTACCTTAGCTATATTATTAGTCAGTTGGCTAGAACCACGCATCTTTGGTTTATGTTGGATCACTTATTATCGTACCTAGTTGGCTAGAGGCGTAGATGTCTACTCATTTCAAGGTTTTACTCAGTTGCAAGCTTTGGATAGGCATATAAGTTCGATATAATCATGCTGACTCTGATAACAGTGTATCCCTTAAGTTTCAGATCTCACCAATCAATAAAGTCATAGTTATTGAATAACCAACTTCATTTAAGCTGGTCTAGTTGAGAGCAATTGGCTGAGTTGACGTAATGCTTGGCAATGAAGCTTCAATAATGTAAGAAGTCCAAAAATTCATTTTCTGTCAGCTGATTAAATATTGAACGCTGGGTACTTTAGGTGGCTCAATCGACCTTCTACGTAACATTAGTAGGGGCGTGGGACTGGCATGACATTAAGAAAAGGGAGGCTTGTTTTGTTCTTAGCCAACACCTAACAATACGAACCTACCTTAGATATCTCCTATGCAGCAGCGGGCCTTAACTACTTGTAATATACGTATGACTTGTTTTACCTTCTAGGTTACAACTCTCATTTCTGCCTACTTCGGGTACTCTTTGGAGTGATAATGTCACCCAATGTCATGATAAAAATTTAACTCTCACCCACACCCCTTGGCGGCGAAGCTTCGAAGTCCTAACTCAAGTGTAACATTGGATCTTATGACTTCGAAGAAGGGATGTTCATATGATAACTCAACGTTCAAAATAGGACTTCTTTTCGGTGGTAGCCGTTGTGAGTTGGGCCTGATTGATTTACCACACAGCCGATCTTTTAGTGAGGACCTTTCCAGCAGCCGATAATGTAGTAAGTCTTCTAATATTTGGGCTATTGGGGTATACTATACATAGAGAATGAATGTAGTCAGTTTTTGGCGGTGGGATATTGTCACGTCGCAGAACATGAGATAGGGAGACAACTTCGTTATTCCGCGAGGAACTCTAACGGTCATAGCCTTGGTTTCAAGGCTATATATAGGTAGGTAATCATTTCCATTATTCTCGGGGAGTCTTAAGTGAGACTCCAGACGGGTATAAAACGTCAAGAATCCCCTCTTCATTCAAAGGAAAACATACTCACGGCATCGAACCGAGATACCTACAAGAATAATATATCACGACGCTTTGAAGGAATACCTCTCCACAGAAGCTATGCATTTCCTTATCATTCGCAACAGATCCAACCATGACCAACTGTTCCAATGTCATGGCCCTTACAATGGCGGTAGGGACTTAGTTGTTAAGGCCAACGGGGAAGCCCGGCTCGAGGCTCCTGATGGTACTTCCGGAGCCATCATCGCCGTGCACGAAGGCGTTATCGGCGAGCAATGTGAAATCACCAAGTCCGGCTGGATGGGAAATGACACGATCGACATTAGCAACATCTGCGGTGCCGGTGGCAACATGACTTGTCAGCAAGTCGGAGACCCGGCTGGGAAGTTCAAAGGCCATGAGACTTTTATGCAGGCGTGCAACGATGCCTACCACAAACTCTCCGCGGAAAAGAAGAATCGGCTCAACGGTCACGTCTTTCTTGATGGCAACGGAAATGTGAAGCGCATCGGGGCGCCGAAAGACTTCCAACCCCTAGAAGAGTTTGTGAGGACCTTTGCTGACGGCAGGACTTATATCGGTGTTGGTGCATGGTAAGTTCAATTTCTATATCTACCTCCTATTAGAGGGAAGTAATGTAGGTATAATCTACCTGTATCGCTAATAGCTATACAGGAAATCTGATGGTGGCAACCCCAGGGACAATGAGCAAAGCAAGGCTGGAAATGGAAGCAAGGACATTCTCATTACTTACAGTGTATGGTTCTATTGTGGTAGAGAAACTACTTAACCAGATACCTCTATTGGTCTTCTCACTAATACCTACTTAACAGGATGGAAATGCTGCTCCCGACCCCAACCAGGGGTTTACTAACCTTTCTGTTGACGTGACCGCTTTCTTATCGCTCGCCGCAGTCCCTAACAAGGAGCCTAGCCCCGCCGGGCCTGGTATCCTCTTGACCAACCACTCCAGCAAGACACACAAGTACTTCTTCTACCAGAACTACTGGGACGGCGACGGCAAGGCAGGTGCGAATTTCGACAAACCGCTAAAACAAGTCGAGCTGGGGCCGAACCAGACCGTCCACGTACCCCTGGGCCTTGATTTCAAGGGCCGTGTGCAGCGCGGAGACCAGCAACCGGCCACGTGGGGCGAGTTCCAGGTCAAGGCTTCCCAGGACGGGTGTGCGCACGGCGATATCTCGCTCCAGCAGGGGTGCGACGGCGCTGCGACGGTCGCCTCGACGGATGGCACCAACGTGCTTAACGGGTTCGCCGAGGACATCATCAACGGCGCGCCGGCGGCAGCGCTCGACAAGAAACCTGGCGGCGAGAAAACCCTCGCGAGCACCGAGGGTAACTGGAAAGGTCCTGGAAACCAGGCTGCTATCGATTGGGAGTACAAGAAGTTGGGGAGCAGCAAGGCCTACATTAAGGGGGGAACTGGAGTGCCGGATGTGGCTAGTAAGAACAATTGCCTCCACTTCACTTTTTACGTGCCGTAGATTAGGTACACAGCAGTTGTCTGTTAGCTTTCCTTTCATCGAAATATTGTGGTTGCTTTTTAGAGATAGGTACAGGTAGAGGGTTGTATTTTGTCAGTGTAAGGGTGTTCTTTTATTTTTCTTTTGTTTTTCTGTCACGTAGTTTGTATAAGGCGTAACAGCTAGTCTGTAATCACAGCGTCTTTTTTCGATAATGTCGGTTTCTTCTTACATAGGTAGAGGTAGCTAATATACATTTTATCATATGTTGTGGAATCGGATATGCATGTAAAGTGCGCTATATTGTGTAAAAACCTGAGGCCGTACGGCCCTACTCTATAATCTACAGATATGGTGGGTAGCCTAGCTAGAAATAACAGTTATCACTTCCTCCATTTGAACTTTCAAGAATATTTTGCGGCGCGATACTTTTTGCAGCATTAGCCGAACAGGGGGTCGCCGCTGGTAGGGGTGGATATAATCAAAGACTCGCTATCATATGGGGCTTCGTCTTTGGACTGCTTCATACCTAGGGGGCCGGTAGAAAGTTCTTAGAGGTGATCGAAGAAGAGCCACACGACATCCTGGGATCCACGCATCAACGGTTCATTATAGCTCGCTTGGATGAGACTGCTAGACGACATTAAGCCGCAGACGTTCAGTTTTCCAACGATTTGGAAGATCGTTTGGAAGAATGGTTCCTACATGAAGTTAGCTGGAGTAGTTATACAACGGGACCCAGCATAAACTACACAGAAACAATTTTACGGAATGCATATCAGATGCGGACGATGAGAAGATACAATACACCGTTCTACAAAAGCTCTCACAGAATTCCATACTCTCATCGGAGGCGATCAACCAAGTGATCAGCTACTTAGAAAGCAGCAATCAAAGTATGCAACAAGCAGCTCTTCACGTGCTTCGCTTTGACCGCTATACGTTACCAGAAACCTGCTTCCATATGATAGTAAACATACCTAGTAGAGCATTCCGATGGGAATCTTCCAGGAGAAGCAGTTGAGGCCCCGGCTAAGCAATCAAAGGTACCTGATGGTATTTTCTCGTAAATAGTGGCGGTAGTAAAGCAGAACAATGCGAAGGCTTATGTTTTTTGTGAGGTTTGGTCTCTCCAGATAGCGTTGTGCCGGAATTCGTAGAACTACTCTCAGATTTTGACGAAATATGGTTGGGACTCACAATGGAAATACTTGAGCGACAACGAAACATGCCAGAAGAGACTATCTTAAGAATACCTATTGGATTTGATTCAACACCAGAGTTTATCGGGGGAATTACCAGGGCAGTGGAGCGTATCTATGCCCGTTCATCTCCCATCTAAACCCTCAGAAAAGCTGTTTACCTAACATGTTGACGGACACGAATCCCAGAATCTTTGTACCCCGCTCTACAAAGCCTATCCAACTACAAATTGGAGGGCGAAGCGAGGTTAGTGGATGGTGTCATAGGTCTACTTGAGGACCCCGATCAGTTGACTGACGCACAAGTTGATTCCTCTTTCAATAAAAATCTCCTAGAAAATATTCTCTGCAGATTAGTAGACTTCTTGGAAAATTCCACCTCCATTATCTAATCCACGGCAGCTAGGATCTTAAGTTTACAGCAAACAGTATTTTCGACGGCCCTTCTCGAAAGAATGGCCAGACTATTAGATGATCTAAAGTGGCAACTTGTTACTGGAAATGCTTTAAGCGGGCAGATGTCTCTACCAGACCTCATCTTGCAAAATATTTGAGTTAATTTCAAAGATCCAAGGACACGCGCACACATTCAGGAGGAAATACTATTGTTTAAGGAGTTTTTATAACCAAATAACATTCTCGAACAACTTGTAGCGTTATATCACTCGAAGATACGGAATAAGAACGATCCCTAATGAGACTAGTACTATCTTCCAGGGGAGCTCTCCCAAAAGAAATTGTTAGGAATCTAACAGCCCTCTTGGTTTATGAGAAGACACGAGTCAAGTTGGAAACTATATATTTTGTCAAGCCAGGATTCCTTATCCGAGCAGGTTCTTCACAATATAGCCTCAGGCATATGGAGACATCATGAGGTATCTGAAAATAGGGATGTCTACTTATTTAGGGATTGCGAGGTATGTACTTTGGTGAAACGTGTCTCTAATATTCTGGAGACCCTACCAGAAGTAATCAGTCTGTTGAATCACCCTTTTCACTTCATCAAAGATACTATATTAAATTGTTTGTGCAGAGAAGTAGATATACCAGATGGCATTGCTGAAGGCTTAGTACATCTTTTAAAATCTATAGGCGAAGGCTTGAATGCTGCGGACGAAACCCATTACGTCCTACGTCCTGTAAGACGGCTTTTACACCATAAAAGCCGATGCTTGCAAAATGATGGCCTTTAGGAAGTTGTGCTACTACTCGGTTATTCAACCAAAATTATTCGTAAAATTACGAGTGAAGTTGTCACAACGCATAGGTAATTCAAAATTGCCAGATAATATCCTAGAGTTGCCAATACCACCTATGAAAAGTTGCACCGGCATCACACTTTATGAACTATTGACAATTTTAGGAATGCAATCAGCATTACGGTTGAACCGTCCAAATGAGAAAGCAACATATGACGCAGACAGAATTCTCACGCAAAGCTTGATCCACTCGGATGCAACTCACAATTCCTTATTTTACCTATAAACGAGGGGTCTTTTGTTAAGCTATATAAATTCTAGCTAGAACAAAGCTTTAGAGAACTCCAGGCATCATGTTGCGATAGAAAAATCCCGTTCTCAGTTATCAGGGACAGATATAAATATCCCCCTCAACAAGTTTAAGAGTGCTATGCACAAAGCCCGGGCTTCCTTAGAGGTACCATTCCAACATTTTGGTCAAGTTCTTTAAAGACTACTTCTCTACCTAATATATTGTCTTTTGTGGGACTTTTAGAGCCTACGAACTGTACACGATACTTAGCGTTCAGAAGACTTCTAGGTTTGGTATTGCTCATTCATTATGTGTGCAATAATAGGTACCGAAAATTTTCCACTTCTTGTTAACATCTTTTACCTAAATCGCGAGATCTTCACCCGGTGCTGGCTTCTATTTGGTTTCATTCATTATTGTATGCCATAGTCACTTATTTTACTTTGATACCTCTTATCATGTGCCATGGGAGGTAACATCTTGATTGCATTGTAAGTACCTAGGTAGATACGCCAAACATTACACAGGCACACTTTCGGATTGATAAACTGTTGTGCTTTAAGTTACCTGTTAGGTGCCTATTATAAGTATACGCCGTATGCATCATTGCCGCAGCATATATCCTAAATAGCAATGAGTGTTGCACATACAACACAATCATATTTTCCATGTTAAGGTACCATTAAAACCCGCTAGAGCATGGAATTTATTACCTTAGGTACTAGGCAGGTACCAATTAGTGAGAATTTTTAAGAATGTAATAGAGTGTTCTCGAAAGCCTCTATCTACATGTGTCTGGTGCGTAGGGGAATACTACACCCCTTTATTTTGCAGTTGAAGTCACCCTTCTCTTTTGTTCCTAGAAAAAAAAAAAAAAAAAGGTATCCCTTAGCTGCTTACCTAGGTAGGTAGGTACTGTATTGTCTCTTGATCCCAGTACCATTCTACGAGATTTGAACATCATATTCGCAAGTTCGCTTCATATCTGTCATTTTCATGACGTTCGTAAGTAGGCTAACGACCAGGATGTTCACAAGGGTCTTGTCCCGGTTGGCTGGGTATGACGAACATTTCTACGCCGCCAACCTAGAGAGTATGTCGTCCCATAAATTCAATAGGCGCGGGGCCTGGGGTTTTTATCATACGGTCAGCATCTTGCGAGCTGATGCTTTCTAGGGTTAGGATTGGACGAACGATCATAATTAAAGGTAGGCTAATACAAGGGTCATGAGAATCCAGACCCTCAAGCTACGTGACACGTATCATGTCGTGGTTGCGTCTACTATTAAACTATGAAGCTGTGGTGCTTGACGCGAAGCGCATAGGAGAAAACCCCGCCTCAAGAACTACGAGGCTATGGCACTGCATAGGATGGGTGTGGTAGCATGAGTGGATTCAAGCTCTTTAGTGAATGGGCGGTGGAAAAAGAATGTAAGGCTTCGATAAAAAAAAAAAGTCCCTCAATCAGCCTAAGAATTATAGTATGAAGACTAGTCGATCTAGACCGCTTGTTCAATAGTAACACTGCGATCTTATTATTCACCGAAATGACAAAATTCAACAAAAGTACCTCTGATGTTTGTCCAAAGAATGGATTTATCGAGGGGTAAACAGGAAGACTGGGGATGGAGGAGGTGGTGATGAAGTTCATGTGCCAATCTCTTGGCGTCGGGCCTATGGGAACTGTGAGATGTACCTAAGATGTGCAATTGCAGAACGAGGGATGTGGGACTTGGTGCACCGCAGCGATCGAGACTCCACCGTTCCGTGCCGTAACCGAATAATGATACCATCCGCTTTGGTGTGAAACCACCAAGGCCGTATATCCGCTTCGTGAATGTGGCCCCTCCTCAAAGTGACCCTCTCGAGTCCACAAGAGAGCTTCTAGTGGGGCCCATTGCCGTGACACGTGTACAAGGGTCTGCAACGCTTCTAACGTAGTTATGTTTGTGGTGGTTAGAGTTACATGGAAGCTGGAGACGTGAGGAAAGAAGGTTCGTAGCACAAAACTGGTACATACAATGTCACATACAAGTGTATGCATATTCACTCAGGGGACCACCTAAGAGCAAGGCAGCCCTATATAAACAAGACCCCTTCCCCGCGTCTTACTCAAGGATCTAAACCGAATACTAAACACCAAACCTCATATCAACTTCCATCTTCAAGCCGACCTTCTAAGTCCTCACTCTACCAAAAATGTCTAACTTCTACATCTCCTCTACAGACATCCGCGTGGATGACGGCCACATCCTCCGGGCTCGCCTCCGAACCGAGGATGGTGGTGAGGTCGACAGCGAGATCGACCTAAACCAGTTCATCGGAAACGACAATGGTGAGTACCTAACCATCTTCCCGTATCTAATACGTTTGCTTGTCTAGACCACGAAGAAGCTAATACGTATATACCAGGTCGCTTTGACTGGGGTGGCGTCAGTAAGTAGCCAGCGATACCTATTACCTATCCTGCACCCAGGACCAGGCATCCATATCCTAACATCGTACTAGACTTCTCCGAGACTGCCCAAAACATTTCCTTCGCGATCGAGGGTGGTGACAACGTGCCCGTCCTCCGAGCCGAGCTGCAGAACCTCGACGGCGAGTGGGTTGGCGCCGACATCAACCTCGGCGAGCGCATCAGCAACGACAACGGCCAGTTCCAGTTCAACTAGGTTAAGACAGGTGTGATAACCTCCACCATTTACGGGAGTGCTGCCAAGAGATGATACCTAGGCACGACCCTGCCTCGTTTGGAATCTGGAATTACACGCGAGTCATAGAAGATAAATAGAAATATACCCAGTCGACCCAACAAAACTTATAAGCTTGGTCTTTACCAGAGCATCTAAAACTCCCCGGTGAAGTTTTGCACAATAGTGACAATATACCATGCTCTCATGTTCCCATTGATCGATCCTCTTGTATATTTAATATCTATATCGAGGTAAAACGTCGCTATGCTTGGTTGCACCATACTAGGCATATGATGTCCAGCTTGATATCACCCGCCGTCTAAGATCCAGCTTAAAATCCCATTAAAGCCCTCCAGTAATATTTCGTCATTAGGAATGATAGTAATCGATGAGTGAGTACAAGTGCTAGTAGTGGATCCAGTTGGTAAACCTATATTGCATGCTATTTGCTAATAGATACGAGGGTGATCATGTAGCATGCATTTTCTTGTGATGACTGCATAGGAGGTCCTCCCTAAGGACGTAAGATTTCAACTGTTATTGGGCTGCATGCTTTTTAGCGAATCCTTCTCCAAGATTTTCATTAGCGTATCTAAAGAACTTCGTCGGTATACCGCTGTTGTAAGTATAAGAACGGCCTTGCCTTGCCTTTATGAATGCGGCTCAAGCCAGTGGGGGAAAGGGGGGAGGTACAGCTTCAACAGTATCGCACTATGCCTTGGTTGTCTCCAAAGCATCTGTTGATAGAGAAATATTTTTGTAAGATGCTACTAATTTATTGTCGTACCTAGAGAAGCACGATAAAGGAAAACAGAAGTTTATCCAAATACCATATTTGTTTTTGAAGAAAACACAGCTTCGATTTACCAGTTAACTGTCCCAAGCCTGATCCTGGCCCATGTCGTTCTCAGAATGAGTAGGTATTCTTCCCCCTTCCATTTTTAACTAGTAAAACAGCGAAAAAGATACCAAAAATGCAACTAGTAGGGTTAGAACCCATCCTGGACGCAGGAAAAAGGCGCCTGAAGACGCAGATGGGGATGTATGTGTAAAGGATGTGGCAAGCGTCTCGCTTGTCCTACTGGTTGGTTCTGTCGTATCTATCGGAATAACCGTAAGGCCTGGCGCTTTACTGCTTGGCGTAGACATTGCTACTATGTTCGAAGTTCTTCCTCCAGAAGAAGGAGTCGTAGTCGTCGGAGTCGAGCTCTCTACAGTAGTCGTAGTACCAAGTCTAATTCCCATGATTGATTCGTAGTCCGTGATAATATCCTTCGGAAAATTTTCCAGGTCCCCCTCTTGCCACTCAATGCCTATCTGACCATGTTCGATCCACATATCAGAGAGCGTCGTGTAGATATCCGTCGTGGAAATATTTGGAAGAAGCAAGAAGGCCATCGGCGTAGTGACGGTAGAGGTACAGAAGTAATTCGACATAGCAGAAAACCCGCTATAATCCGTTAGAAAGGTCATTTAGGCACTCAAGGGCAAGGATATGCAGACCTTTGACAGCACCCTCCAGTCCAGATGGTCTTTCCCCCATCGATGTTGGAGGCGTATCTTGCAATGCTCATATAGTTTGGACACACACCGGGACTAAGGGTTTTCAGGGGACTGGTATATTGTGTTGGGACGCATTTCGAGAATGACGGGTCAACCCATCCTCTTGAAGGGGATAAGGTGCTGGAGTGGAACGGATTGTTGTCAATGAACACCGCGAATCTGCTCAAGCACCATGACGGTGCTGTAAATACTGTCGTAAGTGCTTGCATTATATCTTTCCCTTAGTATCTTACTTTTGGTTCGTTTTTCTTTTCTTGGATGAACGGCATAGGTAGAGCGAGGTGTCAGGGTCCTTTTATATTAACGAGAGGCTTACGTAGCTGTGCACCTTGCGTTCCCATTGACCGAGACACAGATTGCCCTGGTGTCGTCACATGTGACTCTAAACCGTAGCACTACTACTACAACACGGATGCTTGCGTGGAATTAATTTCCATTTATATCGAGTTCGAATAGTGTTCCCGGGATACCTGTACGCATGAGTGTAGTGGTTTGAAAATAAATCAACGCTGACATTGAAAAAGGGGGTAGGCTATTGATTTGTCACAGGTAGTACTGAATCCTGTATGAATGAGGAGACCATATCCACCTTCTCCCAGTGTTATTAAGGTACCTTACAAGCTAAGATAGCAGGAAAGAGGACATATAGAGAGATTCTCGATGGACGCTGTGGTTTCCAGCGGTGTATTGTGAGTTAGGTACCTTGCCTCTTACGTGCCTACCTCCTAACCTAGATACTGAAGGTAAATACAAGGTTTCCATCTAGAGCTTAAGTATATGTATCTTTCCACTATTCAAGTGCCATGTTCCCATGGAAACTACGACATTACTAGACTGAGATAAAAGGCGAAAAACCTAGGAACAATACGAAATGAGTTACTTATACTCTACCACAATAATTAGGAGCTCGACAAAGAATTTACCTATCAAGAATCAGTTTTAGTAGCTCGATTCCAGGTATACCTGAAGAGCTCTTATCGAAGCAGGAAAGTTCTTCTTCTAATCGTCAAAAACCGCAATGCGATTTGTATGAGACACACACCGCTGCGCCACAGATATTGACTGCGAAAGTATCACAAGTATATACCGGCAAACGGGCGACGAAGTATCAGCTCTTCAATCAGAAACATTACTCGCCACTATATCTCTAACATAGCAAATATGGATTTACAAGCCCGCTTCCCGTTCTTTTCGCGCCTCCCAAACGAGATCCAAGACACGATCTGGACCACAGCTCTGGATATGGCTCCACCCACGGCTTACTTCGGTCGAATTGAAGAAATAGGCGATCTAGAAGAGGGAGTTTCAAAAGTTATACTTAGGCGCCTCTGTTTGCCACATGAACATTCTTCAACGCCCCCTCCTTGGAATACCATGGAGACTTTGATGCAAACCTGTCAACGGTCACGGGCGACAGTATCCCTTCACTGCCAAAGGCATCAGCCTACTTACATCTTAGAACTAGCGGTTTCTTGGTCCCAGTATCATAAGGGCCACTGTCTCGACATGGGCTCGACAATATGCGACCCCGACACGAGAGACCTTGTTCGTATCAGCCTCAATGCTTCCTCAGATCTCCTAATTCTGGACGGAAATTGGCTGGATGAGAGATGGCTGGGCGATGTTTATAGATTCCTTTAGTGTACTGGAATTCGCCACGTTGCTGTACCTTGGGCCAACGCAAGTTGTTTCAACAATACGTCTGAGACGAACATCTTTCTCCATAATACTGGCATTCTTGAGATATTTTATGACCTAGAGGTATTGTACGTCATGCTTGAGCCCACGCAACTTGAAGAGGTTACAGAGGATTGGCCGTATCACCATGATCATGTAATGCCACTCCGACCATACTTAGAGGCTCACTACGGAAAGGGGGGCCCTGCAAGGGAATTTCACGCCTTTGGCAGAAGATACTTCGAGGTATCGCCCATGAAGCTGGCAAGCCTAGGGGGCTTGAGGAAGTTCGTCAGCATTCTAGGTAGCAAAAGCTATTACGCAAATGTAAACCAGATACTAGCCTCCATCATGACCAACACAGATTACGGAAATCGGGTTGCATTTGTTGTGAGGGTCATGACATGGAGAAACGAATAGTGGTTCTATATTGTATACTAAGGCGAATCCGAGCTTGGGCAGAAAGATAGGGACCCAATGTTAGATGCCGAAGAGACCGTATTCAGTTACTACAAAACGAAGCTGCTCGACCGAACGCAATGAAAACGCACGTGATTCTGAAGTCATAGACAACCTTGCAGAGTTTATGAAAGAATTTCTTTCGTCGGAAACTCAGGCTGTTTCCTCTGTGACATATGATGGTTCGGGTACCTATTAATACCATGTTAGTGGACGCTGGAATGGGTGAAAGATATCAGGGCTGTGCTCATAGTTGGTAAACTATACTTACATGCCGGTTCAATGGAATAACCATAGAAAATAAAGACGAGCTGATTGCCATTTTGCAGTAGGCAATTATATATGGAGATAAGTTGATAAATTCTGACAATCTGATATTCTGTAGCCTAATCGTGTATAGCAATGCGGGCAGTCGACTCATCCGCGTGTTTCTGCTCCCCATGAGTGATTCTTCAACTACGAAAGTTCGGTGAGGGCGATGGCTCTCTGTTTGCAGTGGTTCATACTTAAAAGAACTATCAATTTCCATGTTTGTACTTCTTATTAACCCCGAGACAAGTCGCGTTGTTATGTCGGAGGCCGAAGAAGCCATCTACAGCTTGTACAAGATCAATAACTAACACATTGTCATCGGTTTGTTAATACAATATTGATTGCAGTTAAACCTTCAAGTTGAGAGCAGTTACACCCGGCAACGCAATACTGTGTGTAAGGGCGGAGGCTTCCACAATTCGGACCAAGGGCTGGGTTTGGCTGGAAGAACTTGTTTGTTGCTATTCGGTATCTAGGACTCAAATATGAACAGTCTGATATTATGCGTTGCTATTTTATAAAATGAACAACGAATCAAACGACGACGCCATATTCACTTTTTCGCCTTGTAACAAAAGCTCGGCGCCTTGTCACTCACGATAGGTATCGTTTTGTTAGGAGTGGAATTAGGCCACTACTAACCGATACTTCGCAATATAGCTATGAAAAGAACCAATTTTACAAATAGTGAGACAAGGATCTACCTAAGGTACCTAAAGACCAAAGACCTCCCAGGTTGTTTGTTATTGTCGAGTTTAAGAACATTATATTTGGTAGGGCGTGGAGTTTTAGGTAGGTGCATAAGTCTTACATTATAATGTATTACTGCATAATTCTGTTCAGTTATACATAGAAACGTAATTTGTGATTACATAACATCGCGATACTTGACTTAACTAGTCGTCTATGACGAAAGTTATGGGTTATCTCCAACTTTCATTAACACGAATTAAATATACCCGAGAACACAAATCACGACTATCAACCTTTAGTATAAAAGCTGAAAATGTCTCCCGTTCACAAAGTAGCTCTCATTCAGCTTCATCCCAAGGTTCGTCACTCCTGCGGTAGTTAGAAGTAGTTCAAACGACACAAGTTACTTACTCTACTACAGCCCCTCGTTCCCGCAGAGAACTTCGCTAAGGCCGAGTCCTTCATCAGAGATGCTGCTAAGGAAGGATGCAAGTTGGCTGTTCTCCCCGAATACCATCTGACGTCTTGGGTTCCGGAAAAGCCCAATTTTAAGGAATCGTGTGCAGACTCGGCATTATATTTAGAAAAATACCAGCAGCTAGCGAAGGAGTTAAACATCTGCATTGTTCCTGGTACAATCGTGGAGTTAGAAGGCGACTTCTTGCACAATATTGCATACTTCATATCTTCGAATGGGGAGGTGCTTGGGCGATACCAGAAAAAGAATCTCTGGCATCCGGAACGGCGTCATTTGGTATCATCAGCTCAGCAGCCTCATGAAGCCTTCGATACTCCGTTGGGACGTGTGGGGTTGTTAATTTGCTGGGACATCGCTTTCCCGGAGGCGTTCCGCGAGCTCATCTCAGACGGTGCGCAAATCATCTGCGTTCCTACGTTTTGGAGCATGAAAGACGTGTCAGACGAGGGATACGCCCTAAATCCCGATGGCGAGGCGCTATTTTTGAACAGTACCGTAGTTAGCCGGGCATTCGAGAATACGTGCGCTGTCGTGTTCGTGAATGCGGGGGGTCCGCCGGAAAAGGGGGAAAACACTAGCTTCGCGGGGTTGAGTCAAGTCAGCGTTCCCCATATCGGAAGCCTTGGGAAGATGGGCCGGTCCGAAGGGATGTCAATTGTGGACCTAGACATGGACGTTCTTAGGATTGCGGAAGACAACTATAAAGTTAGAGAGGATATGAAAGGAGAAGGTTGGCATTATGCATATACTCAGATTAGAGACGGGAGCAAGTTGTAGAAGGGAAAGTGGAATTAAGAGTATTGCATGTTGAGGTTTAACTCTTTTAGTGATAATGCTTGGCTATTACTTGCAATTTTTGAATTATATTATTGAGGTAGATAATGCTCAAATGATCGGTAATCGGTAGATTACCTCAGGTATATCCAGTTACAATGACGTTTAAGTGTTGAACGATATTACTATTATCTAATTTTATTTTATTTTATTTTATTTTATTTTATTTTATTTTATTTTATTTTATTTTATTTTATTTTATTTTATTTTATTTTTGTTAAGATAAATTATTAATAAGTAATTTTTAATTAATTAATTTAATGTAATTACCTTGTAATTATATTACTTTATAAATAGTGTAACCATTAAAGTTTATAGTTTTGGTTAGCTACTTATATCTTTTATAAGGTAAATAGCTGGTGTAATTAAATTTCTTATTTTTATATATATAAATTAAAATAAAATATAATTTTGGGAATATTTTTATTTATTATTATATATTATATATATATATATATTTACTTTATTGTATTAATATTAATTAGTGGTTAAATAGATAATTATAAATAGTTAAATAATTTTAATAAAAAGTAAATTTATTTTTAAAAAAGTTTTTACGGGAGTAAATACGTTTTTAAAAAAGTAATTATAATGAAAAAAATTAAATTTATCTTTAAAAAAGTTTTTAAAGTTTAACTGTAAAATTTATCTTTAAAAAAGTTTTTTAATAAGTTATTATTAATGATATATACATTTGAAATAACTTACATTTATTATGTATTATAATATTATTTACACTTAAAAATCCTTTAATTTATTTTTTTATTAATATATTTATTTTATTATTAAAATAAATATTAATTTTAAAAATTGGATTAATAATAATTTTATTTATTATTAATTTAATGTATTAATTTTTATTAAAGACTTTTTTAAATATGCGTTAAATATTATATTTATTAAAAGTTTTACGATATATATAATTAATATATTTAACGAACCTTTTTAAAAATAATATAAAGATAATTTTAAAAGTTAAATTAAAGAATATTTTCTAAGGGTTAATAAGTTATTATATTACGCCAAGTATTTTTATTTTTAAAATCACGGTATATATATTATTAAAGGAAATGGTTTTTACTATATTAGGTTTTATAATATATTTATTATTAATAAGTAATTACAGTTAAAAAATTATAAAATAATTAAAATTTTTAAAAATAACTTTATTTTATTAATTAATAAATATAATTTTATAATAATTATTAAGTTTAAACATTTAAAAAAGTTATTATTTTTTAATTAATTAATAATATAATATTAAAGTAATATAATTTTTTTATATTTATAATTACCATTATTAACCCTATTATAATAAATTTAAAATAAATTAAAAATTAATATTAATAAGATTAATATTAAAGGTAAGGTATTTATGTTATTATTAATAGTTATATAAGATTATAAATTTAAGAAATTATATAAAATTATTATACCTTTATTATTTACCTTTAATATTTATCCTTAAGAAAGTATTAATAAATTTCTTAATAAACCATTATTATTTAACAATAATAAAAAACTAAATAAGCTTTTTAATAAAAAAAAATTTAATAAATATTTACTTTATAAATGTAATTAAAACTTAATATTTAATAATTTAACTAATAAAATATTACTTTATAAACCATTATTAATAAATATTAAAACCTTAAAAAGCTTAATTACATTTTCCAAGTTATATAATAATAACGAGTAAAAATATAAAAGTAAAAAATATAATAATTTTAATGAAAAGTTATATATATTTAATAATTTTTATATCGTTATTAATATACTTTAATATAATTAAAATATAATTTATTTTATAATGTTAAAAGGGAAAACTTTAAATTATTATTATAAAAGATTAATTATAATTAATAAATATTACCTTTTTTTTAAAGATATAATATATTTAATAAAAACATTTTTCCAAATTATTAAAAGGTAGTAAATATATATATTAAAATAGTTTAATATAAATATTTTTATTATATAAATTTAAAACCTTAATAAAAACATTATTAATTATTTTAAAATATTTATTTTAAACTGTTAAAAGGTTTATAATAATTTATTTAATGATTATTATAATAAATCTCATTTAACTTATAATTTATTAATAACTGTATAAAAACACTTAACATTTAAAATAATTATTATTAAGCTAAAACATACATTTAATACCTTATATTTAAACTTATATAACATTATTAATATTTATTTATATAAATAGTTATTTAATAACTTATTATTAATTTAAAATAATAATAGTTAATATTAAATTAATAGGAAATATAAGGATAATAAACCCTTATTTTAATCTCGTTAATTTAATTAATATAATAATAATAATAAAAAGTATTATATATACGGTAAATAAAATTATTAATTTATATATTACCTTTAAAATAAGTAATATAAAAAATATACCAATTAATTATATAATATAATTAATAGTTACATTAAAAATATTAATAAAAATTATAATTAATTTTTAATATAATATAAAGGTATTAACTTTAAAAATAATAATATTAATAAAAGTATTAAAAATAATATTTAATATATTATAAATTAATTAATTAATAATGATAATAAGTTTATTATAAAGTATATATTTTAATTTATAATATCTTATAATATTATAAATAGTAAAAATATTATAAATATCCTTATAAATTAAATTACTTTATATACATTTATAAGTTTTAACACTTTTAAAAAGCTTATTATTAATAAATTAATAATTATAATATAAGATATAAGTATTATTTTTTTATTAAATGGTTAATATATTACGATATTTTAAAATATAATGTTTAATATTAATATTATTAATATCTCATTTAATAAAAAATTATAATTATAGGTTTTAT
>MU284152.1:0-165986 GCA_022478815.1 Daldinia bambusicola
TTATTTTTATATATATATAAATTTAATTAATTTTAAATAAATAATAATAATATTATATTATAATTTAAGTTTTTTTTATATGTAAATAATGTTAAGATAAATTTTAATACAAATTAATATATAAGTGTGTTAGTGGTTAAATTAATACGGAAAAGTGGGGTGTGCTGTGCCATTATGATTTTTGTGCTGTGTAAATAGGGTTACTGGATGCCGAGTATCGTGAATACCAATTTTGGCGTACAGTACATACTAAGATAGGAAGTTGTAGTTGAAGAACATACGTATATGTGCGTACATAGTGTACAGACTGGATACACTCTTGTTTTTGAGGAAAGAAACAGAACTGTAAAGAACATTAAAGGTAATTAACTAAACTGTTTGATAGGTGAAATTTTCATCTCAAGAAGGTGCTGCTACGTAATAACTGTGAGGCCAGAAACCGTACTCGTACCTGGCGCAATGGCAACATGCATCCTGTGTGACAGCTTCGCTTCTACGTGAACCCTGTAAGTGCCCTGCATTGTACACACATCTCCATGTGAGGTACATACATTACCTCTGATCTACATATACAACCTAACCTAAGGTAAGATATCTTCAATGGACTCTTGGCATTGGCAAGCAATGAGGTAGGCTTTAACTTACCTAAGGCATATTCCCTTTATGTGCTATGATTTCTAGGTATAGTTTAATGATACTTTCTTTACCTCTCTTCTTCCTCTTTCTCTTAAACCTAAGGCGCCCCTCAAGGAACCTCCTTAGGAAACCCCTCCCTGATTTATCTCCTTGTCTACAAAGCTTCGTGCGGGACTGCTTATCGGTTTGGCGCTACTCATATCGCCCCATATCCCATGTTGAATGACTGGTCTGGAGTCGTCAATAGCAGAGCTTGTTTGGCCTCAACCCCCCACAGCGGCAGAACCAATAGATAAACCCCGATTTCATCTCTAATCGCTATCCCCTCTAATTAAGTTAGTATGTAATTGTACCCTCCCAGTGAATTGACGCTTCCTTGCATTGGTTTTAGCTCTGGGGACTAGGATCCTTACAACTTCCTTCACTACCCAAGCTTCCATTTCTTACCAGGACTTCCATAGCAACAACAAACAGTCCAAACAGTCTGACTGTCTGACAGCCTGACTGTCTGGGTCAAACAGTTTCCTCAGTCAAACTGCCCGGACTGCCTCAATTTCACTTGTCTTGATGACAATCGTACCATAGAAACGTGTTGCGTTCTTGCTGCCCACACCTCATCGGATATATAGCCCTATGGGCATTATCCTACATCCCACTCATCCCCCTTCATACACCTTCATTCCCCTCTCACACTCTTTGTGACCTACCATCACCATCATCTCATACTCTTGCAGATACACTTATCTCGTGTCCATCAAGCAGGCATCTGTGCTATTGTCTATGAACCAGCATACATATTTACCGACCTGAGATACCTGTCTCTTCGCACATTTAGGTAAGAACTCCCCAGCTGTATCCATCGTGGCTGATGTCCCTCTAACCCTTTGGTTGCCTCTAATAGACCTTTCGCTCTTATCATTTCATTGCTAGGGACTGCTTAACATTTAGAGCGTCCCCAAGCTTGATACCTCCTAATTCATCTACCTCCAAACCCAAGCACCTCTCCTCTCAGTCGTCCTTTCTCAATCGTACTACAAAAGTCAACATGGCAGACCGCGGTAGAGGTGGTCGTGGTCGTGGAGACCGTGGAGGACGAGGCGGTCCCCGTGGTGGACGTGGTGGTGGAAGCGGTACCTTTTCCGGCTTCGACCAGGGAGGTGGCGGCTACCGCGGCGGCCGCGGCGGCGGTGATAATCGTGGAGGCCGCGGAAGAGGAGATCGTGGTGGTGGGCGAGGTGGCGGCGACTTCCGTGGCGGGCGAGGCGGAGGTGATTCTCGCGGTGGACGCGGCGGCCGAGGAGGTCGAGGCGGTAGCCGCTTTAGTGGTGAGAGCGAAGTATACAAGTAAGTTTGACTTGGGCATCATATGCTACGTCCCTGACACAATCATAGGCCGGGTGGTGCGCCTCCCCCAAGTCTTGCTATCACTAAGCTTGAGAACAAGATTCTGGATGATTTCGGAATGGCGGCAAAGATGTCCGCTTTGAAGCTATCATCCAGCAAGGGCTCAAAGAACCCTACAAGTGAGCATATGCCTTGCCGACCAGCTTTCGGTAACAGAGGCACAGAAGTAACCTTGTGGACCAACTATTTCGCATTGGACGTCGACAAGACCCCATCACTATATAGATATACTCTGGAAGTGACATTAGACAAGGAGGAGGCCTCCAAGAAACCCGCCATGGAAGGTGGTAAAAAGGACGGTAAGAAGGCTAGAGGCCCACGTGCAGCAACGGGGATGAAGCTCCAGGCAATTGTCAAGTCGGCACTTGCTCGAGTCTCTAATGGAATTCCCTATGTAACTGAGTTCAAGAGCCAAGTCGTGTGCCTCAAGCCGTTTCAACTACCAGATGATCAGGTAGTCAAGATTCTATACACGGACGAAGGCAAGAACGACACCTGGAACGTCAAATTCTCTAAGTCCCCTGATGTCGACATGGTCAAGTTGAGGGCGTATATCCAGTCTATGCAGGATCCTACCGGGGAGACAGCGTTCCCTAAGTTCGGAGACGTCATGGATGCCATCAGTTTGATCACGGGATACCAAGCTCGAGTCGATAATAGAATGGCTGCCCTAGGCAGAAGTCGATACTTCCCTTTGGAAATCCGCACCGAAGTTTCTAACCTGGGCGAGCCAGACTACAACACGGCCATTCGTGGATATTTTCAAAGCGCCAGACTTACAACCGGGCGTATCCTGCTAAATGCCAACGTGTCCCACGGTGTATTCCGCATAAGCGGAAATATGGCTGACATTTTAAGAGGCTACGGCCCTACTCCTCCTCAACCACTGCACAAGTTATTGTCTGGTCTATGGTGCAAATATAGAATGCTCTCTGAGAAATCAGTTCCGGGGTCAAAAGGCGGCCAGAGTTCGGGTGACAGAATAATACGGAAGCAGATTGCTGGTATCGCTAGACCTGGAGATGGCCAAGGTCCTAATAAGCCAAAGGTAGCCCACTTCGCTGCTGGGCCTACAGAAGTCTTGTTTTTCTTGTCAGGTTCTGCTATTTCAGGTCTGAAGGAGAATGCTTACTGCACAGTCGCCGAATACTACACCAAAAGTTAGTAACTCATGATTCGTATTCAGTTGGTTAAATACTAATTATCACGCAGGATATGGCTTCAAACCAGACCCGGATCTGCCTGTCATCAAAATCGGTACAACTCGCCCGACCTACATTCCAGCAGAGCTACTCGAAATTATTCCAGGGCAGCCTCTCAAGCGTAAGCTAACAGGCGATGAAACATCCAAGATGATCTTGTTTGCTTGTCGATCGCCCTGGGCTAATGCGACGTCCATTATGAACGAGGGTCGTAGGTGCTTGGGGTTGGATGGAAATCCAGCGCTGGTATGTGTTTGCCTTTATATCTGGCACTACTTGCACCTTGCTAATAATCGTTATATAGAATAACTTCAATGTGGCCGCCGGCAAGGAGCTCTTAACAGTAACGGGACGCGAGCTGTTAGCGCCGAGTATTGCTTACCTGAATATGCAGAATAGGCCACAGGCAGCTATCGTTAATGACGGTAGTTGGAACATGATAAAAGTAAAGGTTGTCAAACCCGGTCGCCTAATCAGCAAATGGACGTGGATCAACGTGGATTACTTCAGCAACGCCAATACCGATGCCGCTCAGGATGCCATTGGAGACTTCGTCCGGTTCATGATACAGATGGGCGTCAACATAACCGCAACTCCGATGCCAACAACTAGCCGCACAGTCCTCTGTTCAAGGAACGAACCTCCCATTGTTCGCTTAAGAGAGAAGTTCAACCAGTTCCAAAAGAATCCTCCGCAG
Source organism: Daldinia bambusicola (assembly GCA_022478815.1). Lineage (NCBI taxonomy): Eukaryota > Fungi > Ascomycota > Sordariomycetes > Xylariales > Hypoxylaceae > Daldinia > Daldinia bambusicola. Next base: position 3,940 of record MU284152.1, read on the forward strand.
ATGGTCTTTGTCGTCCTCCCTGGTAGGAAGACTGACAAAGAGATATACAAGGTCGTGAAGCTGCTCGGCGACGTTGAATATGGGTTCCATACCGTGTGTGTACTCAGATCCAACATCGTAAAGTGCCAGCCGCAGTACTTTGCCAATGTTGCTCTCAAGGTCAACTTAAAGATGGGCGGTATGAACCACAAACTAAGAGATGATGTTCCTGTGGTTAAAGATGGTAAGACAATGGTTTTGGGGTATGATGTTACCCACCCGACGAACTTGTCAGGAGGTTCGGATGGTCTTCCAAGCTTGGTCGGAATGGTGTCGAGTATTGATAAGGACCTAGGCCAGTGGCCTGCTACGGCTTGGTCACAGACAGGGAAAGTCGAAATGCTTAACGAGACGCTAAAAGAGAAGTTTGCTTCGCGCCTGGAACTATGGCGATCCCACAACAAGGCCTTGCCGCAGAATATCATCATCTTCCGGGACGGAGTATCAGAGAGCCAATTCGATTTGATCAAAGATAAAGAGCTTCCATACATTCGGCAAGCTTGTGCCTTGAAGTACCCGGCTAATCAGCAGCCGAAAATCTCGATCATAGTATCGGTGAAGAGACACCATACGCGTTTCTACCCTACCGATCCTGGCCATATGACAAATTCTCGAAATATCAAGAGCGGCACAGTGGTAGATCGTGGAGTCACCCAGGCTGTAGTGTGGGATTTCTTCCTGACTGCCCACCAGGCCCTTCAAGGTAAGTCCCATCCATCCTCTCTAACGCCATGATAGATTGTTTTAACCTTTGGACGTCATATAGGCACGGCTAAACCTGCCCACTACACGGTTATATTAGACGAAATCTTCCGCGCATCCTTCGGATCGGAGGCGGCCAACCAACTCGAAGCCCTGACACACGAGATGTGCTACCTCTTCGGTCGAGCTACCAAGGCTGTTAGCATATGCCCCCCAGCATACTACGCCGACATTGTGTGTACCCGACAGCGACTATACCTCGACGATTATTTCGAGCGCGCCGAAACGCAGTCCACCACTAGCAACCAGTCCACGGTGGTGGCCCCGGATATTCACAGAAACTTGGTGAATTCTATGTACTACATCTAAAGTACATTACGGCGCTGATTTAACTTAAAAAAATTTTTGTGATGCTTTGATGGACCAAAAATGGCAGTTGTTCAGATATGATTAGGTCTGAACAAAATTACGTGCCGGGAGCACTACTCACTTATGGAGCAATATTAACGTCTACATTTTGGCCCTGGGTTCGGTTTAATGGCCACCAGAGACATACGAAATATGGCATGTTGCGCAAGCGTATGTATTCTCTGTTAGCGATAGATTAGCCGCTGAATTTTGATGCGATGCCTTATATTTGAGATGGTCTTCATGTCGGTGACTTGTGTGAAATTGTGACTGTAGATGGCGGAGGAACTGTGCTGATGGTTATTTGATGATATTGAGCAAGTAAATTGAAGTAGCATGTCTCAGGTGATCTGAGTTGTAGAAGCATAAATGTGTTTTTATTATCTTACATTACATACAACCAACCTACGTCCAAATCTAGTCACATATAGGTCCGACTATTTAAACTCCCACTCAGAGCTCATACACCCCTCAGGTACATACCCGTCAACATCCACTCATCGCTTATGTACCTTATTCAGGTGTGCCCCCGCCGGCGCTTCTGCAACTTAGACGACGCGGCGCCGAGCTCCCCCGCGCCCTCGTAAAACGTATCGAACTCGGCGGCCGGGGTGCAGGCCCTCCAGATCTCGCCGGCGGCAGTGGCGTTGGAGTCGCCCTGCTTCTTGTCGATCTTCTTCCAGCGGAGGCCGAGGGCGGCGAGAAAAGCGACGCTCGCGGCGGCCGCCGAGATGTAGTACGCGTGCCGCAGGCCGCGCATGTACGCGCCCAGCACGGCGCCGAGCATCCGCTGCTGGCCGATCGACGCCAGCACGCGCCGGACCTCGGAGGCCCCGCTGTGCGTGAGCAGCGAGGGGTCGATGTGCGGCGCGTCCTGGGCAAGGCCCTTGATGAGTCCGTTTTGGAAGACGGTTTGCGCGACGGCTATGAAGAGGGCGCCGCCTAGGGACTATATTTATGTTTCATCGTTAATTATTACTAGCTCTTGGGGGGTTCTTTTGCGTCTGGAGATACCAAGACACTTTTATTTGAATAATTTAATAAAGATGGAGGTTGACTGAAAAAAAAAAGTTCCCAACTCACCTGGAAGAACTGCACGCACGAAGTGGCCTGCGGAACAAGTTCTCTCGAGACCACGTTCTGCACCACGATGACGCCGGCCTGGAACCCGACGCCGACGCCCAGCCCGTCGAGGACCTGGTACCCGAACCAGCGAGCAAAAGGTGTATGGAGGTCCAGCGTCGTGATCAATCCCGCGCCGACGGCGACCATGGCGATTTCGACTAGGATAAAGGGGTTGTAGTACCCTGTAGCGGTGATGAGAGCGCCCGAAATAATAGAACTAACGACTACGGATATAAGCAGGGGTAGGAGCTTAATGCCCGCCCTGACGGCGCTGTCGCCCTGGATGGCTTGGAAGTAGAGAGCTGTTATGGGTTAGATACATTTTACCTGGTTCTATATATTGTGAAGTCGCTGGAGTTGTGAGGGCGTACTCACACAGGTAATAGATCAAGGGAAAAAATGAAGCCCCGAAGAAAGTGGCAAACTGTCACGTCCCAAATCAGTAATTTCCTTTTCCGGAAAGTCTCACGATGGCTTGTGTTCCGGGGTAGCTGCAGGACCCTCAACAACAAACAAAGCAGTTCTAGAAGAGATGGACATATGAGAATACACTTACCAGCATCGCACACAGTAAGTTCCTATCCTTAAAGAACCTCGGAGGTAATAATCCCTTGTCCTGTTGGTAGTGCTCAACGCCAATGAAGAATATGGCCATGACACCAGAACCGGCAAATAAGCCGATGATACGTCGGTCGCCCCACTACCAAGTCCAGAGTTATCAGCATTTCATTTCACGGAAAAGACTTTTTTTTTTAATTAAGTTAGTTAAACAAAACGTACCGGAAACTGTGCGCCTCCCCACTGGAGCGCAAGGAGTAACATGATAATCGCTGGGATTAAGATCGCGGCGCCCAAGAGATCCAGTTCCAGGACCCGCGCGAAGAAAGACAGGCTCCCGGGGTTATTGACGCGGGCGATTTTGAGGAAGAAAAATATCACCACCATCGCGAGTCCTCCGATGGGGAGGTTGACGTAGAAACACCATCTCCAAGTGAGATGGTCCGTGAACGCGCCCCCGAGTAGGGGTCCGGCAACGGACGCGATACCCCACATGCATCCGAACATACCGAACATGAGAGGCCGTCTTCGAAGCGGTAGGGTATATGATAGGATGACGATGGAGCCGGAAAACAGGCCAGCGCTACCCATCCCGGCTACGGCTCGTCCGATGATAAACACGGTGGAGGACGGCGCTATAGCCGAGACCAAGCTGCCTAGCTCGAAAAGTGCCACAGCGCCTAGAAAAGAAAATTTGATGTCGAAAATGCGGTACACTTTGCCGTACAGCGGTTGAAGCGCAGTAGAGGTCAATAGATATGAGCTGCCATACCAACCGATATCCTTGACACTCTGATACTCGCCGGTGATCGCACCTAGAGCCGGAGCGATGATAGTCTGGTCGAGTGCAACTAGGAAGACAGCCAGGCAGAGAGACAGGATAACCAGATACAGCTTAAGTCCTGTTGGATATTCGTTCCCCTCGTCATCTTCAGAAGAGCTGTCCCCGGACTGCGCTTTAGGTCTATCGACGAGATCAATGTCATACAACCCCTTATCTTCCCAGGGAGGAATATCGAGAGAATTCGTAACAGTGTCGGACGCAGAGCCAGACATTTTTTTTTTCTTCGATCCTCCCCGATATGTTACCACCACGAAGCACTTGCTACTAGCTGGGATATCTGATTGTTTCGAAAGAAAAAGCCCCGAGTTAGCTTCACAGACGATATCTATCTACACTTAGCTCTCGACAGCGAGCAAGATAGCGGAGACGCGGACTTTCTATAGCTCAGTCATAAATACAAGTAAAATCACCAAATCTTGTACATAATAAATGCGATGTCGACGAGCCGAGACTTTCGTGATGGACAAGTGAGTTAATTATGAGAAGACACGGAACACTTTCTCCCCGCCGATAACTGCTGAAAATGAGATGAAGGGAATAGGCTCTATGCACGCTGCGGGCTGTATGTTTATTCTATAGCCGAAGTTCCCCGACGAGAGCAGTAATGAGTAAAAATTGTCGTATCAATTCAAGGTATCCCTGAGTGAAGCGTAACTCACCCCACCCAGGCAGGCGATTGGGAATCTCAATAGACGAAGTTCGGAGCTCAGCGTGGGATCCGTCCAAAAATAAATCTGGCGAACACCCGCAATACGTCTATCCTCTAATGGCCTTGCCTTGCGAGCTGTCAGCTTCTGAGATCGCCATCCTAGTCTAATGCTGTTCCTGTTAAGGTTGGTGCGTCGTCATTGATTCCTACCATCCAGTCCATTAGAGTTCAAGCACACCGATCATAGGGTTCGATTTAAAGACCCGATAGTCCGTAACGAGCCAGCGTCGAATATACAATTAGCTTGATCCGTCTTTGTTAATACAGCGCCCGTCGCTGCCTCTCTATGAATATACGCGAGATTCTAGGTTTAGCTGTCTCATAAATATCAGTATCTGTAGGACCTGGGGATCGGGACTTATAACCGCAGCTCCAGTCAATATGAACGATGCCTAGAGGGCGGAAGCCATACGGCGGCATGGTATTGTGCGATACTGTTTCTTTATACGAGAGAAAACATAAGTCGTCTCTAGGGGAGCCTTATGAAGAGTCTAAGATTGATAAGATGAACTGTATACTAGATATGGAATTGTAAGGCCACTCAGCCGCTTCCTTGAACACGGAAGATGCCCTAGTAGATTAATTATAGATGTTTGTACCTATAGCATTAAGTAACCAAATAGCTTTTAAGTCTCCGCAGTTCAAAGACTCTCAGATCAGTCGCCTATACCACGACTGCAGCTCAAAAAATATGAACGATGACATCTCCAATATATGATGTGTTAGGTTAGGGAAGGATATATTCGGGCAAACAATACTGAAAAGATAAGTCGCCGATTCTCAGCCACCTAGAACTCAACGTCTCAATTAAAATATTCTTAGCGCCTGAATAGTTACTATGGCTGTTGAACAAGAAAGACAACTGGGTACTTTCTGTGCTATAGCCACTTGGCTCCAGTCACTTCCAAGTCGTCCTCAAGCTATATGCAGGCTATGTTGATATATCAAACATACATCGTGTAACTAAAATAGAGCGAACAGACGCACTTGTGTCTCCTTCTGGAATTGGAATCGGAAACGATCTCTTTAAAAACGCCAAGCTGTATAGGTAACAAGCGAAGAGCACGTGGCTCGGTCAAGGTAGACGAGACGAGCATCTCAGGTTACCCCTCATAATGAAGCCTAACCTGACCGCCACGATAAGCCTCCAACATTCAGCAGCTTCTTGGCGCCCAAATTTTCGCCTCCCATTTCCTGGAATTGGCGCATTGCGGCTGGAGGCCAGCCCAATAGACCCTTGTCCGCTAATAAGGGCTAGACGCCCCTCGAGGTCTCAACGGCAATGGGCATTGGTGAAAATCTATGACTATTACCAAAAGCATATCGTTAAGATCCAGGGTTTAGTTCAGCTTGGGAATCGTCATGACTAATAACTCTGATTCAGCCCAGGCCAAGGCTAATAGGGCATTGAGTAGTGGCTTCTTTTTTTTTTCTGGAGATAGAGAAAAGAATCGTGCAAAAATCGGCAGTCTTTGCTTGTCTGTCCATCATGCGTTGCCCTCGTGTCTCCTATGGCCAAGGCGTATAACGTCTGAATTAATTAGATTCAAACCGCGCCGTCATTCATCCTCAAAGCTAATGCAACATAAATTTAAAAAGGACGCCTTACCCTAAGGCATGCACCTCTCCTTGCTATGTAGGATAGTAAGAGAGAACCAAATGAAACCAGGCGCGTGCTAGTCGAAGATTAATAGCGCTAATTTATAGGTACTTCTCACCAAATCGTTGTGGATTGAATATCAATGATATCCATCCAGGGACTTCTGCTCATTGAGCTTACCGACTTGGTCTTTAGACAGTCACACGGGACTGAATTCGCCTGAGTTTATTCGAACATGCCAAGCCTCCTGATCGGAAAAGATGCCTGGCGATTGGAGTCCTGGGATAAATATGACAACTCAGCGAATGGGTGCTATAACCCTAGATATGCAGCTGCCTGCGTGGGAAATGAAGCTAGCCTCTTGGCTTTTCAGCTCAGAGAGATAGCCCAAGCTTTTATGGTAAAGACCCTTGTGCTGCGTTGGGTCCTGGGTGAAATGAGGTCTAGAAGAAACGCGATGATAAAAGGAACGCGGTAACCCAGATATCGTTACGGTTGGTTTGCCTGCTTCCAAGCATCTCTTTAGTTTTGCACCGTTATAGTTCCAAGCACTCACCTATCAAGCTTGTACGGTCTCGTCCAAAATAGCAGAACACAGGATGCACGCCCTCACTTTTGCCCTATTTGTTGCACCGGCCGTCCTGGCCGCGACCCCGCGAGCGCGTTCTGGCTTACCGAAAAGCTTCGCTCAATCTAAGCTCCTCAATGTCCTGGCGACCTGCGACGTAGGTCGCGTCCAGTGTGAGAACGGGTGTATGCCCTTCGACGCTGAGTGTTGTAATGACAACACCGACGAATATTGTCGGAATGGTTACTACTGCATACCTGGTGCATGCTGCCCTGAAGGTGAAATTTGCAGCGGATCCAGCGGAGGCGAAGCCGAGTGTGACGTTGGGGAGACTGAGTGCGGCGATTTGTGCATGCCCTTGACCGGGACATGTTGCAGTGACGGTCTTCATTATTGTCCCGAATTTGGCAAATGTACCAGCGATGGATATTGCTGTGGTGTTGGTGATGACTGTGGTGAAGATGATAGCAGCAGTAGCATCTTCACAGGCTTTAGCAGTAGCACCGCAACTGATGAAGACTTCACATCCACCACGAGCCTCACAACAACAAAGACGAGCACCTCTACTATCCATCACCATAGCTCATCCAGCACTAGCAGTGAGACTAGTGAAACCAGCAGCGAAGAGACTTCGAGCGAAACGTCTATTACTCCAGACTCAACCTCCGAAACGCCCGTTACCCCCATCACTCCTGCTCCTAATGCTGAGGTCAGTACGAGCGTGTCCCAACAGGCCGGCGGCATCTTCACAGCCGATGGGAAGATGATTGCAGGTCTTGCCGCCGCCGCTGCGTTACTGGTTTAAGGCTATTCGAATATGGTGATTTTGAACATGATAGCGATAATAGTCGAAAAGGGGACTTCAATTCTTGTCAAATGTTTGGATGATCTAATGAATATGGCGAATGGGATGAATAATACTAGATAGTTAACACTTATATACCCGGAATAAAAACTTCTTACCGTATAGCCTTGTTTTTAAATCGTCCCGGGTCGTTTGTTTGACCAACTGCCATTGCCAGCATGATTGGTTACCCTCTAATGACTAGTCTTTATTCGATCTGCTCGGCTATGATGATTTTGAATTAGACTATTGAATCTGATGAGTACCCGGCCATTGAAATCTAGCAAGTGTCGCTTCGATAGTATTGAAACCAGTAACAAATGTAAGGAACTATTTCATGATTTGATCAAAAGTTTCTTCCCTATAATGCCAACATACAACCATAATGTTAAGGTCGCTTATAGAAGAAGGAAAAAGTTGTAATGGGTGAAAATGTGGGAGTTGTATTAATAAGGCGTGAGCACAGTTGTAAATCCAATGTACGGACCGGTGGAGCTGCCATCCTCATCCCTGAGGGGAGCTCCGATCCACTATGCACCCTGTTGCATTTGATAAATTTGGTGACGTCACTACGACGATAGTATTGAAGGTCCTCTCGGTTAAAGCTGTCAGAATTACAAAAGCAACGTGCAGGTTTACATACATCGACATATTTTAAAACCAAAACCAACAACTTCAATTGCAATTACCGACCAATATAAGCTATATTTACGTATTATCATACCCCCTCCCCTCCCCCAAATCCACCATTGATCTCACCCAACTCAATCAAAAATAATGTCAAGCTTCACAGCGATCCGTTCGGCTCTACGAGCTCGGTCAGTAGGAGGAACTCCTCTAGCATCGACCACCTCAAACCGTCTAGTCGCAAGCAGGCAGATACATCAATCGTCGGTGCTACGCTCTCCGTATAAAGACGATATGGATCGCGAGTCCCTCAAACCCAAGGCGCACGAGTACACGACGACCGGTACGGACGAAGAGGTCGCTACCAAGGAGGACGCCGCTTTCAACCCGCACAAGACGGATCCGGATACCGAGATGAACACTGCGGCCGCTGAGAGCAATGGCAATCCCTTGGATGGAAGTCCGGCAGATAAGGATTTCGCTGAAGCTGGGAGGGGCAAGTCGGAGGATAAGACACACGGTAATCAAAAGAAAGCAAGCAGTGCAGGGGATGCGCCCAAAAAGGGCAGGCCTTGAATAAGCTGGTTGGAAATGAAAAACTGGGAGAAGGAAATGATATTCTGGTGTATTATAATTCCACGCATGATATTTCACATCCGACCGGGGGAGTTGAATTCAACAATCAAATATAGTCTTCGTTCTTCGTTGGATTAGGTATCAAATGCAATCGAGCGATTCTCATAGTGAGTGCCTTGCCAAACCTCACCTCACCGTAAAGTTTCCTAGCAGGCTCGCGATTTATAATGCCGGGGGGTATCTCGGTACAAATTCCAACGTCTACCTTCATATCTCTCCCGTCCGTAGAAACGCCTATCCGCGTTTCCCTTTAACCATACATTCCGTTAATGTCGTCTTCTTCTTCTTCATCGTCCTTCGGGGTTTCGACCTCCTTTTTCTTGTTCAGATCTGCCCTGCACATAGGACACGTGCCCTTGCTCTGCAGCCACGGCCCGACGCACTCGAGGTCGAAGCGGTGGTTCCCGTGGCACGGCAGCTCGACGACCAGGGGGTACGGGTCGTCGAGGAAACACTCCGCGCATATGGGGCAGCTGTCCTCCTTTTTCAGGCTCTTCCGCGGCACCCGGTCCAGGGTGTCGAGGTACTCCTGGCTCACGCCGGGGATTTCCCTCGGAGGAGACTGGATGTCGGTCTCCAGCGCCGCGATCAGGCTTGCTAGAAAATCGCGGTTCTCCTCTGTCGGTGCGTCCGTGGATAGAGTCTCAAATTGGTCTCGTAGGAGGTGGAATAATGCAGCTGTGTCGATGGGCGTTGGGCCCGTGCGCCTCCGGTGGTTTTGTTGATTATTTGTTGTCGGATCCGGTGAGATCTGATGTAAATGTGACGTAAAACTAGACATATCGGGGCGCCGATGAGGTGGCCCCTCTGAAGGCTTAATGTTGTGCTCGACTGTATAATTTTTTTATCGTTAGTTCAGCTAATTTCATTTAACCATGCATCATTTAAGTTAAAGGTTTAGGTACCTTCATAGGCATTGGTAGCCATGGCGAGCGAACAGTCTGTGGGGGTAAAACTGTGATTCGTTGCGCTGATATGAAAAAATGTAGGTAGCCAAAAGGGTTTTCCTAGTTGTAGGTGTTCCTAGCCGTCGAATTGGGAGTGTGTTATCCGGTTTGTTCTATCGAGCTCTATAAATACTTTTTATCGGAAAGCCCAGGCCTACCTAACGTGCTCAGGACTACGTAAGATAGCTGATACCTTAGCTGAAGCTTCAAATTGCCCCGCGTTATAGCTGCAATAGGGTCAGGCACGCTAAGCCACGCGTATTTTGGGGGTACGCCTAAAGGTACTTCTGCCTATATGCATGTGACCAAGAAAACGTCTCTTTACTAAACTATATTTAGGTACTTATCGGGTATCATTCCAATAACCATTCACTGCGGCTTACCAAGTGCACACACTTTTTTTTCTTTCTTTTTTTATAGCTGATTCTTCAGCATCAACTATATCTATTAAATCGGACTATACTCAAACTCTACTCTCTCGACAAGGCGAACTGTTATCTCACAGCTTTGTCTTCACCCAAGCAGCAGCTTCAGGGGTAGTCGCGTTAAAATAGGCCGTGTGCCAATTATAGTCCGTGCCGTTGCGACCACCACAGACAGGGTCGTCGGCAAAACACCAGGAGTGTAGTAATTCCGAGAATTTGTTCAGAGATTCAAGTCTCGACCCCGACCTTGGCCAAATCTAAAGAATTACCTAGTTAATATATGATACGAACTTATGCGCTTCTCGTCAACTATGCGGGTACTTACTCCGTTGCCATCAGCACCGGTTCCCAAATTGTAACTTTGAGAAGCTGTGTGACGCACGTCGCCAAAGAAGGTCACTGCCACAACTAGAAGATTTAGTCAGTATATTAGGTACACTTTATGAGCATGATAGCTGGGACTACTAAATAACGTACTCTTATTACCGGGCGAAGTCTCAGGCGATAAGGGCGTGCTGGTCTTCTGCGTGCAATCCTGGACCCGGCCGCCTCCCCCTCCAAGGATGTCGCCCACGACGTGTCCTCCCTGGGAATAGCCCGTCAAAACCAACTTGGACTCGGGGCAACTCTCAACATATGCCTTGATCTGCGCGGTGCCGTTGGTAACTCCCGCAAATGCCGAGTCGCAGTAGTTCTCGTACGTGGCGGGATATATGATATCCTCATACCCGCAGCTCGACAGGCCTTCGCATACTCTGCTGACGAGATCCACCTGCCGGCCCGGGTAGGGCTCAACTGAGCCGCGTGCTATGAAAAAATGCACGTCTTCGCACTTAGTTTGCCGCTCGTCGAGATTGACTGGTGTTGCGGCGGCAGCCCCGAAGGCGGCGGCGAAGAGGAGTGGCCTGGTGAGCATAATTCCTAGTCCCTACTAAATCGCTTTTTTGAGGCTTTGGTTGTTTGTAAAGAGGCAGCTAAACGTTCACGATCGAGGGGCGGGGCGCTTTTATACTTGGCCTGTTAATGTTTTGACTCCTATAGAAGTAGCATGATGCCACTTTCTTAGAACCCATGCCGTCGTGTTTTGCAGTGTTTTTCGTACCTGGGCCGGATCCACTGTCACATCATATCCCCAGATTTCATGCTAAGAATCCGGGAAATGATACCTTAGATCCTTACCCAAGATAACGGTGGAGGCTTTCATGCAATGCCGACATTTTACCTGGTTACCCTCATGAAAGGATTCACGAAGGGTATAACTTCATTAAGTTAGTATTCCGGGCTAATGGTAAGATATCATTGGAGGAAAATCGAAGATTGGCAGTATAATAAAGATCGTCATCCGATTTAGCTTTGGTTTCTAACAGCTTTTACTACTTAGTAATTTTAGTTTTTAGCCTTGGCCTTGAACTGATGCATGCAACGTCCGCGAATGGCCCGTTATCCTTTCCCATATTGGGATGTCAGATGTTCGGTCGGTATCGTGTACCGGTAATTGACTATTGCTTGGTAGTCAAATAACCATTACAACAACAATGGCTTTTGTTACTAACAGCTATGTCGCAAGTATTTTATATAAGCGGAGTCCATGTAAGTGTCTAACTAAAGATACAGAAGACGGTTATAAAATCCAATACACAGCTGCCGGGGTTCTGTAGTTAAAGTATTGGAATTAGAGACTGGTCTTAAGAGCAACAATAATGCAGGGGTCTTTACCAAGGCATGATAGTCGTTTCGACCGTCAGTATGTGTATCCGCAACCTCTAGTGATTACCTGCCTAAGGTAGACAGTAGTTCCGACGCAACTGGTGACTTCCTCGCTATGAAAGAACTGTCCTATCGACTGGAATCTTGTTCCCGATCTTTCATAACTTGCATCAATCAGAAGCCCCTATCCAATATACCTGGCCCCGAGTATATACACACACATAGAGGCATCTTAGGCACCTGTGATAAGGTACTAGGTATGCAAACATATACATAGCTCCTTCATATTCCCTTCATAACTTTTTTATCACCATCTCCCAAAGCCATATATATGTGCATACCTATGCTCCCCCTACGTTACCTCGCCCCACCCCCCCTCCGTATCCTCTCAAACTCCTCGACCAGGAACTCCGCGCTCTGCACCCCGCCAATCACGTACCGATCGTTCACCACCATCGTCGGCACCGCGCGTACCGCCAGCCCCCGCGGCGACGACACCTGCGCGACCAGCGCCTCCACCGCGCGGCCCCACTCCCCGCCCACGTCGTCTAGCACGCGCCGGATGTGCGCGGTAGCGAGCCCCGTTGTCGCGGACGCGATTGCGGCCAGGGTCGACGCGTCCGATACATCACTGTCAGACTCGTGGTGCGCGTAGAAGAGCGCTTCGAGAAGACGCAGCTGTAGCGCTGGGCCGTGGTGGGAAGAGGAGGAGGAGGAAGAAGAAGAAGGAGTAGGTGCTTCCCGACTACTGCGACTGCTACTGCGCCCGCCGCGGGTGAGCGTCGGCGTGCTCTCGAGTGCGAAGCGTAGGAGCTTGTGCGCGTCGCGGGTGCATCCCGTGCGGCCCGTCCAGGTAAAGTTTATACCGGCTGCTTCGCCGAGACTGACCCAGTGCTCGGGGCCGCGGGTTCGGGAGATAAGGTAATCGGATTTATCGTATGCTATATTATGAAGTGTGGTCAGCTACCTGGTAAGTAAGCCGGTTTCTTGGCATCACGGCTTAGTGTAGGTTTTCCGCATAAAATGACTTGAACAGGGTCGTTCGTATCAAACAAACAAGACTGTGAGAACAAATTTATTCTTAAGTTCAGTATCTGTCGATATGTGACACAATGAGCAGTAAGAATAGACGTATAGACGTACTGTACTATATGTACCCATCCAGCAAAAATGAGCCGCGGACCAAGTTCCTTATTCTTGCGCGCCTCTATAACCCGGGAAGTTGGATAGACTTACCACTTCGGGCTGCCAGAGGGTGAAGTAAGAACGGCAAGCAAACGATTTCGAAGGTTGCTTCGGGGTGTCGGGCTCTATACGTCTCCATAGCAGCCTTGAGATTCTTGAATCCGATATAACAGTACGGGCAGATAACATCCAAGATAAATTCCACTACAAACTTCCTCGTCTTTCGTACACCGTTGGTCTTGGTGACTTCATCCTCCCCTTTCACCACCGTGCCTGTAGAATCCTTGTCGTCGGCTGGCAATAGTAAATCTTGTATGCTTGCCATCGTTTCTTTCAGTACCTATCTTAGCGGCGTTAACCGTAGTCGATGTAAGAGGCCAAGGGCCCGACTCCTAGAAGAGTTGTATAGAGGCCTAGGAAAACCTCTTAATTTTCCTTTACCAGTGACAACTTTCCCCAGACCACCGCCGGAACGTGAACGTGGCAAAGAACTCAGGTTCGGATAGAAAGAGTTTCAGTATAAGAAAATAAGAAAATTGTATATAATAGGGGCAAAGGCCCAATAAACGACTTCTACCACCTCCTCAGGTTTCATCTTGACAGAATATTCGATGCCGCAAGACATGAATAAATAGTTGTTCAATATAAAGCCCTACCCACGACGACCAACCCGCACAAATCCCAACCGAAGTACCAACAGTTCAATGACACGCATGTCACGAAGAAGCGCGAGAACAAGATGCCGGTCTCCTGCAGTAGGAGTCCAGTCGAGCCCAACAAGGCGAAAAAAAGAATTAAAATTTCTTTAGAGTTTAAAGATCACATAATCAGAAAATCAAAATACTAAAAAACATTAATCCAAGAAGCCAAGCTATAATAGTTCCAAGCAGGATTGTATTGGTCAACAGCACGATGATGCGCGGAAGAAATAGAAGATAGAGAAAAAAAGGGGGAGAGGGATTACATTTTACATAGTATGTTGCGTCTACCCCATCATGATCACAAATCAAAAAATCGCCAAAAACTTCCCTCAATACATAGTACCTCAGGTACTTTTGGACTTTTGGACTTTTGACCTTTTTAGAGCCTCCCCCTCCGCCATGCGGACATCCACCGCCTCGAGTCGGAGGTATCTATTTCGTCACAATCGTACGAGAAAACCAAAACCCGATGAAAGCTCACCAGTCGATTTTTGGTTTTATTTTGTTTACACGACCTCTTCGCCAAGGATATACGCATACGCATACGCAGATGCAGCCGAGCTGAAGATCGGCATCGTTTTGATCCGAAGGGAGAACGAGAGGGACACAGGAACGCAGAGCAGGAAGAAAAAGGGCCCCTAAAATCCCAGCCGCATGAGGTACAATACAATACAATCCTAGGAAGCCAACCAATACCCACTCTCTACCCGCGCGCCGGGTTTTAGCGCGGACGCCTCTTCCGTGTTGGAAGCAAGTGGAAGACCGATAAAAAGATGGGACTTGTACAACCACCATCTACTTGCAAGACACCCATCTTCATGTGATTATGTCGATAAATAACGACCCAAGGGGAAAATGAAAAGCTCCATAGGAGGATGTAATTTCACAAAATCATACTTGACATAACTAATTCATTTCTGACTTGATATCTCACCATGAGTACGAGGTAGCAGCTACGAAGAAGGTATGCTTCGATTCGTACGACATCTTTCATTAGGTATAGGTAGGTATTCAGCACAACAACTAGAATTACCGTACTAAATGGTCCGCTAACCATGCATTCAAGACAAGCCCCTATTCTGTGTTACCGAATTTTTTCTTTTCATTCTTGATGCTCAATACCGGCGGACTCGTCTTTTTATCGACGTACCATCGCACTGTACAAAAAATGTGCCTTTTCTATAGCAAATCCATCGCACCAAGTTTACCATACACCACAAGGGGAAACATTCCCAAAAATCCCCTGTCCGAATATTTTCCCATCCTTATCCTTAACTTCCTTCCTTCCCTCCCACTGGTGCTGATCTATGCGTATTATCGTGAAGACCGCCAGGCCGACCAGTCTATGTCGAACCGGCAGAAAGGAGCGAAGTCCAAACTGGCCAACCTCGTCCCAGTTGAATCCATCAAGTGAGACGTAGGTATCGACCCTTGGTATTATTAAGCTCCACTGGTGGCGCCGGCGGCCTATGACTCGGTCAACTAATGGGAGGACCTGCACCTCTAGGCTGAGCTAAGTTAAGACTGCCTCGCAGTGGGATTCCTGATCTGAAGCCTAAAACAAGACCCTAGAAAAGACAAACGCCACTTTGCCATATCAAACGCATGCCGCAAACAATCAGACCTGCCGTGCCATTGGGTATTGAGCCTTCCATAACACAAAGGGAAGATGCAAGAAACAAAGGAGATCTATGCAAGATCATCGTAGGGGGGGAATATGCCCCCATCGTAGCGCCATCCCACACCGCTTTGGAAGCCATCCTACTGACCAGCCCACAGCTCGTTAGGACGTGGTTTAACGTCATATCCTGCTGAGCCGGGCTCTGTGCTTGTTCCTCGTCTGAGTTGCGCGCTTGAGTTGTAGTACATCTGGCCCAGGTTGTTACTACCTAGGAACGGCTGGTCGGGGTCCGGATACACGTAGCTATTGCCACTGTTGCTATGCGTGGGTGAAGCCATATGAGAGGGTGATTGCCATCCTACGCTACCCATATGAGGACTTCCGGCTGTGCTACCAGTACCTGACTGATGTGATTCCACGCTCGGCTCCAGCGTAGGAGGTGGCGGATATACTGTCGGGTGAGAGGTAGGTCGCATGCCTGCAGGGTAGCCCGGAGCCGAAGTGGGACTCTGCGACTGCATATCGGTACGGATATGCACCGGAAGTGAACCATTACCCACGTATGAATAGTCGGTATTGCGCATCGCATTAGCAGCAGCAAGCTCAGCACTAGGCGACATGGACATATGTCTTTGGCCTGGAGAAGGCGAGTTTAGTGGCGAACCATGGTTCGATCCAGGGTCGCCTTCACTACGCGCCACGCGGGCCGCGGTTCTGCTAGCCTGAGCTGCTAGGGCATTGGCTGTCGCTGCTGCTGCTTCTTCGACCGTACCAGAATGAGAATTTTGGTGGCGAGTCAGCGTCGTCCTCCGAGTGAACGTCTTTTGGCAGTTAGCATAAGGGCACTTATAAGGTCGTTTACCTGAGTGAATACGCCTATGTCGTGCTAGTGAGCTGCTGTCGCTAAATGGCTAGAGTATTCAAGTCAGTATATCTTCTGTACGAAAACGAACATGGTTAATATTAATACCTTGCCACATCGTTCACACATATGCGGTTTCTCGCCAGTGTGCACTCGCTGGTGCACAGTCAGAGCCGACCGTTGAATAAACTGTTTCCCGCACCCTTCAAAGTCGCAGACATGAGGACGAATACCGCTGTGTATACGCTCTGGGATATGTTAGAATCGCCCGGTTGAATCTTTTTAATAAATAATAACTTACCATGTCTAGCTAAATCACTACGTCTTGCAAAGGCCTTTTGACACGTGCTGCAGGGATACGCTTTATGTTGAGGTTGGGGCTGTTGGGGTTGCTCGGGAGGCTTGTTGTAAGGCATCGAGAGTGCGTGGGATAGTTGTGGCATCCCAGGAATCATCATGGTGGGAGGCATACTAGGGTCGGACAGGGCCATCGTTGCATGCATCGCAGTGGGGGAGCCGTAGGGCCGACCGTTACCCATCCCATTCAATGCATCTAAGTGTTGCCCAGGGCGGGGTCCAGAGTGGTAGGAGCTCTCGGATCCGTGCGGCGAGTTTGCACGATCCATGCCGACCGGAGTCAGCTGCGGATGGGGAAGAAGTTGGTGTTCCGGGGAGGGGCCCGACGCTGCTGCTGCTGCCGCTGCCGCTGCCGCTGCCGCGTTCTTCTTGTCCAACATATTCGTGATATTCATCACCTCTGATGATGGCGATTTGGACATGTCGTGGCCAAAATAAAGCCTAAGTTAACCAAATCACGCCTCACACGTATTTGAAAGCAAAACAAGACTATCACGTCTTCACCGTGCTGCAGGTATTATAGAGGGGTAATCTTCAGCTTGGGCGGTTTCAGGTGAATAACAGACCCCGATTATGCTAATTTCAGTAGGAAGCAGTCGATATAATTCAGATATTCGCTTTGTATGGGACAGCAAAACACAAATCCTCGACTTTATCGCTAACACTGACAAGGTTCCGGGTCGTCAAACTCGATACGCGTCAGTCGTGACCTGAAAAAGTCTAGTCTAACACTCCGGCGTTACGTGAACGGCTTGCTGATATATTTGATACTAGTTGCGCGCTCTTTAGTCTGCTTATTTGCGGTCGGGCAACTTTGATGCGCCAGTTTTTTTCTAGTCGGATCTTGAGGAGAGTCTGCACAGCAGCACAAGTAGCAATGTCTAGGGCAAGGCTCCTCTTTTGATTATTAGGAAAGATGACAAGGGCGGGGTAGTGGTGTCGCAGTGGTATGCCGTGGGAGCTGAATCCGTGAGGATGCGATTGTGAAAACGTCGAGTGATGTGGTAGTCCAGTCAAGATTTCGCGTTTCTTAACAGTATGGGGCGAAAGATCCGCAATCCTAACCAAAATAAATCGAGTCAGCACTCTTGAAAATAGTATGTTTCATTGACTAAGAATAAATTGGTCATATCCATAGCACACGGAGGACATGAGGTAATGTTTGTTAACTTCGACCTCGTCGACAAAGCTAGGTAGCACCAACGGCTTCTGTGATGCATGGGCACCTTGAGCTCGAGCTCGCAGATGGCAAATGGGTCAAAGCAAACCGCCACTATATAATGCGGCGCGTGACAAAGAGTGGTCAGATCGTAGAGCAGCTGCGGCAGCACATCGTGCAAACCGTGCAAAACGAACGGGCTATATCGCTGCAACAAAAGCGCGTGGTAGATCCGGAGCTAGGCGACTAAAGCGGGAGGGAATGGGGCAGCTTGTGATCCTAACGTACCTCAAGGAATTATTCGGGGGTTCTTAAAAAGTTTAACGGTAGACAACGTAAGGGGAACAAGAGCGCCGCTATTTATGGTGATTAGTATTTAGACGGTCGTCTCAGAGTAAAAAAGATGTTGACGAAGGAATTAAGAAAAAAAAAAAAGGATGTGTGACGGCGAGGGAGGAAAAATAATAGAAGTGATGAAATAACCAAATCGATGTTATTTTAGGTAAGCTTTGGTCGAGGGAGGTTTGTACTATGTATTCGCAGTACACTGGTACATATGAATAGGTACATGCGTTTTGGTACTTTTTGATATAAATTTGGCGGTGGGCGGCGTGCGCGTTAGTAAAGGCTGGTGGTAAGTGCACTGTACACTAAGATGGTAGGGGATAGGCGCAGGGGCCACAATGCGCAGAAAAAAACGTTGCCGTGGGTACCTCAGGGTAGTGAGTGCATGCATCAATCTCTAAAAGAAATAAAAACACTGCACGAAAGCTATGTACTCACCTAGTACTATAGCACGTAGTTAGACATAGGTATATATATAATAAGGCATATAGATACGTGTAATTCGACCAAAGATGCAGTATCCCGTGCAATCTAATTACATTTATATTGGCGTGAAGACATAGAGGGATAGAGGAAAAAGAAGAAAAAAGGGAAATCTACGTAAAATATTATCAACTAACCCCTTCTCTCCTTTTCCTAGGTACCTTAGGTACGTTCTTTTCAACCCCTGTTCATTTCAATGAAGGTCCAATGAAACCATATTTAGTAGGGCTACAGCTACAAGGGTACCCAAGTAGCATATGTACATGCGCGTACAATGCGCTAAAGTTCACGTATCGATAAAGTAGAGGACGCTAAGCATCATTCGGTACTGGCTAAGCCACTTTCGGTATAGAACTTGTTTTCTGGAAGCTCAAATCCCTGTTAGTTAAAGCGAGAAAAAGAAATAAGAGAGGGAATTAAAATACAGAAGAGGTAAATACATGGAAAAAGAAGAAGAAGAGAAAAAAAAACCTTCGGGGCGTTCCCGGGTTCGTCCCGATTCGGTACATACCTATTCATTTAACTGATTTTAAATTTTAAATGTGCAAGTGCGCATATCGAGATATCTCCATCTCTATCGAGATGTTTTCTCTTTTATCATGCCCGTTCTTCTCGTTTGCAAGATCGATACGCGAACTTTTAAGGGTGGTACGTGTGTGCTTAACTGCCAATACTATGGTCTGCTATGGCCTGTAACGGGCTCCTATGGGCTGCCATGGCTGTATGGCAGATATCAAACGCATAATTCGATCATGTACCCAGGTAGTCCAGGCAGTCCAGGCAGCCCCAGGCACCCTCCAGGACCCAGGAGAAGGAACCGGTCTGAATAACTGCTTACCTTGGCACCAGGCACATTTATCATCCTGGCAGGAGGACCCATAGAACGATAGAACGGGACCCGCTCATACCATCCGCGATATTGGCATGATTATCTCCCCCAGACGTGCCGTTGTACATAATCACTTTACTGCAACAGGTGAAACACCATTAATAAGGGTGAACCTCTATGTTAGGTTAGGTACGAACGCTGGAGTCTACGGGGAATGAGACAGACCGGGCTATTCTTCCATACGGGCAATATCCCATATCCCATATCCCATATCCCATATCCCTCATATACCGGCCACTGACGCCACGCATCAAAGATGCATACATATGCGTATGGCACATGAAGCACATGAGGCATATGAAGCAATATGATATACATACGCTACATCATACCTGAGTCTACCCAAGACCTACAAACTACCGGGGTAGTACACATACGCACATAAGTACCTACATATGCTCATATCTATGCTCATATCTTATGCTCCTATCTAACGTTGTGCAATACTGTGTCCAGCGCACTCGGACGTCGGAAGTAAGCATCTCGGGAAGACTGGTGATAAATCTTGGTAAGGTGACGAATACTGCCCTGATCAATGAAAATACCAGTTACCAGTTACCAACCAGTTACCAGCCAGTGCAGCCACTTTTACCTAACCTCGGAACTTCAGGTGCCTAGACCTTAACAACAGCTCGAGTCAACCAAGAGTCACCCAAGGGAGGACCTGGGATTTTGGCGCGTACCGGAGACATGGTAAGAAGGTAAAGAGTTAATGAGACGGGCGAAATATCCTTGTAAATAAGATGTACCTATCTGCTTGTGCGGCTTCCACGAGGGGCTCATCGTTTCCATAAATAGGGACCTGGCCACAAACTAGCCACTAGACACGGGGGTGCATTCCGCTCAGTGACCGCAAAGAATACCAGGTAAAGGACCAGGTAGAATCGAAATTACATATCCAGGCTTAACTGTATGATGGTATTCATGGTAATCCGGCCATAGTAAGTTCGGGTTATTATGGGTTATTATGGGCTATTATGCAACAGGAATTCCAAATGCTAGGGCTTCCCACGTTTGATTATTTTTCTTTGTCTTTACCTAGGTAAGTTCTGGGTAAGCTTTAATACCTCCCTTGTCACCTTTACTTATTTTGAGATAGGTACAGTACCTCACCTACTTCACCTACTTCACCTCATATGCCGGGAAGTGGAATGAAACGTTATAGTGTAACTACAAAGTACCAAACGACGACGCCCAGCCCGATGGGGATCCGTGTACGAAGTGAATACGTACCTTAAGGGGAGGTTAGGTATATTGCACTCGGGCTGTCGGGGAAGCAGAACAGGGTGGGTGCAAGGAGGTTATTCTTCCTTTTTCTTAGCCGTTTCTGACGGTATATCCAATCAGAACAGAGTATAGACAAATTACAGAGGCAAAAACGACTGCAGCTGCATCACTCTTTGCTAGATAGCTCATAAGTTATAATTCAGATATCGAATTTTTACTTTTGATTCCAACAGTCGAATACCAGTATCGTCAAATGAAATGAATCTCCAACTTAACACGTCACTTTTACTCTTCGCGGGAAGACGCAGATAATGCCGGGAAAATCCAGGGTACGCAAGGTAGGCATCAACGACCTTTCTCGCACTCTGTCTCGTACGGTATTTTACTAGTTTCAACTCCCACTAAACTCCAACCCAACCCCAAGATCACGGGGAGGGGGAAACCACCAAGTCGTACCTATTAGCGTAGCATTCCTATCAGCATTACCAGCTGAGAACAACGCAGCTATCCGCAGCTTATAGCCTCGTGTGATCACGCTTATCTTCAGCTGGCTCAGTAAGAGTACGACACGATACGATACATAACCACGTTTTTTGACAGTGTATCCTCTTTGAGTGGCTACGACACTGCCACTGCCATCGCACGTACGGTATGGTACGGACGGTATGGATGGCTGGATAGCTGGATAGCTGGATAGCTGTGGGGAAAGGCATGGGTTCCATCAGCCAATGCACCCCAGCGCATGAGGTTTTCAAGCAGGCTTTGAAATTGGCCCTAATCCCAACACAGCAAGGTTCTGGAAGATTTCGAGAAGCGGAAGAAAAAGCACAGGACCCGGACGTGCCAACATTGAAAGAATTTTGTCACACTTTTTTTTTTCGAAGCCATCATCCCCCCTTTAACACTGCGTGGACAGAAAAGATACATACAACGCCACTGCGAAGGTCTAGCCACAGCATACCTAATTACTACGGTAAGTTACATTTTCTCCCCTCCTTATTCCAGCAGTTATGGCAACGTTTCGATCTGATTATGTCTTATCCCTTCGGCCGAGCACCTTGCCCGAGCATGGTCCCCCTTAGCCTAGGTCAAGGCAATAGATCGTTGCTTGATCCGTGACATGGAAATCTCCCGCGCCTTGCTAGCGGCACCTTCATTTCGCAGGCATTACAACAATGACATCAATTGATTCGGCCTACGAGTTAAAAACATTCTCGAAGCTCTACCGACCAAGCTGCCAAAAGCGGAGCTTGCCTTTGCGCTTACGCTTCTATGACTTCCACTCTTTTCTTCTAGAACCACACACACTGTTCAAATACGGGTCTTGGTTGTAACTTATCAAGATGTACAACCGTGTAGTAAACTGTGTAATCTGTGTACTGTGATGTTGTTTTTTTTCCTTTTTCTGTGATAGCAGTTGGTTTAACTATCCCTATCTCCTTTCTTAAATTGGACTTCGAAATAGTAAATTCATTAAATGAACGTTAGAACACAGCCTCAAACAATAACAGTCAGCAGAATATCATGACAAATAGTTAGTAATTTCAGAAGTAATGTATGCAGCTACCTGTTTATATTTGTTCCAAGAGTAAATGCCTATATAACTAACCTATCCAGTAAGGTATGCAGTTAGCGAATTCGAAATATAAACTGTGGGAATAATGGATGTTTTCTTCTTAGATGATGCTCAGGCAGCATTATATGTCAAGTAAGAACTTTAAGTTTCGTTGTCTACACCATATTAATGAGCTGTATTAGGTATTCAGTTGCTGTAGCAGTATGCGTTAGCCAGTTTCCACCAGCATGTAACAATGTGTTCGTTATGATTTGGGCAGTCTCCTTATCTCAAGATCTCAAATAGTAGTTAATCCAGATGAGTTATCAATCAGGTTACTTCACAAGCCACGTAGGAAACGATCCCACCGGTAGTCATCTCCTTTGGGTAACACAAGATACTTCACGCACGAAGAACTATAACATATTCCAACTCACGATATGCCAAGTTTACTACAACGCTGGACGACACCACGCACGTATCAATTCGGAACTAAAACCCGAGCTATAGATGGCGCCGGTTGAAGCCACGTTGCTAGCCGACATTAAAAACACGTTCCTGTTCTAGTGCATATCTATCAAGTAATACACTAGATAGCTTGGACGGATTTAGCTCCACATCGAGGCTAATATTTTGATACCAGCTGCAAAGGTAGGGTATATGTAATCGATGCGGTTCGAAATATCTAATACGCTTGGGTAGAGCGGCTCACCAAGTCGTCCCAATAAGAAGGGTAACTAAAATAGGACTCTGACACTAGAGTCAACTTGTCATACTCCTTCAATTTTCCATAACTGCTCAGAAGGGAATCTCTAAATCAAGCTGACGGCGTCCGAGCAGAGATGAGAAGGTCAATCAGTATAGGGGGGGGACTATTAGGGAAAGGCGGAATTGGGGGATTTCGGCTCGCCCCGAGTGCTAGTAGCTATTACGATGTGAGTGGAACTTCAAGGATGGAAGTGAGGATACATACAACAACAGCTGCATCCGCATACCCTCCTTTTATCTCGTTCACTCAACTCAAAATCGGCTTTCTCCAGGTCTTACAGAAGCTACCATCGTTGAAACTCGATTCGCAGAGAACACAACTGGTAATGATATGCTATCTACCTCATATAATTTGTTTAGAAAAGCCGCTACGTGTACGTATCCTAGCCCTTCATCCGTGGCGGAGTGGTAGTAATCATCAATTGCCCATTAAACGACCATAATGAGTCTCGTCTCGCATACCAAGAACAGTATAGCAGTATCTAACTACTGAAGAAGAGGCTCACGAAAAGCTCAGTCTTAGACCTCCTTCAAAAGGGGTGACGCTTAGTTCGAATCAACGCAGGGTGAACACCAGGTACCTAACCTACTTGCCTCCTAGATGAATACTCTCGCAGCGATTCTACAGCACTAGTTCCATCTCTATACGAACATCTTCACATCAACAACCATTCACTATAGGATTGATTTATAAGGAAGGTACCAAAGAAGTCCACACTACGCGTGATACCTTCACCGCCCATCCCTATCTGGGCTTCCTGCCGTACATTGTAATGCACATTCGGAGGCTCAACGGCCGGCGGCCATGGACAAGTACTTTAATCTATCCCGAGGGCCGTCACATCAGCTAATGTATAAAAAAATTTCTCATACCACATCAACGAACAGAGGTGGAGGCGTCACCGACAAAATAAGCAATAACGTGCTTACAAAAAGGGTTGTGCTGTGATCGAAATATAACCAATTCAACAATTAAGGACTAAAGTAGTCTTAATATCTATGATATACTATATGCGAATATTCATTTATTTCATGACTACCTCCTACATTGGATTCTATAGTTGAACCCTTGAGTTGAAACAACTCGTTTAAAGAATCGACAGCGCTGTCGATGTAGCAAAGTGTACGGAAATAATATCAGCGCACATCATTCGATTACAGGCAATGCCTCGCAGTTAACCCTAACGCCCCAGCACACTGACCTATCGACTCCATTCCGCTAAACAGGGCGTGTCCTAGTCTTCCCGGCACACGGTTCGCATCCGCGCCCCGTCCACCACTACATAGTAGCGGTCCAGTACGACCCTAAGCGAACCCAGAACCGGTGAGTACCCTGTCTGAATGTCCCCCCCTTGCCTACCATTGCCATCCTTGAAGACCCTTCCTCTGGGTCGTCCGACTCTCTGGGACGTAGAAATGCCCGAAGGAACAAAAAAGGACACAAAGCACGGTTGCTCAGGCGCGTTATTCTTACATACATAAACACATAACGTCCACATAAACTTCGTCCGTCGAGCACAGCGCACATTTTAGCGAGTTATTCCGGACGGGTTAATCTTTCGTGAACAGTCAACTAATAAGCAAGCTTCTCCGCAGCTAAGTCCGTCCGAGCGAGCACGTGTGGAAGCGCACGTTAGACCTCTCGCTCTTCAGTAACAATAACAACGACGAGCACCCACCCCGGCTCACCCGCAAGGGCTTGAGACGTTGGGCCTAGGCTAGTTTCGTCAAACCTCCGACCTTGACTTCTCTAGCCATTTTGAGCGGGCCCCACGGGCTTCTTTTCATTACAGCATCCCCATAATTTTCTATTTACGTCGACGCGCGTGCGAGGCCTGCTGGGCAAGCAAGCCACGGCCTATGAAATTTGTGAGGCGATCGACTCTCTTTTATTATTATTACCTATGGCTTCGCTTTGACTAATAACAGTGTATGGAAAGCCGAACTTTGCAACACACACGTCCGTACAAACACTCGGGCCGAGATTACTTGCTATGTTCGAAACGACTATATGGAGACTTTCATGGTATATCAATAAAAAGCTAATATTATATAAGAATAGTGAGGCATACAAACATCACGATGATGAGTTTAGATATATTCCATTCATGAAGGTTACACATGAGTATAGTTACCATGTTAGTAACTATTGCATATGCCCTACCTAGGGTATCTACTGGGTACGTAAGGGGGCAATACTGTCCACGCATAACGTAGCAAAGAGCTGCTGCAAGGTAAATCAACGACCCATCATTAAAGAACAAAATATTGGTAAATAACTACCGTATATGCCGCAAACTACCCTGAAGACTCAAGGCTTGGAATAGATGCGGTGACACCTCAGAAGCGTAACCATCTTTCTGAAATCCTCCACCTTCAAAGCAACTGTAAATATTGAACTTCATCCTGCAAGCCATCCAATTCCGGAAAAGAGATCGCACATATTCATCAAATAAAGTTTCTACGGTGTGTGTGCGGTATATACGTTCTATTAGAAGTACCCAAGGGTAGCATTGTACTAACACCATCCTTTTGTATATGGACTTAGGAACTCGCCCCCTATTCTGAATATAATTTTCATCGATACAGATCATTATATATAGGTAGTTACTTTAAGTTAGATCGGGAACCTGCAGCTGCAAATAGTGATATTAGCCACTATGTAGGACTACGAGCGAATAATCTCAAAGTGTTACAGATTCTTCGTCACCTGCAGCAAAAGTAATATATCTACATGTCCCCTTTTGAGATTACAACGCAAAATATTCGTTTACAGGCCTTTTCCGTGAATCAAATACCACTACGCCTCGCATGTAGCCCCCCACGAGGGCGCGTAGCCTTATGTTTTCCAAGCAAACATCCCCAGCACACCTATGCTGCCTAGCAACGCCGGCCTTGCAGATTCCAAAAAGGAAGCTGCAGTAGTGAGTTTCGCCCATCGTACGTCGTAAGCCAATGATCATCCCGGATAACCTGCTACTATGACGGGACCTGCGGCGTAGAAGTCGCGTATGTTACGTGCCGTGGTCGTCATTGTCTGCATTAACATCTAGGGTCGATAATAGTGGCATCTAATAGTCGACTTCCAGCCGAGTACATTAGGCATAGGTACTGAGTTCTACAAGTACCTGAATAGTACTTCACCGAGGTGCGGAATCAAGCGCTGCAAGATTTATGGGATGTCACCACAATTCCCCCCCGAATCTAGCCTACATGCCACCTACGGCATATCCGTTACTAGCTTGGGGAATCGACGATCCCATTGGCATAACCCGCTTGGTTGAAGTTAGCTGAATCGATCGTCGACGGGAGCTAAGGTTGTGCAAGGTGAAATTTTGCAGCGGCAGCTTGGCCCTGAGTTAGGTAGACGATACTTTGTCCTCATCTGCTCAATTTGTAGATACTTCCAATGAAGACAGGAGGTTTGTAGAATATTTCTTGTAAGCGAAGGTCTTGACACCGGAAACCAATCTTACGGTCTCTAGCGGCACATATTAAGACTCGTGAGGGTGTCGAGGCTCATAAGCATTGTAGCATTGACCGGACCCATATCACTAAGTCGAAATGGGTGATTAGTCTAGCGACAAATAATTGTTTCATGCACCACTTATTCCGCTGGGTATTGCATAGGTTGTTTGATCTAGGGCTCGATATGTAATTCATTTAGGGGGGCACCCACGTCTTCGGACTCACCATATGGAGAACTGGATCGACCACGGCTGGTTAGTGTAGGATTTTAGGTTTCCTTACGCTTCTATCCTCCCAAGATATTCCTTCTGCTTCCCTGTATGGAGGTGCTTGTTATCCTTAGGAAATGTGCTGTTAGCTAGACCATGTCGTCTCCACCTCTTTGGTGTCTATCCGCCCCCCACGGGGCCTTGGACCAAGAGCTAAGGGAATGCGCTAATAGTGTATGTCAAGCAACGCCTTGAAATCATTGATAGATCCACGGAGCGACGGTATCGAGCAAGTAAATATAGTAAGGATTTCCCATCGAGGCTATGAATCCGATATAGCGTCGCAAATATCCCATAGAGCTTCTCAAGGGCCGGAGCTAATATTCCATCCAGGTGGGTTTAGTAACTTTTCATAGACGATTGACTGAGACAAGGATATTCCCTCCGCCCTCAAATAATGAATTCCTGCCCGAGAGGAAGCTAATCCAAGAATATTTGCTAATTTGTGATATGGCTTGCGTCGTTCTGAAAAATAATTGTGTTGACGGTCGAAATTTGATTTTGGCGTCCCTAATAAAGGTAGAATTTCCAGTATCGTGATGAAAATATTTTGGTCATTGAATAATTGTATGCCATTATATCGCTACGTGTTAAGCAATGTTTGCAACAGCCCCTGGCTGATAGAGGGCAAGCATTAATACAGGATAACAACGCGAAGCAATTCACCGAGGACTACATTGTACAAGGCTTTGAATTCACAACTCTTACAGGTTATAACGAAGACTGCAATTAACACAACTAGACTACACACATAACCAACTCCAGATATTAGGAGTGATCATATATATAAGAGATAGGTATTATGATGCTTATTCCCACAGTGTCATTATGGTTCCTTAGTAGTTTTCCATGCTTCTTAGTATTTTGTTGTGGGTTGAATATAGAAGGGGTTTTTTCTACAAGCAGAAGGACTAGAGCGAATTTTACAGAAGTAGTGCGCAATAAGAACATGTTGTATCATGACTTAGGGGGTTGTAAGCTACCTGCAAAAATAGTGTTTAGCCCTACGAGGTTACGCCTTTCGGTCATAACATCAGCCTCGTTGTAGCATTCCTGCTTATCCCAATCTTCTGTATACCTATCTCCAAGAGATCAATTTAATTTAGAATATGTTCCAGCGGAGGAAGTAGGTAAAGCTGTACCCAGTGGTATAATGAAACGTAAATACTCCTGAAGGGTGGTATGCATCTCACAGAACCAGCCATCTACCATAACGGTCATTTTTGAAGGCACTATTCTATTAATATCGACACAATTACCTATGATTTACGGACGAATCTGTACCTTTCAGCTTAATTCTAAACGGTTTAGCATGACACATCTTGATAACTCTCTTCATATTCGGTATGCAACAGTTTCTGGGGCCGTGACCTCCTTTTCTGCTCTTAATTGATGTATAAATGCTAATATAAATGCCCCTTTTACATAGTAATTCATGCTAGCACGATCTATGTTGAGCTCCAAACCACGGAATTCGCAAAAGAAAAACATACGCCAACGATCGATCGAACTTGGATAATCGCGACAAACCAACTGTAGGAACACCGTCTCTTTAAACCTCTCGTGCAAAGCGCGTGTTTTTGTGATTATGGCGAAGAATAACCGAACCTGTTTTTACTACCTACCCTCCCGAAAACACCGTATAGGTCCCAATACCCGATTATACAATAGAACAAACAAATAAGGGTCTTTTCCAAAATTCCCAAGTCGCCTAGTGGTTATGCCCGACTATCCTGAACGTGTTTTGGTCAACCAGTACGGATCATCTTATCAAGAGCCAAGTATCTCGCAAGCACTATCAACTGGCGCGCGGGCCGATGCGACGTAACCATATCGGACACTACTTAGGTTAGATATGGGGAATGAAATCCATATCTTTTTCTATTGTGGAGCCATGGAACGATCCATCTACCGATATCGAGTCTTAGTCGGATCGGAGAAGAAACCATCACGATATTGTATTGGGCGGCTGTTCTAACGACAGTTTGATGGAAAGCAACCCAGACTAGTCCCTAGCCAGACCGCAACAATTGCTAACAGAATAACTGTACCATTAGTTTGTCTATATCATCTATATTCGCACGACCGCTAACATACTCAATTACTAGGTCTTCGCTCGTAGAACGCTTGGATTGACCGCTCGCCGACAACTACAAAAGACTCTAGTTGATTGCAAAAGTATACAAAGGAAAATGATAGTTCATTTGAAAGTCGAAAATTGCTAGAGTATTAGAAAGGATACGTCAGAAGCGACCAAACCAACTATTATCGACCTACCACGCTGAGTGCCGTACCGCGATTTGCTGAGGCAGGCCTTGTGGGTATTCCAGAATATAGACATATTGCAGGCCAGTAATGTGATTAGCCTTATAGCGAAGAAGCTCGAGCTGGTAGTACAGAAAACATCAAATTTACTATTGAATTGAATACTAGGTATTTTCTGATTTCCTAGGCATAGAGCATCTCCTGGAACATCTTCACAGCTAATAGCTGCCAAAGTGCGTTTGGTCTATCGTAAATAGAGCCTAGGTACCTATATTCCTGATAGGAAAAAAGCTATTATATGCACCCTACAAAGTTGGTTGAAAATACTTAAGGTAACACGATATCAAACAGCTTAAAATAATGTTCGTTCAATTTCAGTGTATTGAAAGAACAGCTAGAATACGGCTTTGGTGGACTCCTGGTGGCTATTGAAACCGTCGATGACTGCGAGTAAGGCTGAACTAATAGACTCGAGGGCATTATCAACAACGTACAACATCATTGGCAGCACGACAACCACGCCAACATGACGCGGCTAGCTGGCTTCTTTTGATAGTACGATAAAGGTAATTAGTAAAGTAGTCTTCAATCTATAACGAGTCTTGAGCAACTCTTTTGACTTATGTAGACCTAAATCTTCTCCAGTCAGGCTAGCTGGGCGCTTCCACACATTGCAGAACGGTGTTTTGTAAATGCTCATTGCCAACATTATCCGTCCCAGGTTTCCCAATGGTTTTCAACCACTTAACCAATATTACATTGTCGTGGATGAATAAAGAAAATTGAAATATTTAAATGAAATGTGCTCTGACTATTCTTACTGCATCTAATATCATATACTGATGCAAATAAACTTTGTATGGTAAAGGTGTCGCTTATTCCAGGTGTCTTGTTGAGGACTTACTAACATGCAGTTGCTAATAAGCAAATTGTCTAACTTTGAACTCCCAAGGATACTAAGGTTTGGAGTACGTTTCGAAGTAACGAAGTCATCTCTACAATTGTCACTCAGCTTTATGAAGTTATACCCATTCATACATCCTGGTCATATTGTCCCCTTGATCTTGATTAAGAGCCTGTCAATAGAAGGTCTGAGAGTCGCTACACATGTTCGATTGATCATAAAAGGCTCCTGTATTCCAGGACCCAGAACATAAGTTAGAAGTCTTGGGTACCAAGCGTAGGTATACGCTATTCAGTAAATATCAGGTACTTAACACTAAATCTCCTAGTTATTTCGAACGGAGCTCATAGCAACTATAGAGAGCTTGATATCCCACTTGAAATAAGTTGCATGCCACTCTGAGTCATGGCGCATTTAATACTACTTTTGTAAAAATAGTAACGGCCGTTCGGCCCCAATATATGAATTTAGTTATAGTATATGGAAAGCTAAGCTATGCTTCGACTTCAATACTAATTCATCATATCGAGCCTAACCTTATATTCTATGAAACTAATACTGTAATGACTAAACTAAATTATGATATATAAGTTTTCTTAGGCGAAAATTTCCGCATAAGCCGGCTATCCTGTTCTCGAAATACCCATACAACAACGTAGACTATCTTCACCGTTAATATTCCAATAACAAGCTACCGGAAGTTACGGAGGTTGTATATGGAAAAGGTTTTAATGATGGTACTTCCAGTAGTGGTTAGTAATGGCGGATATTGGATTGGCAGCGGCACTTGAACTCAACAAATAAGCAAACATGAAATAGCACTTGTGAAAAGAACGGTGGTCGGTTGTGTCAAGAACCTGAAACTGTTCTAACAGTTAAAGTCACTAGGTAGTACTACCTCGCTAATGAGCACTATTTCTCGTTTTGATGGTATTTATTGTCAGGGCGAATTTTAGAAGTAGTTAGAACAATAGCTTTAACTATTCTTTATAATAGTTCCCAATGATCCTATCAGGTAATTATTATGTCAATTACTTGGCAGATAAAACCGATATATGGCTTACAAGCCTTGAATTCGCGAGGCTAGAAAGTGACGATGAAAAGGTGCAGAATATGTGAAAGTCACATTTACGTTTCGTTAGTTAAATGAACCCTAACTCTGCACGACTTACAATGTAAGTCTAGTGGTATTTAAACCTTTCTCATCGGTGGCTCAAGCATCGTCATCGACCATGCATTCTGCTAGGGGTATGGTGCACTAGGATAGGTGTATATAACAAGCCCGCTGCTTGCTTAGAGGTGTTTCGAGGGCTAAGCGCTAATAGATCACTACTTTACTCTATACAATTGCTACTGTCTCTAGTATTCATTCTACGTACGAAATATATCATGGAGCCTCTCTGACGCATTCACTCTTCTCGCGGTTTTATTTTAAGTATAGGTAGCTATCAACCTCAGCACTACCTATATATAAGGTATATTATGACTTGCAAATCTTCTGACCAGATCACTGTTATCCTCATCCGAGTAGGATACTATCAACTACTTATCTATTGCTTGATAGCAATACATTAGATGGTATGTGAAGTAGGCGACACGCACTTAAAAGAGCCTGGCTTTTATTTGACGGTGATCACGAGTTTAGGTAAGTACCCAACTTACCACAATGAACCCAGTTCTACTTAGAGGCCACCGAAGGTAGATTTGATGTTCCGTAGTTCAAAAGGGAATGCAGTAAATCTATCAGACAATGACATCAATGTCCTTTCTGCCAACGAGGCAATGAAAGCCAATAAACGTTCTCATATCAATAGGAGATAATTACTTACCGAAACACATACAAACTTGCTAATGTACAATGACGCAAAGCTCGATCACAAGCCTTTAATACGAATTATCATATCTAATGACTTCCCTTTTTAGGTGCTTAGGTAGCTAGTATCGGGTTCACTAAAACGACGAATATGACAACAAGTACTTGTAAACTTTGTTTATTATATCAAGCTGTGGCTGTAGCCGGTATATTTACCGCAGTTCCCTTTTTGCTCTACGGTGCTTTAATGTCAAAATTTGGGTGGCATAATTAATTGTGGTTAAGAAAAAGGAGATCACATAAAGGGGCAAAGGGAGAGAAACATAAAAGTACAACTCTCTATGCTGGTTGAAATCGTGTCATAGTACGATGGTGTCGATAGACCTACCTGTTCCGTCTTGAGTTTGCTCCACAACCAAACATTTTGATGGGGATTTAACGCGGCAGAACACAGACGTTGATCGAAAATTCGCCGTCGCATATTGATTTTTACTACCTACCGAGAATGCGTGTATCCATGATTTTATATATGGGGCATCTCTAGTTTCCCCTTCCCGTTCCGAAACACCTCATGAATAAAACCAACCGAACGCCGTAATGCTTACTTCACTCTCGCCCTTCTCTGGCTGTGGTGCTGTCGCGCAACAATAGCTTAACCCAATAATAGTAAAAACAAACTCTCTTAACGCACACGCCTCGAGCTCTCCCACCAGGCGATCAAGGCTGAGATCACTTGCGCTTGTGCTGCTCGAAGATATTCCTCATGTGTTCGTTCTCAAACTTCTTCTGGACGCGCGAGGCCTTCTTTCGCTTCGGTGGCGCCTTCTGGCCGAGGTTCGTATTTGTCTTCGCCTCGCTGGTAGCCTTCTGACCCAACGCCTTCAGCTTCCTAGGCATGTCATCGACGGAGGGCAGCGCTTCTTGGAACCACATGACTCGAAATTCCGGGTCAACGTCGTGGTGCAGTTCTGGGAAATCGGGCCAGATGAATCGCGCGTGCGTGTCCTTCTTGGTGCGAATACCCATGACCCTGTGTTCCTGCTCCAGTTCTTCGATCGCGGCGTCGCAGTCCGGCCAGCCATCTTTGATATCCTTGATCGATAGGCCTGCTTGATCCTTCCTCTGTTGCAAGTATTCTAGGAGTTTTATCTTAGAATTCACTCCAGGCAATTTGGCTCTGTACTCATATGTACCGGCGCGCCAATCAAATTGCTGGCCTTTAACTTTAGGAGCAGGGTTGAACTGAACACGAGAATGTGTTTTTAAATTGTGAACGAACACGCGCTGTTGGTCCTCGGGAAGATGCTGTAACGTCAAGTGGTCTAGGATTTCCTGCAAGGGCTTAGGACTGCCTTTCGCTTTGAGGAAATCGACAGCGTATTGGAGATGCGTGTTGCTATGCTCGCCGATATCTTTCGCTGCGGCGGCGGCGGCTGCTGCTGCAGGTGTCGGGGTCGAGGCATGATCCCTCGTAAAACTCTCATCGCGTTTTTGGCGCTTGATGTCGGACTTGGTTGGGTTGGCTCCGGATGGCGATGCAGTCGATGAAGCTGGCGCCGACCTTTTTATGCCATTCGTGGGTTTTGATGGCGACATGGTGGGTGTTTAGGAATCGATTCGTATAATTTATGCGACGTCGCGACGAGGGATTTTATTGATGAAAGCGATCTCATCAAAAGCGAGGGATGATGAAAGAATGAAGAATGGAAAGACGAGGCTGAATAAATTACGGTACCTTGAATTGTTAGGTAATGTTTTGAGATTAGGCCCACTAATTACATCGATTAGGTGCATCCACGCGTACCAGGCGTATAAGGTTTAGTGGGTGCTAGTGGGGTGTCTTGGGACATCTTTCTTATCCTTATCAGTTCTTTTTCTTTGACAACGTATTCCTTAGAGAAAGGTTCAAAGAAGCAACGTATCTTCTTTGCCAACAAGGATTTGTTCGATTGTCGCATTAATAATAGACTATTGTCACCATGAATAGCTCTGTGTCATTCTAGCATAACGAAGGTTTAGAATGCTGATTATAACTTAAATGATGTAACTAGTGTTAATACGTTTAAGAAATCGAAACTCACTTATTCGGGCTGCTCAGATTATTAGTGTTTGTCATTGCTCTGTTATTAAAAAAAAAAAAAAAAAAAAAAAAAAAAAAAAAAAAAAAAAAAAAAAAAAAAAATCATTGGATGCGTGCGATGCGTGCAATCAATGATTGGAGATAATATCCGAATTATATTAACTCACTGCTACCCATTTCTTACCTTCCTACTGCTTTCGATCATCGGAATTATTAAAACTGCCTTTTTATTAAAAGTGACTGCTGTCTTCTAGCAAATCCATCTCTCTACCAATGTTAAATTAGGTATCTATATTTTCATCTGACTTGGTGGTTCTAAATTACCTAACTAAGAAGTCCGATAATGATGAGAACATGGCCCAATGCATCGCGAAGAACTAAATAGCTCGATCTATTGAGTATTCATCAATTACATTGCCCAGAGGATATCAATCGTCCATCGCCTGAATCATCCTGTACGCTCTTAATCCCTAAACAATTCACTCCGAAATGTACGATCCCGTTTAAGCTTCTTTGCCTTGCTGCGCCTGGAAGTATTGGAATGCACCGAAACCAAGTAAACCTCCGATGAAGATAATGGCGTACAAGGCAGTTCCCATTCCAGCAGAGCTTGTGTTGGCGGCAGGCGCAAGAGACGACTGTCGGGCCTTGGGGGAAGGGTCACCGGGCTGTATTCAAAAAATCGTTAGCATATCGGAAACCGGAGAGAAGTACGGTTTATTATTATTATTATTATTATTATTAAAGATATAAGGGACGGGATATGTCTCTCTCACCTTTCGCTTAAGAGTACCGACTAGGAGTTGTTCTAAGGTCTCTCGCGCTTCGTCACTGTGGCCGACATCTTCGAAAGCTTCCGTCGCATCTTGGCCACCGACATCTAACAAAACTTCTTCGCCACCGCTATGAAGAAGAGACGAGTCAGCTTACATGGCATCAAGTCCGAATATAAGCGAGTTTCCGGAAGGCGGGGAAGAAATTGCGACTCGGGAATCGCATCACACGTTGGAGCTGGAGCTGGAGTTGGAGTTGGAGTTAGAGTACTTACGGATGTTCATCGACGAATTTTGTGCAATCATAGACCTTATCGTGGATAACAACGAAGAGATCCTTCTTGGTGTTGTGCTCAGCAATGTCCTGGTAGGTGTACTCCTTGTCCGCCATTTTGAATTTGTTGTTTTACTATTTCTGAGGATTAAAAGAGCAAAAATATCAATAACAGTCGCTTGCTATGCAGACTTTCGAGTCGAGATGAGGGCACGCACGGAAACGGAGTTCGGAGATTGTTGAGGAACTTGTGGAAAGTTGGGGGATAAGAGAGCTTATGAAATTGTATTGGTGATTGACTTCTTTAAGTCGGACTGTCTTTTCCCCTAGAAAATTTCGGAGCTAGCGGTCTGCGGAGAACCACGGGCGCCCCCATTTACACAAGTCCTAGCGAATCAGGACTTCCCTAATTCATTTATCAGGATGCTGTGGGGATCCTTGGATAAGCTCACCTAAGATAATGGGTCAAATGGACCCTGAGATTGGTTAGCTGCTGGCTGCTTCCTTAGCGCAAGCTGTCTAGTACCTACCTAGACGCGTGGTAGGTGTACCTGGAAGTTGCCTTATTCCTGAGTTATGTATCTTATGCAACGCCTCGGCTGGTCGGTTATGTACTCCTATTAAGGTTGGATAGTAGGTCGGTACCTGCTTTGCGAGCATTGTGTAAGAGGTACTAAGCATTGCATAACTTGTTGATTATTCAACCGTAGATAATTTGATTACAATTTAGGTTTCTCAGACCTTGATAAAGTGCACGATATTTCGCGATAACAACTATTATATTTGTAATTAATGAAGCAAATTGGATTAGTTATACTTCCTAAACTAATGGAAAATTAAACACGCTTTTATTTACTTCTGTTTTATACGGGTTTATCACGGATCCATACGGCACCGGTGTCAATGTTCACCCTCCCATTAAATCAACCGGTATGGTCCGGATTTGAGGTTTCCGTCCGGGTTTATATTCACGCTCAATGATGATATGAACCGTGGCGTATATACCGACTGTTTCGCCTTTAATACTAACTAAGTACCTTGTAATTACAACTTGTCAGTTGTGAGCCTGCCCGGGAGGTAGTTCTCATACCTTAGGTACAAATGGCCCTTTTCGAAAGGCACGGGATGTTGCATTGTGGAATCATGGTGAACTTCTCGGAACCTTTCTTGAACGAATACGAAGAGCGGGGATTACCAAGAGAATGAGCTGCAACAAAATTTCTACACAAGGTTGAAGAACTCAGCTGCTGGGGTTCCCCTCGCCCTCCATTGCTCAATGGCCTCCCCAGCCATCAAGCCGGGGACATAACACTCTCCGATGAAAGAATATCTGTTCTCACCGAGGTCCCGAATTACATAAGGCACTTTACCACCGAATAGGACGACAACTATATCGTCCTTTTCCATCGTTTCGGGACCTATTCCCATCAAATTTCCTTCCGTGATGAAAAACCGTCTATGCAAGCAAACTCTTGTGAATGCCTCGTGGAACCGGACCGAACTAGAAGACTTCAAAAGACTATCAGCCCACTTGCGTTTTTGACCGATTCCCGAAATCGGTATTCGCCTCCCAAACTGCTGGAGTAGCCATTGTACAGCATCGTCAAGAAATTCGGGATCCTCGTTGATCGGCTTTTTCGTATCGCAGAGACCTACGCTGAGTGTTGAAACAAAAGTATACGGTATATTCTTCGGCTGGTACATTTCTGGTCTCCTATCTTCCAGGTTATTCACCTTGGTGGTCCAGTGTGCTATCAAGCTCCAGGCCGCTCCAACAAAATCTCGTTCCTCTCTATACGTCTTGTGCCGGAATCCATAGCTGACGAGCTTATCACTATATGCCCTTATTCCACCGCCAGCGACCCTGATACCTCTAACGGAAAGGCATCCCGGATCAGTAGAATCTCCAAATGTCAAATGCTCATTATTGCTTGCGTTGTAAGGTGGGTTATCTTGGTTGTGGCTAACTAACTCCATGCATGCCTTTGGCTGGCTCCAGTCGGGAACCCAGGATGGCCATGTAGTAGTTTTTAAACCTTGAATTCCTCCGGCATGAGATAATGCCGAAAGCTCCCCGTGTTCTATGAGGAGGAAGCGGATTACACTCTGATAAACCTCATTGATAGGCTTACCGTAGACCGGTTCGATCAGCGGGTCAAGCCTCTTCGTATTTGAGGTCTCCTCTGCTAAACTGTAGGTTGCGTATACTTTATCTTCTTTGAGAGCTGCTTTCCTCTCTCGAAGGTCTCGCAGTATCTGAAGCAATGGCCGTCTCTTTCCTGGTGTCATGTGCATGTGCCACATTGCAGCTACTTCAGATATAGGTAGAAGGTCCCCTAACTCCCCCTTGAATTCAACATTAGTGGGCAATGCAAAGCCATGCGTCTGAAACCAATCGGCCGCTTGCCCTATAGCCGCCCAGTGAACCTCCCATTCACCCAAAATAGCTATGGCCCTTGGAGCAAGGACAACTTCCTGCACGATCCAAACGCGTTGGAACCACAAATTATCAAAGAACTCCCGAAGGTACTGCCAATCTTCAGCCGATGCGTTGGGAAAGCCGTGTACTAAGTTTCGATATACGGTATCTGCAGCAGATTTGGATGCTGTAGAGTAACCCTCCCCGGCCTGAACGTTTCTCAACGCTTGTGCAATCATGGTGAGAATGACCGGCATCTTCCCGCGCTGACTGATGGGCCTGCTCCGCTGCCTTAGAAATGCGGGTACTCCTGTTAGTAGTTGTAATTCCGGGGGTGGCTCATTATTCGGTCGTGCGGTGTTTGATAATTTGCCTAACCATATCTTGACTGTATAGGCGTTGGTATAGATTCTATCCATGGCCTTTACGTGGATCGACTTCTCAAAATTGTCGCTTTGGTTGATACAGAGAGCATCAATCCATATGGGCCTTTCCTATATGAGATTATTACGATTCGAACGTATCTATCACCCATCTCGAACGAGACGCCTCACCTGTTGAGAATCGGAATGCTCTCGCTTTTCTTGCCGATTCGAGGCGAACCCGCGCCAAACATTGCGACTCGAGTGGAGAGGGTGATCTTCCGGCCAAGTGACGACCGAATCCCAGTGTGGGAGTGGACGGAGATACCTCATAGCCTCGATCAAGTTCTTGGTGACTGTCATCCTCTGGCCATTACACATTATAGGCTCCTCCGACAGTTCGGTACCCCAGACATATGATATTGCGTCAAAGATTGGCGCCTCTTCTACGTTGTCGACCACGACGAGACTACAGTTGATGGCTTCGGAAGCAAAGCCCGGCACGATTGATAACAAACGCATTGACCCTGCCGGAAGGGGCTGGTAAATCTGTTGGTTTGCCATTTCATCGCGCTTGACATGAGTATCTATCCGGATACTGCTCTTTTTACGTGATACCTCTTATATGTAAGATGATCACGATCGTACCATTCTTGAAGTGA
This sequence comes from Daldinia bambusicola, assembly GCA_022478815.1. NCBI lineage: Eukaryota > Fungi > Ascomycota > Sordariomycetes > Xylariales > Hypoxylaceae > Daldinia > Daldinia bambusicola. The sequence goes on from MU284152.1 coordinate 42,120, forward strand.
GAGGAAGATGTTATAAGCCCCCATCCACCATTACAAGGAATCGGATTTAGTGCTAAATATGCAATAAAAACATCCGTCAGCAGAGCTATTTCTGGCATGAAACGCCTTCCCATAGGCTGCGATCTCTTAAAGCCGCTTATGCTCGGTCGGCGCTTGTACTCAGCTACATGCCTGCCGTACGCGTATCTAACTTCTTTGGGGTTACACTTGATGCTAAATGGATGCTAATCCTGGAACTAGGTCGGCATGTCACATCTGTAAGGCAAAAGCGACTTTCACGATCTTGATTTCCATCTTAGATTTCTTTTTACTCGGAAATCGAACATTAGTTTTCATTTCGAGACTATACGTACCTAATCTAGTGTATTGGATTTTATCTTTTCGGGGCACGATGAGGCTATCCTCAAATATTACGAGAGATCTCGCCCTACGGAATGCTAGTAAGTATTAACTAAGGAATTTGTATCTAATCATATTAAGACCTGTTGCTGAGTGAGTCTATAGCTGTCTACGGGCAATGGTAATGGATCATCTATCAATTATGAAATATATATGTTACTATTTCTAAGTTTACCCTCTTAGGTTCGGAGTTCTCTCGGCCCTCTCCTTCATATTGACGAGAGTGTACTGGATCATCGCATACGACAGCTTTAGCAGCAATTTGAAAAAGCTCCAAACACTGGTCCGACTATTGGATATGATGTATGTTTATTTTAAGCTTATTTCGACCCGTCCTGGAGTTCCTTTTTAGAAATACCCCTAGTTAAAACATTTCACAGCTTCTTCCCCCTCTGTCTCTTTCTAATGGAGACGCCTCCCAGCCTCCGCCGCTGGCGCGTAGTCTTCGGCATCAGCATGCTATACTGCTTCGCCCGCTCGATACTCGGCTTCGGGATGTTCCTTCCGAACCTATCTTACAACGTGCCGGTGGGCATCGTCATGTTCTTCGGCAGCTTCATGGGGATCGCGCTGTACTTCTCCCTGTCCGGGAACATGGTGCTCCACGGCGAGTCGGAGGACTTCTACTCGTGCCGCACCCGCGCGCTGTTCTACGCCGGCTACACGTTCTCCGTCGCCATGGGCGGGCGCGGGAGGCCGATAGACCCCCCGTACGCCTGCGCCATATCCCCCCTTTGGTTCCTCCGTCCGGGACAGGTTCTCACTCTCAGGTGGTGGTTCCGCGCGACATGCTGCGTCGAGCTTGCGGAGGTGTTTGCGGCGGCGGCGGCGATCGCGTATTTTGTCGCATGGTGCGCTGGGCACGACTACGTGTTTACGCGGACGCTGGGCGGGCCGGGAGTTGAGCTCATGCCCAGGGTGAGTGTTGGGTTGGCGCCGCGCGATGAGTCGATAGGGCAGGATGAGGGGAGGATTATGTTGACTTGAATATATATACTGCATGACGATGGGTTATATCGATTTAGCTAGCGACATTAGAGAGAGAAAAGGGGAGAAAGAGTAGACATAGAGAGACTATATATTTATAGAGAAGTTTGGACGTGCTCAATGTGGGGGTTATTTCTATACACTCATCCCTTCTATTACTTGACTAATGACCACTTTAACTCACATGGCACGTAGCTTAGTGCTCTATCTAGAGCTTTATGGCAAAAGGCATGATACGTAACGAGCAACACCCGGATACCACGAGTGTCTTTTCTCTTGCAAGTCCTCAGCAGACCTAGTACATCTGAGATATAAGCTCTTTAAGTCCTCGCCATAGGAACCTAACAAGGGTAGGTGTTCATGAAAAACTCATTGTTCGGCGCATGCTAAGCTAAATTACTCGGGCTGGCGAAGTACAGCATAACACCTTGACCTCAGGCCTGTAGGTCATCGTTCCGCATCAATCAAAAGGCATAGCAGCTACCTCTCCTCTCCTCCGCACCGCCCATCCACCTATATACCTAGATACCTAGGCACGTACTACCTATCATCTCCTAGCCGCGCCGCCGATATCCTGTCCGACGCGGTAGCTCGCGACCTTGTCCCACTCGATCTTCTGGCGGGTGACGGGTAGCTGCCTGCGGAGGCCCTTGAAGGCGCCCTCGCTGAGGCTCGTGAACCCGCGGTTCAGCTCCTCCTGGTACCGGCGCTCGGCGGCGCCGATCTCCCGCGCGACGGCGGCGCCAGTGCCGCCGGATACGGACACGGGCGCGACGGGCTTGCTCGTGAGCAGCCGCACGTTTCCGTCCTCGTAGTAGTGCACGTCCACCTTGACGCTGCCCTCCAGCGTGCTCGCCGCCGGGTCGAACACGTAGAGCGAGCGCCAGCGGCCGTTCCTTGGGATGCGTGAGCAGTCTGTATATCTTGATAGGGGTAGTGATGGTAGTGGTGGTGGGTGAGGGTGATTCTGTGTTGTTGTGTTGGAGGGGGATAAGGGAGTAGTACCAGTAGTTGTTAGGGCTGTATTTGTTCGCTACGATTATGACCGCGATCTTGGTGTCATTCTCGATCGGGTACACGCCGTACGAGCCGTTAGGGAAGTGCTCCTTGACATATGCGGATATGCTCTTTAGTGTCGATTTCCTGCGCGTTGCTTATTAGCCAACATATCCTATACCCAAAACCTACAAACCGAAACCCCATCATTGTTTTCTCCGTCGTAGCGTAAAGGGGCCTATGCGTACACTAGATCTGTCTGGGGACCTTCCAGCACGTAGCTCTGAACATTACTCGCTTTTTGTGTGGTGTGATCGAAGGAGAAGCTCGACGAGCTTTCGACGTCGTAGTATCGTCCATCGCCGAGGGAGCTGTGCGAGCTGATGATGACCTGCTGGCTGCTGCCGGGAAGCTTGGTGGTGACGAACTGCTCCTCGTTGTATCTCTCGAAGGCGGGTCCTAGCTTAGAGACGATGTCGGGTTCGTTGAAGGTTAAGGCCTTGATATCTATAGGAGTTATGAAACATTAGTTATATCTCATCTTGGGTCTGTAGAATAGTTGCATAAATAGGCTCGGGACATACCGTTGATGACATCGGAGAGCTATTTGGCATGTGCAAGTTAGCTCGCGATACCTCAAAGCATATTAAATATCTAGCTATTAAACATACCTCGCCAGGGGGCGCACCCTCTACAAAAGACTCGACGGTTTCTAGAGAGGTCGCCATATTGAGTCTATGAATGATGTGAGGATAAATGAATTCAGGTAGGCTAGGAAATTACAAGTAAGGTACTATTAAATAAAAACATCACAGGCGTTGTTGTCTCCATCACCCCCGATTTACTGGGATTTACTGGGATTTACTGGGATTTACTGGGATTTACTGGTCACTATCGAAACATAGGGGAGCGAGGGGCATCTAAGTGGGGGCCCGGTGCTTTATCGATAACATATGTGTCCTACTATGTACAGTGCATTTAATGCACAATACGGAATACAATTTTCATTAATTAACGGCATGGCACTTATTCTTTTCCATACAAACTAAAGGCATTCAAATGCTCCATGAGTTACTCATAAGCTACTAGGTACCTAATCTATTCATCTTAAATAGTCCCACTTCTTTTATCTGATACTCCTACGTCTATTATAGCCTAAGTGGATGCATAGTGACTCTTCTTAAACCTCTTTTCTTCGTTGCTTCATTCAAAATTCCAAGGATACTAGGTTCGCGACTTATATGCATAGCATACCTGCTAATGATATTTACAGGACACTTCTCAGGCCTCATGTTTAACATCTACAGTTCTTGTTTAATATTCTAACAATTTCTTAACCCCCTCATATACTCCTATAATACAGTTAGCACGAACTATTCATTGTCAAACAATAGCAGCTTTTGAAACTTACTTGCTACGTCGGGGATGTTGAACTTCTCAAACATCAACGGAGTAAATATACTCCATCCTGCTATTCGTGATACGGGAGCCTCAAGTCTTATAAACGTGTCTGGGTCTTCCTGGATTGCCGCAGCTACTTCGGCCCCAATTCCTGCGTTAACCATAGACTCATGGACCACCATGCACCTTCCGGTCTTCCGCACACTCTTAAAAACACATTCTTTATCCCAAGGAAAGACAGTTCGCAAATCGATGAGTTCAATCGAAATCCCCAAGTCTTCCTCTGCCTTTTGGACGGCAGCACTACAAGTGTACAACGGCTGTCCGTACGAGATGATGGTAACGTCCTTGCCCTCCTTGAGTATTTCTGCCTTGGAGAGGGGTAACGTGTATGGACTTGTCGGCACTTGTTCGACGGCTGCTCGGTACAGAATTTTGGGCTCCATGAAAACGCACGGGTCATTGCTCCTAATAGCAGAAAGCAATAGGCCCTTAGCTTGTAGTGGAGATCTCGGCATTATTACTCTTAAACCAGGAATATGTGTGAAAAGGCTCTCGGGCGACTGCGAATGGTATAGTGCTCCATGACCAACACCTCCGCAGGGCATCCGCACCGTCAAACCGCCCACGCTTCTTCCTGTATTGCCTTCTCGGTATCTATACTTAGCGGCTTCGTTTACCAGTTGGTCGAAGGCAGGGTAGACATAATCGGCAAATTGGATTTCAGCTATGGGCCGCATACCCTCAGCAGCTAATCCGATACCAAACCCCATAATACCTTGTTCTGTTAAAGGTGTATTGAAGACACGAGCACCTCCAAAATTTTCGGCGAGCTTCATCGTACAGCGAAACACACCACCAAAGGAGACATCTTCTCCGAACACCAGAACGTTCTCATCCTCGGCAAGTGCTATTGATAGAGCGTCGTTTATAGCCTGGAACAAGTTCATACGTTTCGCCGTGCCATTCTTGGCTTCTGGTGGCAACTCTGGATTGGCAAGTGCCGTCTGCGAACTGTGCGCCAACAGTGGTGTCGTTGAGTAGTCAGGCGGTAAGTTAAGTCGCGCGTTCGGCGGGTGTGTAGAGTAGTTTCGACGCCGCAAGAAGCACGCAGCTGGGAATCCGGGCTTATACAAGATATTGACAATAGGCGTTGAAGCTCTAACTAAAGGACGAAGCGAAATGGAATTCTTCATTGTTACAAGTTCTACCTGCTACCTGTGCGGATTCATATCTAGTATTGGATCGAGAATTTGCTGAAAAAGCAGAAGTGGAATTGAAGGAATCGGTCAAGACAAACCGAAGCCGTCATACGCAAGAGAAGTTGATAACCGACGTCGCTTAGTTGCGGCATTCGGTTCAGGGAAACCTCGAATTGAACTAATACCCCACAATCTACGGGAGCCCACGAGACCTTAAGCCAACCCCGCTAGTGGACCGTTCAGCTCACTATTCTGGGTGCTACTGCTACAATCTTAGGCCGCTTAGTTGTAAGCGCTGTACCTAAGTATCTCCACTGTGTTCATTGGTCCAGGATACTGGGTGTAAAAAAGTCTTGGCTTATATCCGCAATTGGAGACGCCATCTTTAAAACATGACAACTTTCTGCAAGGATTATTACTTGGAAGAGATAGTTGCCCAGTCAACCACAGATTCGCTGTTGAATTGAATACGAACTTTGGGCCACGCACGCTTAAACGGCGCATATTCCTAGGAACCTGACGCAATTGATAAATGACTGCAGATACTTTCCTCAAGCGGCCTGCATATTTGTCTCCTTTCTCGATTCAGATACTCGTTAAGCGTCTGTGAATGTATTCATATTACTATTGTATACCAGGTAGTTAGGTAGTCTTAACTTTCTCAGTTTCTATACCCAGGTGGTATGGCGCACGACGAGGTGGAATCGGACGGCCCTAGGCGTAGGGATCCCGATGCGCACCATAGACGACATAAAAAACGAAGCTCAAGAGAACATGGCTCTAAGAGGCCGACTTCAGGCGCCGAGGGAACGTCGCGTGGAACTGGCCGAAGGTTGTCAATGGGCGCTCTGGCTCAATTGAATGAGTATAACTCCCTCGAGGCTACAGAGGAACAACCGAAATCACGAGAGCGTAAACAGAAGCGGGACCGACCTCGGCGAGAGGAGTATAAAGTCGTCGATGCCGAGTACGAATCGCCTAGGAGAGCACGGCGTTCTAGGGCCGAGCATGCGTATTCGGAAGGAGAGTATGAATCGCCGAGAAGAGAGCGACGGCGGACGAGGGAGTATCGGGACGGAGAAAGAGTACGAGAGAGAGGATATGAGTCTCAGGGGGCGGAGGATCGAAGACACCGGCGGCGACATCACAACATAGAAACTGAAGACGAGGAGGATATACCCATAAGAAGAGAAAAGGAACCGAAACATCGCAAAAAGGATCGAAGAGTGGTTAGCGGGGCCATTGTAGAGGAAGGGAGGGCGACCTCAAGGATGAGAGGCGGTGCCGCGAGTAAACACAGTAGCTACGACAGCTACGACAGTATCGCGCAGGAGAAGGCGGGCATGCAATGGAACATACCGGGAACCGTCAGAAAGAAAAAACGATGTAGGTTTATTAAAAGACCTGATACCAGGCAGATATGTTATTAACATTATAAATAGGGATCATAGCAGGCGTTGCGCTTGTGATACTCATCATTATTATAGTGGTAGCAGTCGTCGTAAGCAAGAAGAACCAGGCCAACGGCTCCGGTTTTCATAAGTCCAGCCTCAACGACATCTCACCAAATGACGTCCCTCCGGCCGCTCGGGGAACGTATCTAGACCCGTTTACGTGGTACGACACAACAGACTTTAACGTGACTTATACGAACGAGACAGTAGGCGATTTGCCGGTTATGGGACTCTTTATGGACTGGGACGACTCCAAGTCCGCTAATGACAAGGTCCCGGCTATTGAGAAGCCCTGGGGGGATTACGCCAAAACTCCAGCACGAGGGGTTAACCTGGGCGGCTGGCTCTCTCTCGAACCGTTTATTACGCCTTCGCTATTTGACTACGACAGCAGGTTAGGGATCATTGATGAGTGGACTCTATGCAAGCATCTAGGCCCCAAGACGGCGGCTTCGACGCTCGAAAAGCACTACGCGACCTTTGTTACGGAGCAGACCTTCCAGGATATTCAAGCGGCGGGTCTGGATCACGTTCGAATTCCCTACAGCTACTGGGCCGTCCAGACGTACGACGACGACCCGTACGTCTTCCGCACCTCCTGGCGCTACCTCCTGCGCGGCATCGAATGGGCGCGCAAGTACGGACTACGCGTGAACCTGGACCTCCACGCCTTACCGGGGAGCCAGAACGGCTGGAACCACAGCGGGAGACAAGGGGTCGTCAATTGGCTCAACGGCACGGACGGCGACCTGAATTCCCAGCGGTCGTTCGACGTGCACGACCGCCTGACCAAGTTCTTCGCGCAGGACCGGTACAAGAACGTCATCACGTTCTACGGGCTGGCCAACGAGCCGCGCATGGTGAACCTGCCGGCGGACGCCGTGATATCGTGGACGTCGAAGGCGTACGACCTGGCGCGCAAGAACGGGGTGGCGGCGAACGTCGTGTTCGGGGACGGGTTCATGGGGCTGGCGAACTGGCAGGGTCGGCTGACGGGGATGGACGGGCTCGTGCTGGACGTGCACCAGTACGTCATCTTCAACAACGACCAGATCGTGTACTCGCACCAGAAGAAGGTGCAGTACGCCTGCGACGGCTGGACCCAGCAGACCCAGCTCAGCATGGACACGTCGACCGGGTTCGGCCCCACCATGTTCGCCGAGTGGTCCCAGGCCGACACCGACTGCGCCAAGCACCTGACGAACGTGGGCTGGGGCAACCGGTGGACGGGCACGTACGACTCGGGCAACGCGTCGACGGCGGCGCTGACGCCGCGGTGCCCGACCAAGGACTCGTCATGCTCGTGCTCGGACGCCAACGCGGACCCGGGTTCCTACTCGGATTCCTATAAGAAGTTCCTCAAGATGTTCGCCGAGGCCCAGATGACGAGCTTCGAGAAGGGCTGGGGCTGGTGGTACTGGACCTGGGACACCGAGAGCGCCCCCCAGTGGAGCTACAAGAAGGGCCTCGCCGCCGGCATTCTCCCCCAGAAGGCCTACGACAAGGACTTCAGCTGCGACGCCGACGTGCCTGATTTCTCGGACCTGAGCGAGACGTATTGAGCGCTGATAGCGACGTATCTAGAATACCTAACATTATTTTGTTGTTCTTGATTTTTTTGATTTTTTTTCTTGCTCCCTTCCCTAGCTTTGCGTGGGGGGGGGGGACTGGGCGTTTGAGCTGAAACCGGCTTTTTGAAGGGGGCTTAGCATCATCTTAACCGGTCACTCACACCCCATGCACATCTAGGTATCTCCAATTTCTCATTCTAGGGGGCATGTCAGATGAACCTGAAACTGAGTAAATCTGTAGATGAACAGCTCACTAATGTCCTTGCAGCGACTTCTAGAGGAAAATCAATGCGTGGGGATGTAGATAGGATGCAGCGGTAAACAAGCAAGTAAGCAAGCTAAACTTCCAGCTATACCATCAGACCGGATTTCGCGGACGAGCTAAAGGGGAAAGTGGCGCGCAAAGCCGAGCGAGGAAAGATTAGCCGCATGTATCCCGCATCCGGTGGCGTCTTCTTTCGGCTTCCGGAAGTACAAATATCATCATTATCATTATAACCATCATCGTCTTGCGCGCATAAGATTGGTTCCATGGAGCAACAAGCGTTTCGCATATCCGGATTTGCAAGCGGCTGATTTTTTATTGTCATATATATTGGATATGATACATGAAAGCAGGTAGGAGAAGGAAAGTGGGAAGGGGAGGGTGTGGTGAACGGGGTGGTAGTGGTGGTTAGGTCTCAGTCTATGTAATTATGAAACAAGCAAAATCTGGTCAGATATGAGATGAGCTTGCGTGTATATACTCCACGGAGAAATTCTGGCGATGGCAACGTTATCTTGATAAGAAATGAATTTCGCAATGCTCTCGCTGTTCCCGGTCTTCCCCCATGTCACCTGCTCCGAGTTGTTGTATCAAGCGCCATCCATGGCATCCGCCAAGCATGGAGAGAGAAAGAGGGTGTGCGGAAGTCACTAAGGTAGGATTATGAGGCTCTGCGGTCGAAAACAAAAAGTAAAATCTCAAGACAGATAAGGGACAACGTAGTATGCGTGGAGAAGAGCGAGTTGATCTCGGTGTGGCTAACCGGGATTGTTTTGGGATCCGACCTCTAGGAAGGCAAACCGGTATACGCTGAGGCCGGTGAAGTAGGGTGGGGGCCGGGACGAAATGGAGGCTGATGAAACGAACTTATGTTGGCCCGGTTTGGATCTTCTGGTTCTTTGCTTTACCGCGTTTCGCGTCCTGCCCACGCCACAGAGTCGCATTGCGGCTGATCGTACATGCGTTATACTTCGTTTATGCTGACAAGACCTGCCATGGAACGCAGAAAATATCACCTAAATCGACTTAAAGCCAGCGCAAAGCGCATAAGAAAGTGGATTGACATGCCCGCGTCTAATATCGATGTCTGAATCATGCCAACAAACCACACAAGGGTCCAAATTCTGTCTGGTGGGACGGCTGAAAGCCGGGGATTGGGTTATATTGCCGCGCATACGGGATAAGCGACTCGTTCGATAATGAGGCGGTGGAAATAAAGTGCGAAGTCAGAGGGTATGATTCAGCAGGTTATCAGGCTAGCTGAATGTCCCGTAAACAACCTCTCATCGTATGTCTTCATCACAGCTTCACCCAGCTGCACTGAGTATTTACCTTAACTGAATCCGAAGAAGGGCCGGGCCGCACGTTATACGTTCTAGATTAAGTCCTAGATCTAATAAATCTGACTGCAATGATACCTACCGCCTTGTGAATTTGTGATATTCGCAAAGATACCAATAGGCGACGCAGGCGACGCAGGCAACCTACCTGTTAGCAAACCGTCTGTTCTGTTCCATCTGTCACTGTCAGACTAAACTAAGAGAATTTCTGCCGTGCTATAGCCGTTTGAATATGTGCCAAGTCTACGGCTGGTTGCGGTTCGCAACTTACTTCCTTACTTAGACAAGTTTATTCTGAATTCCAGGAACGTAGATATGTAGCGAAAGAGAGCCATATACTGATAGGTCTCGGGGGAAGCTCGAAATGGTGCCATTCAAGACCTACCTAGGTAGCTAAGTTCGTACTCCTAGCCGCGTTAGGGGTGATACTGTAATGTGTAAATACGACCTTGTCCGGCGGTTATTCCCAAGTTTGATCTACAGAAACCATAATTACTTAGGAGTGGATAGCAGGTAGTTGGTAAAAATGATAGGTGTAGCTGGAACGCAAAATCAGGACCTGCACTAGTGTAGCCCGCATCTGCGGCCGTAAAGACGATCCTACAGCTGAATTCCAGTACGAATGCCGAGAGACACGTCGGTGGATAGGTCCTGGAAAGGCATCGACTCATGGTCGCTGTAGGTCGGAAGTAGCACCTAGCTTTCCGAATAAGCCAACTACTCATAGCAATACCAACATTCCTTTTGTCATTTATCGCCGTAGACTCAGATGCTATCGAGCGCCACCTCGCATCTCATGATGTCAAACATTGTAGCATGCTAGGTCATTGGCTCCTTTTGCCTGCAATATGCAGCGCCACAAAGTGGTATTTTGAACCGACTGTACGAGCCGTAAGACGTACTTCTCCTCATCTACGCTTCCCAGTCCGTCGGGCCCGGCTACAGATGAGCTTATTGGCGGCATTGCAGACGTGCGCATCGTTTTGACCACTTGGCGATGAATGTATTGGCTAGCTGTCAGAGGCCTTAATCGCGACCTTGTAACCTCGTATCAAGTTTCCAATATATGCCCACAACCGATGTACGAGGAGAGCTAGTGAACGTGTCTTTCAAGCACAATACGATACCTTACCGGATTAACGGGTTGCTTGCTGTTAGCTGCTCTTATACCTATAGGTAGTTGGGAGATAAAATACTTACCCCCTGAAATAGTCACCTGGTACTACTAAGTTAAGCCTAGGAGACGTATTCTCATCAACAGATAGCGGTAGCCATAGAGTAAAGTAGACTGGGGTTTTCATAGACTCACCGAATAGACTAATTTGGGAATAGTTTGGAAGTAACCCAGTATTCTGTGCCCGGAAGTCCGAGCAGCATTTTACCATAACTACGTCAAGGGGTTGCCTCGCCTCGTCCATCGTGATGGAACGCCATCTAGCAAATTGCCCATAACAAACAATTATACCGTCATATTCGATACTGAGGCTAGCTACCAACACCGTGTACATATCGTCCGGATACATAGGGTCTAAGCCTGGCAGCCTAACGTAAATGATGGTGTTGAGCAATGTTAGAGAGAGTCCTCCCTGGAAACTTGGGAGATAATGCAGTGAGACAAAAACAGGGTGCATAGTCGAAAGTCATCTTCGACATATTTTTGTAATCGCTTTGTCAGGTTTCTGTGGGCCATCGTGATCTTGCATGTCCGAATCAACTTTTCCAAGTTAAGGTTCCGTGTCACCAGTTGGGACGAAGTGTAGAACACCTCAGTATAGGTAACGCAATTCTCATGTACAGCATGCTTTGAACCGTGACATCATGTGTGATACCACGATGAGTAACCGCAATATCAAGACGCAGAGAACGCCCACACCTTCGTAAGTTAGTCATGTCTAGGACCGCTGATACTGCCCTGAGCCGGGCTGCATTTGGAAGAGCGCTTCCCATGTTGCACCAAGCTTGTAGCCGCTCAGCTACTTTACTAGGGGGTAGTTCTTCCTGATGAATTTCCCAGTTCGCGCATTATTCTTAGCCACGAGTGACTTGCCACAGTCCGTCGAGATGCATACTAGCCACCTGGGTAGTAATATCTCTACACCACCCCTTCTATGGCTTCTTGTCCTCCCCAGTTTGTGTAGCCCAGATTATATTAAAACGCGCGAGGGTTGTATGCAGGCGAAACACGTGACTTTAATTATAGGTAGATTAGAAGGCTTGTAATGACAGCTCTTGGACTACTCAAGTGCCGTGTTGTTGGGGTTCGAGTATATCTGATCCGTGCTATTGCATGACCCTCCAAAGGATTTGCATGCTGTGTCTCCCCAGTCCATCTGGCCAAGAGCAGGGCTGTTACGCCATATGATATCTCAGGATGAAAGGAGTACCGGCACTAAAAGAAGATGCGGATACACTAGTGGAAGGGCGGCATCTACTTTCCATGACGGGTATAAGGGAAATAACAAGCCTTTAATGTGGTTGCATCCCGCAATAATAACAGCGCTATCTATGCAATGCACGACACTGCAGCAGCGGATGGTTGGCGCCGTGAAGTGCGTCGAGCTTGGGTGAGCGATCTTAGATATACAAGACTATATCGAAGCTATGTAGGGTTTCCATATATGTGGACAAGCTACATTGGCTATGTCGAATGGCATGGTGTCATGGCAATGGCGGGTAAAGCGATATCAACAGATGTTGGATGCAACTGTCTGTTGACATAGCCATGAAAGGACGATCTAGAAGTCGGATGCGGCCTTTCCCTGGTGACACTGGTGGTGATCACTACATAGCGCGTTTTAAGTAGTGCCATAACGAAAGACGAAGGTCTCTCGCAGTGAAGATCTTCAGGTACCCCGGAGAATTCGGGAAGGTTGGCGATAGGATACGGACGACCAAGCGGGAAAAGAGCGTCTAGATCAGCATGGTGACCTGCCTATTTCACTGAGTTTTAGTGGGCGGTGGACGTAGCAATGTCTTTTGGAGAATCTGCAAAGAATGAGGCGATCTTGGTATGCAGCAATTCACCCATTGATTCGACGTCCCAAGTGACGCGTCCAAGAGAAAGCTTCGACTGGACCCGTTGGAAGCTGATTGGACGCCGTCAAATGTTGACTGCATGTACATATGGATTGACCCATGATAAGCATGGCTGGGACAATTCCTCGGCACTACATTCTGCGTCTTCCTTCCCAGTCAGGCTCGGCAAGACGGAGAGGTAGATCATGATTCGACGAAACGTCTCTCGCTTGTGTTGGTTCTAGGTATTCAGCCACCTTTATGCATATAGAGACATGCAGAGAGCGCCATTCGTTTTAACGAAAAGGGGGCCAATTTGGAGCTGTTATCATTATTATTGGATATACCTACGTACCGATGGTCCATCCATAGTCCATCCATAGTGGCCCCGTATAGATTTATATCAGAGATAGTATACGTGTCTGTATGAAGAGACAGAATATAGGACGGCAGCGCGCTCACCTGCTAGAACTGGAAGTGGAAGAGATGAGTGCATGGGAGTGCTGTTCGTGAGGAGATGGCAAGGCCGAAGGGGGGGGTGTACTGGTAACTTGTGCTTGTAAAGACAGAAAAGTGATAGATAGAATGGAGAATGTAAGATGTAAGATTTAAGATGTGAAATGAAGTATTACGAAAAAGCTCTTCATGCTTAAATTGACGATTCGTATATGTATGTATCCCTGAGTTAGACCGGTATATGGCTATACACGCCTTATACATGTAGAGTTATGTATAGTTAGGTATATGTGCATGTATAGTTGAGTATCTAACACAGTCTACCTCCTGAAGAGGCAACGGCTATGTTAGGTACCCCCTATCCACCTTCCACGCAACGTGCTCAACTAAGGAGTGATCAAACGGTGAACCTTATGTACTTACACTTACTAAATTATATCTGCATATGGTAGGTACCTTCCTGAGTGTCCCCTTAGGTAGAACATTGAAGTGCCTAATGCTGGTTACATCAAAATACATGCATGTATGTACATAATGCGTGCACATAATGCGTGTACATGATAGGTACGTACATAATATAAGCTGCGATATGTGTTCGTCCATATTTCGCTTAGTACATACAATCAGGCAAATGCCTACACCTTAGGTACCTAAGTAGGTAAGGTAGTATACTCAGATATAGGTCTTTAAGACGCCATGATCTGCCAAGCTAATTCTTTGGCTTGTCTGGGGAAACGCTGCATCAACGGTAGAGAGCCCTGTCGGGAGTGATCGGTCTTAGAGGTGGGTGAGAGGACACCTAAAAATGATGTTGTGCAAGGTTCTCACGTTTTTTATAGTTAGTAATCCAAGTTTGTAGCCTAGCTGGCCTGGGCAGCGTGGTTCGAATCGTATCCTTGGCATAGTTCTTGGCGTTGGTTGGTCCGTGCCTGACTGGCAGGACTGGCCGACAAAACCTTGTGGGGACTTGTCGACTGCATTAAAACATGCAGTTTTAGGTCTAGCGCCTCTTGGCTTTTCGCTTTTTTGTTCCTTTTTCATAGATGTTCTTCTTTTCTTATGGGAAAATCCACACTGTCGTGTGCGCTTACTGGCTTTCTCTCGAGACTCGGTCTACACGAGATAAAAAGAAGACAAAGAATTAAAGGGATGAAAAAAAAAGGGTGTGCCAGAGGAGAGGGAAAAAATAAACTCAATACGTACTAAGTAATAAAAATCTACATGACTAGTACCTGAAAGTGAAAGTGAAAATGGAATTAGAGTTCAGATGATTTTATGAACCCCGCAATTCGGTTCAAGGACCAGAGGGACTACATAGAGGTACGTAGTACAATTTGAGAATTGCGGAAAGGAAACGGCCAATGAGGTACCTCCCTTCCCTCTTTTTTCTCGGTTCACCACTCTACCGACCGATATCGTCAATTCCCTTATTTTTTTTTTTTTTTTTTTTTTTTCCTTCCTTGTCTGCTGGCTCACCAAGCCTCAAAGGCCCATGTCATTGGGTCACTGATGTCGACATCAAGCTCTTACTAACCTCACCTAAACAAACCTCCCAAACTTCCCTTTACTTTTGCGCCACCGCTGTTTAATACCAATTGATTGGCGCTACACTTTTTTGAATATGAAAATTCCCGACTACTGACGTCTCTTCGTCAGTATTGTATCATTACAATTTTACGTTTCGGCCTTTTCTATTTTTTTATTCTCGCTCTGATGTCGCTTGATCTCGTCGCTTAAATTAGGTAGCTCTTCATTGTTCTATTCAAACTAGTTCACCTACTTCGTCGCCGATCCTCGAGTCGCTAGATGCATCCATATTCATATCAGATCTCCCATGCAGACCGCGCCTTACTCGATCATCCTCGCAAAGCCGCGCAGCAAATAACGTATACGCAATAGCCTACCTACCTATATTCTCACCTGCGTATGGTACTTTAGTTACATAGGTCGCCGATTCAGAAATAAATACATATACCTACATTTCTATATACACGCATATATACACGTACCCTACGCCTACCTAAACACCCATCTATACACCCATCTACATACATACTTCAAGCTACATTCTCATATCTCCGGTTTCCCTCCCCTTCCCTCCCCTTCCTCCCCCCCTCCAGGTGTTCTATTCATATCCGAATCGCCGACGACAAAACAAAACTCTGTGCGCCCCAGTACCAAATGCGAACAAGCTCAGACGTTGCGGCTAGCTGCATCACCGTCGACCATCCCGCATACCACCCCAGCCAGACGCCCCAGTGCCTTATCCGTCGCCGCGTGACTCCATGAGCAAAGACTTGTCCCCCCGCGCAGCCCGGCCCGTTCTTATTCTTGTTGAAACGAAATAACACCCCCCGCGATCTGTACGAACAGAGCGGATAGACCCGCTCGACGGGGCCCCCAGTAAGCCTTGTCCCCGTTGCACAAGGAACGCCTCTTTGTAACGGGGAACGGGGAACTAGCCCATTGGCGTCCGCCTTGCTTGACCACGCTGAATACGAGCGGCCTATCGTTGCGCCGTGCTTGTGCAAGCCTTCTTGGGGGGTACTGGCCCCTAGACACGGCTGTCGCACCGCGGCAGCGTACAGCGCCATAATACCTAACCTAGCGTCTCACGCAGTATCTTTAGCTCCCCATCACCTCCAGCTTTGATAAAAAAAAACTTCTCAGGCGACTTCATTGGCTTGCATACGCCACCCAAGTCAACTGCTACTGGACCACGATCCAAGTCAAGGGTCTGTGCTGAACTTGAAGCTAAGAGGCGGTGGAAAGATTGTACCTAGTGCTTGAAATAGGGAATATTGAAATTCTGAGGGAGGCCCCCCGGCTCTGACTGTGATACTCCTGCGGGGGTTCGCAAATATTAGCTATTTGTTGTTCTGGCCAGTGTGGTTGTGCCAGACTTACCCCGGGGCCTGTATTGCCATCCCTTTCATATCAGACGTGGAGAGCTGAACAGGAGCCATTCTATATAACTAAGACAGGATGCCGGACGACGTTGAGGCAAATGGGACAGAGGTCTCAGATGCTTTGTCCGAGAATGAGAACGAGTACGACGACATGGAACAACCTATCAAAGACGAAGACGCCAAGATGACTGACCAAAACACGTCGCCCGAGCCCGGCGCCACCGACCATTCAGGAGAGGTTAAGAAGAAGTATGATCCCAAAGATCCCCACCGCCCGAGGAGGAAGAAGGCGAGACGTGCGTGCTATGCTTGCCAAAGGGCGCATCTCACATGCGGTAAGTCTCAGCCCTACATCTATGTGCCCAGCGCTTGCATCTCAGTCCAACTGTCTCAACAACCCCACAATTGAGCTACAGCCAATGTGTCTCAGCGTGAATTATGTCGAAACACCATGGAGCTAAAGTAGCCTTACTGACACTCTTCGGTAGGAGATGAGCGCCCGTGCCAAAGGTGCATTAAACGTGGTCTTGCGGACGCTTGCCAAGACGGAGTCCGGAAGAAGGCCAAATATCTTCATGATGCTCCTCCGGAGGCTTTGAGGCCGGTGCTGGGACCAACTTACAACCCAGCGGTCCACACGAAACCAACGAATGGGAGACATCTTTCTAGTGGGAACTCCGAAACATCGCCATATTATTCGGAAGCTTCCAATTCCTCTACCTACTCTATATTCAATGGCAATGCTCAAGGTCAGCTATCTTCGCTGTCCGATAACATGTCTTTCGCCAGCCAACAGTCTCCGGTGACGTCTGGATTTCAGCCACCGAACACGTCGAGAGCGGCGCAAATGGGCTCCATGCACGTTCCTCAAGTCTCTGGAGAGATGGCCCATAATTTTTCGACCGCTCTGTTTGACCCAAGTAATCCCGCGTTGTTCAACTTCGACCTCGAAGGTCTGAATTTCGGGAATCATTATGGTGCGCTTGAATTCGGGATGCTCGGCCATATGTCTTCTGGGGCCGCAGAGACACCCCCCAGAGACGCCATAGCTCATCCTCCTGGGACGGACGTCAATTACGGATCTACACCGGTATATCGAAACGGAGTTAATCAGTACAATCATATGTATGAGAATGGCATGAATGATGGCTTCATGAACGTTGATCCAAGTAACGGCGGCACATATCCGGGTAACTTGCAGCATGGCTTACCCCATGCGTACGCCGTGGCGGCTGCCGGACCAACGCCAAACAGTCTAGCCAGCCCGAGCACAGACAATACGTCAAGCCCGCAACCCACGGGCTATGGATTCGACAAGTCGCCAACTGCGAGTACTTACACAGCTGCCAGCTCTCAACCAATAACTCAAGCTCAACCTACGCGACCAAAACCGAAATCGTCTAATTCGACGGGACGGTTCGGGCCTCAATCTATTTTAGGAAAAAGGCAACGTGACCCTTCTGCGATCTATGATACTGTCACCGAGCCCTATCCATATCTCACCGGGTTTCATAACTTGATCGCATTTGTCCAGCGAAGGTTCTCCGCTAATAAAACTCTACGCATCGCCAAGTCTCTTGCTAGTATTCGGCCTTCATTCATTGCATGCACACGGAATCTTAACCGGCAGGATCTCATTTTCATGGAAAAATGTTTACAGCGGACATTATTTGAATACGAAGACTTCATGGGTCACTGCTCTGCACCAACTATTGTTTGCCGAAGAACGGGTGAAGTGGCCGCTGTAAACAAAGAATTCATAGCTCTGACCGGATGGACCAAAAATGTGTTGCTTGGAAAAGAACCCAACATGAACGTCAATAATGGTCGGTCGGCATCTGAGCTGAGTAGCCTCGGTAGCACAGGCAAGTCAGAATATACTACACCGCGGCTAAGAACCGCTCAACCAGACTTGGGCAAAGCCTCGGAAGGCAAGACACAACCAGCCTTCATTGCAGAGTTTATGGACGATGATAGTGTGGTGCAATTTTACGAAGATTTTGCCCAGCTGGCCTTTGGGGACAGTCGCGGCCACGTGACAAGAAAATGCCGACTCCTCAAATACCGAACGAAGGAAATGAGCGAGTCTCTAAACAATGACGAGTCCTCTCACAAGGACAGACGCAACAGCAGCATTCTAAGCAACAGGGTTACACGGATCGACGGAGAACATGGAATCTCTAAACTTGAAAAGGACGGCAAGATTGACTGCACGTTTTGCTGGACTATCAAGCGGGACGTTTTTGATATACCAATGTTAATTGTGATGAATGTGGGTCGACTTTGCTACCGTGCCCCCAGCGATTTTTTCAGATGGCTAATTTGATTACAGTTCCTACCGTGTTACTATCGCAATCAGGACCAACTAGCTGTATGAGGACTTGCTAGTTGAATCACACGTATAGAGGCATGCGTGTTTTTGGATTACCCCCGCCTTCCCACCACCCCCCCCCCCCCCCCCTTTTTTTTTTAACTTCACGGAACTACTATATATAGGTAGGTAGCATGGGCGGCGTTTTGGATGGAGCTCGTATTAAGAGCTCTTCTCCCTTTGAAGGGAGCTGGTCATAGTGCATGTTATCAGGGCTCACCATAGGATTAGGTAGACACGGCATAGAGCATGGGTCTCAAAATCGGTTTTACAACCGAACACCATGAATTTCATTGACCTATTCTACGATACCAAAAAAAAAAATTCAGTTCACCTTGTTCTATGCACTGAACGCCTATCCGGTGAACTGCTAGACCGATATATGGTCTTGTTTGTATAAGAAAATCGCATCCCCAAACATGTCTCACGTGCCTTGCATTAAGGATATCCGATAATTTCCATCGCGAATGCCTCGGGACGGGTTGATTCGGGTAACCCGCTGCCCCTCCCTCACCTCGTCGCCTCTCACCCCTC
Source organism: Daldinia bambusicola (assembly GCA_022478815.1). NCBI lineage: Eukaryota > Fungi > Ascomycota > Sordariomycetes > Xylariales > Hypoxylaceae > Daldinia > Daldinia bambusicola. Next base: position 61,020 of record MU284152.1, read on the forward strand.
GCTCCCTTACCCCTCCATTTGCCCCTCCTGGTCGCATTACCCATGTCGCATGCTTGTGATGTATTGCCTATGCGGGTAAGTAAGGAAAGTAGGATTATATCTACGCCATGTTGATTGATATTACAAGTACGTATCTAAACAACACAACGCGATACATGGGTTAGGTTAGGTTAGGGTAAGGTAGGTTAAATAAGCAACCCAAGTTCCCCCGATCTAGATGTATAGGTATACTATATTTAGACATATAGAAAAAGAGAGAAAAAGAAAAAAAAAGGCTCTACTCCTCCCTAACGAGCCACGAGCCGTCCAACTCGCCGCGACGACCGTCGCCGTCGCCGTCGGCGGTGCCCTCGCGCGGGGTCCAAGCAGGGCGGGCGAGGGAGGCGCGGGCGACGTCGCAGTCGACGTTGATGTCGGCGACGAGGGCGTCGAGGGAGGCGTAGTCGCGCTCCTCGCGGACGAAGCCGAGGATCAGCAGGCGCATGGGGGCACCGTAGAAGTCGGCGCCGAAGCGCCGCAGCACGTGCACCTCCGCCGAGCGCACCGCGTTCTTGTAGAACGGGTTGTACCCGATCGACATGACCATCGGGTAGATCTGCCAGCGGGTTTGCGACGAGGACGAGGGGGCGGAGGCGGAGGCGGAATCGTTGGGGGTGGAGTTGGAGTTGGGCGCCTCTTTGCTGGCGAGAGAAGATGAGGACGGGGTGGAAGAGGAGAGCGAGGGGAAGGTCTCGGATGATGTGCTGACGGAGGTTATCGTCGTGCGCGGAGGGGGCGGGTGCGAAGCAGGAGGCGCGTCAACAGGGGCGCGGGGGTTAGAGCGATGGCGGGGCTCTTGGGATTGGTTTGCGCCAGCGCTGTTGCTGTTGCTATCCGTGGTGGCGGCGTCTTGTCGGTCTGGATGAGAGGAGGGCAGGGCGAGAGCAGCATAGCCGAAGTAGACGCCCGACTTGGCGGTGGCGATCCAGGGCGTCGCGACAGAGTCGACGGGAAGGTTGGCGGTTGGGATGCCGAGCTCCTTGGACCCGCGGCCGAAGCCAGATATGACAGTGCCTTCCATGCGCAGCGGATACGGTGGTTCCGGACCCGAATCCGAGTAGAGGATCCGTGGGCGATCTTCTGCCGCCGCTGCTGCTGTTGTTGCCATGGCGTTAAAGGGTGGATCTTTAAGGGGTTTCGGGAGTTGCGTTATTGATTGGATGAGATTGGCGCTGACCGGCGTTTGGCGGGCGACTTTGTTTTTTGTTGTCTTGGATGTGCGACAAGGATAATTTGGGGATCGACCGCGGGGTTTTTTTCTTCTTGGATTGTATGGTGGATAAAAAGCAAATTACTTAATATTTTCTTAGTTTCTTTTATATAATTAAGGTATTAATGATTAATTAATATATAAAAGGTATTTATGGTATAAAACTTATGGTTATTTATATTTTATTTAAAAAAAAAAAATTAATTATAATTTAAATTTATATAAAAGTATAAAAAAAAAAGAAATTATATATAAAATTATATTAAAATTAATAGTTTTTTATAAATATTAATAAAATTAAACGTATATATATAAAAAATAATACATATATTATATTAAACTTATAATATATTAATAATATATATAAATATATTAATATTATTTATATAAATTTAATAATATATTTTAAAAAGGTATTACATTTTAATTAAAAAAATAAATAAAATTAAAAATTTAATTTAAAATATTTTTAAATATATATAATTCTTATATATTTAAAAATATTTTTTAATATTTATAAAATTTTATAAAATATCATTATTTATTTTCTTTTTTAAATATATAATAAAAGTTAAAATAGTTTCTTATTAATGTTTAAAGTTTGGTACGTTAACTTAATTACTGCCCGATTCCTTAATTAAAGCGCAGCACCCCTTTGGGGTGCGCCGTCGAGTTTACGTAAACAGCACTAATACATATTAGGTAGGTAGGTATACAATTCACGTCGCAGATTAGATAAGCCTTACATTATCGATAACCGCGTTTCTCTGATCTTGCATTATGACGTTGATTGGTTGAGACATTTTGAGCCATTAGATAATCTTTTACGCATCTATTAGGGCTCTCTCTACTTGCTCTTCTCGCTTTGAAACCCTACGAGGAATCTTAATCCGTGATGACCAAGCGTAGAGTTATTTTACCTTTAGTTTACGAATGGAGCATATGTAACGCACGAACCTTGAACGTACCAAAGCTCCCAAGAAGATGTGCTAAACCATAGATAGCTGACCACAGGTGTCTAAGAAGTTTCTCAGAAGTTTCTAAAGTTCACTCGGTCAACATCACATAGGTAAGGTAATCAGACTTATTTACAGGTCCATTGTTTATCTGGCAGATGATACCTTTGAAGCCTTTATAAATGCTCGTGGCTTTATTCTTCATCTCACATTCTTACGCATTTAAAATACCTAGCTACTACGCAGCAAACCTTGTTAACATGTCCCCCAATACTTAGTCCCGAAAAGCATTGCAATTATATAAACCAAACATAATTGCACTGGCAAACCCGAAGAAATTATATTGTAGCAGTTTATTCCATTCGACCGCGTATATCTGTACCTAGGTTACTTTCGATTTTTTCCTTATCTACGTAGGTCCCTAGATAATATGAAGAGGACATAATTAAGAGTATCCAGATGTCTCGTAAGAGGATAGAATTTAGAAGGCCAGGTGTTGTTGCATAGTTCAGCCCGATATACTGCACGTACGACGTTGTGTCAGGGATACGTGGATACAGCAGGGGTCTACCGTCTATATAAAGAGCGACCAACTCCCTCGAGGGTGGTTGAAGGCCAGGCATTACTGGATCAATACAATAGACTACATACTAGGCCTTGACGCTCACTCTGTATATGGCATACATCAAAGGCCTCAACCTCTCCTAACATTACTCACCACCTTTATTAAGTTGTAGAGCCACCTTCTCAATCGCCCAGCTTTGTTTCTAAGTAATATGGATAGGCTCTAACAACCTTACCAACCGAAGAACGATACGCGGTAGTTTTACACTGGTATTTCTTCCGGAAATGCTACACTTATCAATCTGCGTAAGTATGGATCGGTTTCTGTTTGAGACCATCTGAGACAGCATCATATCCTAGTACTAAGTGTTGCCATATTCATTTGACGCAGGTGCAGTAAAGCTCGCGATCCTACACATAGGTATTGTTGCATGTGCCTCCGAAGTCAACTTTCAGAGCATTTTGACTACGGGATATACATGAGCATTATGTGTAAAGAAATAGTTTTCTCATAAGAATAGTCACAATTTATGTTTTCCAAAACCAGAAGCACTGCCTAAGTGTGTTTATCATAAAGAATTGTTATTCAAGTCACTTTGAACCTGTAACTTAACGCATTGTTAACATTCGCAAACGTTTTGATACACACATGCGCCAACCATAAGCTAGTTAAAAATATGCAATTATATAGAGACGCCAAAGCAACTTATAAATAAACATCACATAATCGACCCTTCTCTTTTTTCTTTCTTTTTGACTGCCTATAATACTATTGCGGAAATCATATCTAGCCTTCCTAACCCTAAAAAGAGGAAAGAACCTTGGATAGCATTTTCTATAAGTTATTCCAGTTTTACCAGCTTCAGGTTTTACTTCGACCAACAGTAAGGTTATACTAGAATTAGTAGTCTGCTCCTTTTAAACTGAGTCTAAGCGTCCTTATTGCTTGGACTATACTAACACTTTAGTCAGATGGTATGGGGCCGGGTGAGGCCATGTATCAACCTGAAACTATAACCAGAGTTAAGCTTAGATCTATAAGATCAAAACACAATGTATAATATCCCCAATAAGAGCAAAAGGAAGGTTCGAACTTCATCATAGCTTTTTGTTTACCACACCCAGCGGCATAAACACGTCTATGCTTGCCATGAGCTTACTTGGGAGCCAGCATTATAAAAGCAGACCCTCCTAGCGAAAGCGGTTTTTTTATTCTTTCCTTTCTACATATCAACCTACATGACTTTGGATACTCCCCTAGCTTCTAAGTCTCGATTATATTCAGACGTTTTTATCACTTATCAGGTCTATTTTCGAAGAATCACTCATTATTATCGACTACTTAGTCTTTTGGATACACAATATCATTCCAACTTGACCTGCTTACTACAACCAAGATGGATGATTCGCAGGGTTTCACTGAAGTTTCCTATAACCGTCGACGCCGCAATAAACACAATCGACCAAGCCCGCCTGTCCGACGAGACAACAACAGTTGGCAAGAGGGTGAAATTGTGTTCTTCAAGTTGCACGGTGAATTCAGTCAGGCAGCTAAGAAAGACCTGATCCATAGTGGCTATTTGGATGTAAAGGCGACAGGACACCCGGTAATTGGTAAGTATACCCTAGTTTACACCAAAATCTACACTTTTCAAGAAGTATTACAATTGTACAGAAATGCATAGAAGTACAAAATACCTACGTCCTATACAGAAGGAACATTCTACGAGAGATGTTGCTCATCTATTCTTTACAATTTGATACATAAGCTCGAAATAGGTTGCACTTTCTTGTAATTAACATACCTGATAGCCCCTTGCTCCTTTTTCTTTCCCCTTCTTTCTTTCCTTCTTTTTTTTCTGTTGAAGTATAACTGCTGATTATTTATGTTCTATTCAGTCCTGGAAAAATCAGAGGACTCGAGCCACTATCTAGTTACGACAATCTCCGCATATAGCTCGGGATCCTTCAACAACTACCTCCCGCCATGGGAGCAGGTCGCTCACCGCAGCAAATATCGTGCTGCTTTTCGTGCGTTCAGGGGCTCGGTTAGGCCCAATACTGATCGCAAATATCTTGAACTCGAAGGCAACGCGAGTCTACCCAAGCCAAAAACATCGTGGGTATACGCTCGCAGCGCATTCGTGGTTCCTTCTTCAACCCTGAAGAAGTTCGAAAAGGTTGACGGAACAGCACGATTAACGGAGGATAGCCTTATGGACCTCCTTAGTCACTTACGGGAGGACCCTCACTTCCGAAATCGCTGGACTAATCCAAAGGTTGTTAAGATGCTTCAATTGAAGCCGAAAAGAGATCGCTTGCTAGGAGATCCCAAGCCGGAAGTTCCAATGACAGCAACGTCACCCGGAACCAAGGCGACCGAAAAATCTGTCTCGGGTTCAGAAGTTGCTTCTCAGTCGACATCGAACCCAACTCTAAGTCCGAGTCCAACTCCAACTCCAACTCCAGATTCAACCATTAGAGTGACTCCAAGTTTCACCTGGAGTTCTGTTGTGAGAAGGTCCATCTCTAGGGCCGAAGTGACTCCTAAAAAATGTACTTGGATTGGTGTTGTGGGGGGTCCTATTCCGAAGCCGAGTTAGTGGCTCGCGCGTTCTGATACGGCTACGAGCAGCCTCATCCTCGGTTTTGGTCCCTAACTCACCCGTTCCTGGTCTGGCAATACTATCTCGAAGCATTATTTTTCAACATTACCTAGCAACCAATACCGTCACCTTGGCGAATCATTACCAATAAACGGTGGATACCGACACACCAACGAAATGGACTGGAACTGCATTTCACCTTGAGTTAGCTTCAGTATGTCAGCATGAAAGTAGTCCGTTACCAGTCACCGGATGGCAGCACTGCCTATTTAGAGGCCTTAGGTGTCTTCAGCACGACAAACGTTGCATAACAATTACCGACAAAGCCCGCTATACGCCAGCCTCGATATATAGTACTTTTTGATAGTTCCATCGCATGTGATACAGTCTTTACTCAGCTCACCTCATGTCACGGTACTGTCCGTGAGGTCCTTATAGGTGGAGATAGCATCGTCAACCTCTCGAGTTGACATCGATCTGCCTTTTGAGAGTGTAGCGGTTTGATAGCTATCTTCCGAACCCTTACACCTCTCGACATAAGTATTCTCGACAGAGCATTATAAACGGATTACCTACTATTATGATTGAGCTGAAATACCGGCTTAATGCAACGAATATGGCTGTTGCCCTTAGTTACTGCAACGCGTATTCAACTAAACGCGAGCCAGCTCCGCAGGCAATTTCTATAACTTCGACATTGCTGCGATCACCATGGTATAATCACCATATTATGATGACAGTAATGACGAATTTTACGGCTATTGGGTTGTGAAGAATCTACGACAACTCAACCACATTACTATATACGAGCAAGGAACCATTAGGTACCTACACGACCTTTTCGGTGTTATCTATAACCAAAAGAATCGGGAAATTATTGACATCCTCTGCTCCATGCAAAAATGTCGCAGAGGAGGGCTGTTGAATCATCGGAATCGGAATCGGTATCGGTATCGGATCCCGAGGCCGCGCGAAGAATGAAGGCCATAAACGCTATTACCGCCTTTACTTACGTGCCGCCAAGCTGGATATCTCGGATCAAAAACCCCGAATTCATCATCCCCATCTGTCGATCTACCTACTCCTAGTACTTCGCTACCGTAGGTACCTAGTTTGACGGCTTCGGGGCCCTCGGGGTGCGATAACCTGTCACCGACCAACTACCAGCGCTTCTATCCGCGGAGCTCGAACTCTTACTCATGCCGGAGGTCTTGACCGAAGATCTAGGCAGGCACTTGGTTCGACATATGGGCTGACTCCCTATCTAACTGGAGTTTAGGTAGCAGAAACAACATGACAGCTGCACCTACCCATGCCGTGGCTTCGCGTCGAGAATGTATGTTTACGATGGGAACGAGATAGGATTTTGGAAAGGTGGATTTTATGGAAATGTGTTTTGGATACCTAACTACAATTGTGGAGGACCTTTTTTGGGAAAGGATTTTGAGAATGCTTTACGGGTTTTGTCCTCACTGGAGGTTTCCCCGTATTCAGCGTGTACAAAAGCATATGCATATTGCTGGCGAATGCGTATTCAAATTTGGGGGATATTTGGTTGTGATTATGTTGAGCTTGGAAGATGTATAAGATGTTGAGCGTTGAAGATGTTAAAGCTATATCGAGACTATAGCTCTGGAAGATATACCATACGGTCTGATTAAATTAACTCAGACTATGAGGTACCTACCTAATTGACATTGGATCATTCTACAACACGAAAGGTTCCTCGGGTATTTAGACTTGTATCTTTGTAACCCAAGTTTTCTTGCTCCTGGTTTCGGCGCAATACTGTTTGAGAGAGTGAATTCTAGACTTTTGCATTTTGTTCACGTAGGACTTTGCTTCTCGTAAGGTTGAAGACATGGGTTTAAGGAGATATTGGTAGGTGCTCCGCCACAAGGTAATATCAGAAACCTCAGCCAATAAGACTCAATTGAGCTTCTGTCGTAGCTTGCTGACGCCTTTGAACTAGGAATGAAATGATCGTCTCCGTTGATGGGTTACGATGGATGTAGGGCTTACCTGTATTCTAGCGGTATAGATTGTACAACTATGGCTTTACCCCTGAACTTAATCCACTCTTGGCCCGGATTGCCTCATGAACTTTGAGTAAAAATGTTTAATAGTTATTTGGACCATAGTCTTTTATCTCATCTACGATTAAATTCACATTTATAAACTACGTAGGTGTTAGATAAGTAAGGGTTCCTTAAATCGATTGCAAGTGTAAGCGATGTGGGGATCTAGACGTGCCAATATGCGCGTTGGATCCTGGATCCAAACGAACGTTGCTGACGTCGCATTGTATTTACATCATGTTGGCTTTCCACCCAATTATATTTGTCATCGGTGTGGCGGAGTTTAACGTGCACCCTTCCCGTTGCGACACCCCGAGCTCACCTTGACAGGACTGTGTGATTTGAGCCTCGGCTGGGTAGTATATAAGAGTCGTGCTTCCTAGAATGTTTTCTGGTAGTTATGACCTATGTTCCTTAGAGCTCATTGCGACCTGCCCCCGGTAGGTCAAGTACTCAGCTCGCTTTTGAGTACGGCATAGAACGATATGCGTTTCGCCTACATTGCTGCGTCGGCAGCCGTGGCCGCCGCTGCGAACGTTGTCGACTTGTCCGATGTAGATTGGACACTTACCAACGACGAAAGGGATATCTCGGTTCCCGGAAAAGTCCCTTCGCAAGCCCACCTGGATTTATTCGCCGCAAAAGTTATAGATGACCCGTTATATGGACTGAACGACTTCGAGCTACGATGGGTCGCCTTGGCTGATTGGAACTACACAGCCCAGGTCGCGGGGCTGTCGAAGGAGGAGGGTCTCAGTACTTTCTTACTGTTCAACGGTCTTGATACCTTTGCAAACATCAGCCTCTGCTCGAAACATGTTGCGAACACAAACAACCAATTCCGCCAATACTTCTTCGACGTTACCGATATCTTATCCGGCTGCCAATCCGATTCTCCCGAGCTTCTGATTGAGTTCGGTAGTGCTCCTAGAATTGCCAACGAGCTTGCAAATCTACCCGGAGCCCCTACTTGGCCCGAGGATCCTTCTAAAGGCCTTCCTTTTGGCCTCGAGATCACGTTTGAATTCCTGAACCGCCAGTTCATCCGAAAGGAGCAATCAGATTTCGGCTGGGATTGGGGCCCAGCGTTTGCGCCTGCGGGTGTCTGGCAGAAGGCTTGGGTTGTGCAACTTCAAGATGAGGAGGTTCACGTCCGCAACTCGGTACTTGACATCTATCGCGAGGGCCAGTTGAATCTCATCCCGCCCAATCAGGATGCCAACTGGGTCATGAACGCCAGCATTGATGTGATCGGTACTGTGCCGGAAGGGGCGAGCATGAACTACAAGATTGTCGACCTTGCTACTCAAGAGGAGGTCAGTAGTGGAGATCTGAAAAATGTTACGAACTACGGAGACGTGATTTTTGGCACTGTGGTCCTGGGAGCCGAGGATTACAAGTTATGGTGGCCGAATGGACTGGGAGCGCAGAACCTCTACAATATCACCATCGACATAATATCTAAATCGGGCAAGACTTTGACCTCGGTAGAGAAGCGCACCGGATTCCGCACGATCGTTCTGAACATGGGAGAAGTTACAGATGACGACATAGCCAAAGGAATAGCACCGGGTAGTCACTGGCATTTCGAGGTAAATGGGAAAACTTTCTATGCTAAGGGTAGCAACATGATCCCGGCGGACACCTTCTGGCCACGAGTAACCGCGGAGAAAATCCGGACCATGTTTACTGCCGTGGTTGATGCAAATATGAATATGCTTCGCGTCTGGGCTGGCGGCGCATACCTCCCTGATTTTATATATGATCTCGCAGATGAGATGGGCATCCTCCTCTGGTCCGAATTCCAGTATGGCGATGCCCTTTATCCCGTCGACCCGGAATTCCTCGAGAATGCTCGCGTGGAGGCTGTGTACAACGTTCGCCGCATCAATCACCACCCTTCGCTGGCTGTCTGGGCCGGTAACAACGAAATCTTGCTTTTGATGTTTTATGTACTCGAAGTCATCGCACCAGACAAGATCGACTACTACCAGCAACACTTCCAGACGCTATTCATAGACACGCTGGTCCCTGCTCTCTTCGGAAACTCTCGCAGCATCAGCTACATGTCCAGCAGCGCCAACTACGGATATCTATCTCTTAATTTCAGCAACCCAATGCCGTACGTCGATCGATACCGGAACGTCACGCCTGGACACATCTACGGAGACACCGACTACTACAACTACGACATCTGGCAGGCATTCAACATATCGGCGTTCCCGATCGGTCGGTTCTCGAACGAGTTCGGGATCACCAGCATGCCGAGCGTCAACTCGTGGAAGAACGCGGTCGACGAAGCGGACCTGTGGTACAACAGCACGACGATCGTGCTGCGCAACCACCACCAGCCACCCATGGGGCTCAACACGAGCAACTTCGACCAGGCGACGCAGGGCATGATCGAGATGACGAACGCGGTCGAGACGTACTACCCGACGCCCATGAAGACGGACCGCGCGGCCAACTTCTCCGCGTGGTGCCACGCGACTCAGGTCTTCCAGGCGGACTTCTACAAAGCCCAGATCGAGTTCTACCGCGTCGGCTCCGGGAAGCCCGAGCGCCAGCTCGGCACTTTGTACTGGCAGCTGCAGGACGTGTGGCAGGCGCCGACGTGGGCGAGCATCGAGTACGAAGGGCGCTGGAAGGTGCTGCACAACACGGCGAAGGACATGTTTCAATCCGTTATCGTCGCCAACCAGTTTAACGTAACATCCGGCATCCTCGAGGTCTACGCCGTGAGCGACCTCTGGGAAGAAATTAAAGGAAAAGCAAGTCTCGGCTGGGTAGGCTGGGACGGCAGTGACGTTGCCACTACGATAGAGGCGGGAGACGTGGACTTCACGGTTGGACCGCTGAATACTACGCTGCTCGCGAGAGTGGATGTGAACAAGCTGAAGGCCGACTCGGCGTTTGACGCTAGTAACGCCGTGCTGGTGGCGAACTTGACGGCTACGGGAACGCCGCCGAACAGCGATGCGACCAAGACATTCACGCATACGAACTACTTCACGCCGACGCCTTTGGCCTCAGCTACTCTGGTCGACCCGGGCCTAAGCGTCGAGCACGACAGCGGCGCTGACGAGTTCGTGGTACGGGCTGACAAGGGAACGAGCATCTGGACGTGGGTTACTGTGGGGGTAGATGATGCGGACGACGTGATTGTTGCTTTCGACGAGAATTCGTTCTTGCTGAGGAAGGGCGAAGAGAAGCGCATTGGATATAGGGTGATTAGTGATAATGGACGGAGGTCAGGGTGGGAGAGCAGGGTTAGTGTTAGTAGTATTTGGGATCAGACCTTGCCGTAAGGGATAGGGATAAGGTTATAGTAAGCAGATAATATTTGCATTGAAACATTGCTTTGTCTCCATTTTATAAGTATAATCTACTTTGTCGTCGTATGCGAGTCCTCTTCTGATGCCTAACAACCTGATCTATGCCTGTGGTCCACGATGGATATTTGCGTACCTCCCTGAAGAATGGTTACAAAGTTTCTCATGATTCAACCTAAGCTACATATGGTCAAGATGTTATGATTTGAACCACTTAATTACGCATTCTCTATTATAGAGACAAGAAGACAACAGGATACGAAAAAGGGGGCAATGTTGGCAGTTGTTAGCCCCTTTGACGGCCCGACAATCGTAAAAAAAGCACCGACTTCGTACACTTAGTGGGTCTTCAGATCTTAGTTCACCGACAGCTCGATCATGACTTATAAATTCATATCTAAATCGCAACTCACAGCGCTTCTCATATTTTGTATAGCATTAGCCATGCACCATGTTCTTAAAAATGAGATTGGGCCCGAGAAAGTGGCCGCTATCATGCTATCATGGCACTCTCTTGAGTTAGTCTCATGTCGGAAGTTGCAGACATTATGGGCAGGGTATGGATACATCTACGAGCTCAAGGCCCGAGCTACTAACGATGAGACCGCTGCCGAACTTCGAAAGAAATATAGCAACAATGCCCCAAATACCAAGAACGGTGAAGAGTTATTTCCTCTCATCCTGAAGTACATAGCACCTCCACCCACAAGTCCAGGTTCCGAAGATGAAGGACATTTACGAAAAGTCCTAAGCTATGGCGTTGAACAATACTTTTACAGTTCTGTGGCTCCACTATTAGAAGATGATACAGCTGTCTCTTACTGTATTGCTACGACACTAGGGTCTCATGGAAAACCGGGTGCAGAGGACCTCCAGGGTTTGACAGCAACAAGTATGTAAGACCCCTTTATTTGTCTATCGTCTTTCTACAGACCAATTAGCTTCACCTCTCGACCCGCCAAGCTGACTCCCAGATGCGCCTTGTTATTCACAATCTTATATGAAATTTAACTTATTTTTATTATAGTTATGACCGATCTAAAACCTAGCTTTCCTGTTGCGGGAGAAAAGAGGTCAGAACTCAATGAAAACCAGATTTACGCTGCATTGGATTGGCTGTCGAGTTTCCATAGGACTAGTCGAAGATTCATGTCGCTTAACCTGCAGGAATACGTGCGCCCTCCTCTCGAAGAAGCCGAGAGACGACGTAATGGGGACAATTCTGGTAAGACGTTATGGCTTAATGGAGGGTATACGTATCTTGCCACTCGTCGCAAGGAATATAAAGAACTTTGTCAAGATGAGGACTCGGAATGGTCGGTACTCTGCAAGCCATTTGCCCCCGGCGGACAGGCCGTCTCCGAGATGGTGGCTGACTTCCTAACTCCGCATGGCCGAGATTATGAGACCCTTATCCACGGTGACGTCAAATCCGAGAATCTTTTCACGATGGGAACCGGCAAAAAGGCTGCATTTTATGATTTTCAATATGTTGGCCTTGGGCTAGGTGTTTGCGACCTTGCTAAATTATTCACATGTTCAGTTCCACGAGGATTTCTTATAGAAAAGGGCAGAGAACTTCCTTGGGCGCTTCCGATGACTGTGGGCGAGAGCAAGCTTCTCGAATATTACTATTCAAAATTAACCAACGATTTCAGAGACGCCGAGGGACGGAAGCTAGAGTATGACTGGGATTCATTTATTCGGCACTGGGATACTGCGCTAGTTGACTGGTTGAGGTTCCAGGCTTCATGGGGTTTCTGGGGTAACACGGACTGGCTTGAGGCTAGAGTTCGATACATTATAACGAATGAAGTATGGAGGGAATGGCTCCAAAAGAAGTTGAAGTCGGGATCCGATTAGATATCATGTTGTGAATGTCAGGGAATAGATGCTCCATTCTATGGGGGTAGAATAATCATGGAGGCCGAATTAGACTATTTCTAACTAAAGGAAATGAGCCTAACGTTATTTTTGTCTGTTATTTTCGTAAGGTAATCTTAGGATCTAAATTTGGAGGCTCCCGCCGGCGACGCTATGCTGGGTGCAGCTATTTCGCATTTAGCCGAGAATATTTACGTATGTCAATGACTTGACCTAGAGCGCTGCCCCGTTTTGGCTTTATATGTTTCAATATCAATGGCCTTACACGCGTTATGATTGCCACATGGATCCCTATTCCCCAACTTTCTCCGCAGAAGCAATGCTACCTACTCATTAACCGAACCATCCGCTTTCCGTATTTGGAATGAGGCAGGCCACGATGAATTTGCCAACTAGTATATTAGCCTAAGGGCAGAACACGCAAAAAGAAGACCACCCGGGGATATGGCAGTGGACACATGAGACGCCTTCGAAACTGACCTAAGTGGGGTGAACGGAAGCAAATATCTATTTATTTTGGGAATCGCCCACCGGATTTTTCTTATTCTAAAGTATCTTTTTCAAGAGAAACTACTGGGACCATCTAAGTTAATACCGTCTCTTGTGAAGAAACAGCAGCAATGAAGGTCTTGTCGACGCTCGCGACTCTGGTTGCGCTTGGCAGCTGCCAATCCCTGACCAAGGTCAACGACTTCAGCGGCACTCCCACGAGGTTAGGCATGTACTCGTATGTGCCGAGAAACCTCAAGACCCCGGCGCCCATCGTCGTAGCCGTACACCACTGCCAAGGTTCAGCTCAGGGATACTTCAATGAAGCCCGCTATGCGCCATTGGCTGACCAGCACGGATTTATCTTAATCTATCCCAATTCCAAGTCTGGCGGTGGTTGCTTCGACGTCGCTTCCGACGCGAGTATGTCTCTATTTCTCCTCAGGCAATACTATTGTGCAGTTCATTGTTACAAGAAAGTTGACTAACTGAATTTGTGTAGCCTTAAAGCACAATGGTGGCGGTGACAGCCAGACCATTGCCAACATGGTCAAATATGCCGTAGAGAAATACGGTGGAGACGCGAACAGGACATATGTCACTGGAAGTAGCTCTGGTGCTATGATGACCAACGTCCTCCTCGGAGCCTATCCCGACGTGTTCAAGGCAGGATCCATCTACTCTGGCGTCCCGGACGGATGCTTCGCCGTCCCCGGCTCTACCGCCACCCAGGACCCCCCGGGATGGAACAACCAGTGCGCCAACGGACAGACCACCAAGACTGCCGCTCAATGGGGTGACCTCGTCCGATCTTACTACCCGGGATACACCGGCGCTCGGCCCCGAGTCCTAGTGTAAGAAAAGCCCTTCCCTGGAATATGGTCATACTATTTTGAACTGGTAGGACTGACGAATACCTTACAGCTGGCACGGAACTACCGACAGCACCCTACGATACCCCAACTGTAAGTCTTGCCCAATTTGAACGAAATACCTGAGAAACGCAGAATGCTAATCTTCTATATAAATAGACCAAGAGACGCTCAAGCAATGGTCCAACGTCCTAGGGCTCACCACCCACAAGGACACCCCTAACACCCCCCAGAGCGGATACACCCAGACGATCTACGGCGACGGCACCGCAACGACGGCTCAGCTCGTCGGATACAGCGCCCAGGGCGTTGGCCACACCGTCCCTATTCACCTGAACGACGACATCGCATTCTTCGGTCTTGCTTAAAAGGCGGGGATAAGTCGCGTGGGGCTTTACCACAACGAAAAGTTGGGAGGTGCCTACCTACCTGGTTTGGCTAATTTGTAAATACTTAACGAAAGCGTTACTAGGTATATAGCTTATTGAAAATTATTATTTTCGCAGTAACTGTACTGGAGCTTCCCTGTCGTATATAAGGCCTCTAAGGCACTTATATTACGTAGCTTGATAGTTTCACCTCGGAAGTATACGTTTTTGTGACTATCCATCCAGATAGGTGAAGCTCAATTTTGAACCCAACGTAGATTCTCAAGGTGAAAATTTAAAAGGATCGAGTAGAGTACTAGGTACCTACAGTTAAAAGTTAAGATGATTTTCCAAACTGATTTTCATAGCATTGAATGATTACATGTAGATAGATGTTACGTGGTTATGGTAGTAGGTAGGTCTTAGCCGGGGAGCTGGAACCCTCATAAAGACTCTAATATGTTATTAAAGCTCAAATTCAGTCTCAGGTGTCTTGCGCCCGTCGTAGTAAGGTTGTGCTGTCACAAAGGCCATGATAAAAAAAAACCTAATCCGTCCGAACTCGTAAGGAGACATTTTCCAAATATAAGAAGTTTAAATTGAAAAAGAACCGTCCATAAAGTAATTCTATAGCAACGACGTATGTATTGTAAGAATCTGAAAGTTACACAGATCTAAGATCGGCAAATACCACATGGCCTAACCGCGCAGGATAAATCTTCATTACCGAACTGAGATGGGTCCGGGTTGGCAGGGGATGTATCTTGGCAAAGCGACCCTAAGAGAACTACAATACTACCTTAGACATATGCTCCTTAGCCAATAAACGGTTGAATACAAGCTGCCGACACGGAATGCCATTGGAGTAACCTAGACGGTTGATACTTCCAACCTTGGTTGTGGGGGTTTACACTAGGCAGATCCATGACACCATGTGGGAATAAGAAGTCTTTGGCGTGTGTCCCGTCTATATCTCCCGAACAGGCGCTTTCCTTAAGGAAGATTGTATGAGGTAACATTCGCGTCTATTCTATTTTAGCTCGTACCAAATGACAAATGTGCCCTTAACAGATAAAGTAGAGGGGAAAATAGCATTGCTCGGCCTCGGGGATACACCATGTAGCTATTTCTAGCAATATCCGGAGAACTAACTTCACCGTCATTGATATTCGATTTGTAGGAAATTAGACTTTCTGTTACCGGGACATATCTCAACCTCCTATTTTTGTTGAATTCTATACCTTAGGTACCTGTTTAGGAACATCATAGCAAGAGACGAAAATGGGCTTTCCGTATAAGACTGTCCTCCTAGTCGGTGCCACGGCCGGAATCGGCTTGGCGATGGCAGAGCGCATGATCGAGAACGGCATCTTCGTCATTGGAGTCGGTCGTCGGAAGGAAAGGCTCGACGCGTTCGTAGCCAAGCACGGGTCCGAAAAGGCCGCAGCTTCTCAATTCGACATTACCGAGTTCGACAAGATCGAGGGATGGGCTAAAGAGTAAGTCATAGGTCTCTTATCTATCCAAAGCCGAGACAGTATTAGATCAGATCCGACAGGTTGGTTGGCTGGCTGGTTGACCTGCGCCGTATATAGCATCACTGCCAAATATCCCGACATCGACGCCGTCGTCCTCAACTCGGGCATCCAGCGCACGCTGGACTTCACCAAGCCCACGGAGATTGACCTCCCCCGCACGATGCAGGAGCTCGGCACGAACTACACGTCATACCTGTACCTAATCACGCACCTGCTGCCGCACCTGCAATCCCGCGCGCCCAAGCCCGCGGCCCTGATCGCCGTGACCTCGGGGCTCGCGCAGGTGCCGCTGCCGCGGTGCGGGAACTACTGCGCGACGAAGGCGGCGCTGCACTCGCTGCTGTGGTCGATCCGCGCGCAGCTCTCGCACGACGACGCAAGCAAGCACATCCGGGTGGTGGAGATCCTGCCGCCGGCCGTCAAGACGGAGCTGCACTCGCAGCAGGCGGAGCTCGTGGCCATCGGCCAGGGGGACATCGGGATACCCCTCGAGCAGTTCACCGACGAGGCCTGGGAGGGGCTTGTCAGGGGCGACGAGGAGATCCCCGTCGGCGATATCAAGGGCCGGTTCGAGGCGATCGAGGGCCCGAGGAGGGGCCCGTTTAAGAAGATTGTCGAGATTTTCATGGAGAACAACTGACTATCCAGGGCGAGGTTGTGAGAACTGTAATTGGGTGTTTATAGCGGCTAGATGCTCTGTTCGTTCCTAGTTCGAGTCGGGTATCACGTAAGGGATACAGGATTTCGGTCAGATATTAAGATATCACTTAGACGTGGCTTTCCAATAATGGAGACAATAGATGCTGTAAATCGGCAATCGAGATTTGGTATGGGAGAAGGAATTTTGGGTTTCGACTCTAACAATACCGAACCACATCTAAATCTTTATTAGAAACTAAAAATTTCACAAAGACGAGATTATTATAACATTGTAGCCGTGCATCTTGGGGTTTACATACAACATCTCTACATTTATGAACGGCGCAAGTGTCGAACAGTTCAGGGTCAAGGAACAACGATCGCGGAAAGGTTAACACACGTTAATAAGTGGTGATAGAAATTATGTATATTGAAGAAAACCTTGAAGTATGGTATTCCGGGAGTTCTATATATCGAGAACTCTAGTAGTAGCCGCCGAAGACCATGATGATGATATCCCCCTTAACAACTACCAGTCCTTGAAATATATAGCCACGACGGCGATGGGGAGCAAGAGGATGAGCTTTAGGGCATCTTTGATCGCCCGTCCGAAGCTCTTGCGGGAGCGCTTGTCTGTGTTCTTTTTGCCGTGCATAATTGCTATGGTAAGAAAAGGGGAAGAGTTAAGTGCAAGACTCCGATCCTCGACCTGGATATATATACTTTTCTTAAGGGTCATGTCAAACCGATATTTCTTGATACCGGGCCCTTGGAAGTGACTAAGGGATAACACTACTCCAGGACAAAGGTGTACAATCAGCCTATTGTTCGGTCATTATTTTGGATTGTTGCTATATTCTTAGTACGCTAATCTCTAGTCACAGCACAGCAAACACCATTGTTTGCCCACTGAATACCTACTACCGCCAATAGAAGCATGACCCGTAAAAGGGATGAATGATTTATAGTCTTAGCTTTTCTTTGAATGATCAAGTGTAGGCTGACTTTATGTAGCTATCGCCAACACCTTCCACGTAGTAGGCATAGATGGATTTATAGTGATTAAGGCAAACTTGCCAAGTCCTACACTAATTCCTTCGAGTAGTCTTTGGTGACCCATGGCGGTGGAGATCTCATGCAAGATCGAATAAGATCCTTCACTATACCTACCTGGGTACATATTAGTTGACTATTAACATGCATTTTATAGTTTCTCGATTCTCTAGTGGCACTACGACAAGAAAGGTGGAAAGTGTATATAGAAGCTCCTCATGATCGTACTTTCACCCAATGAGCGTTCATATGACAGATGGGGTGAGATACGCCAAGCGGATTGTATTAGTTTAACGTTAAGTTGACTTCAATGGTATCTAGTACATAGAGCCGCAGATAAATATATCACTGTCAAAATATCATGTTCATTATGTGCGATATTGCCTAACATTCTTCCTATTTCCTCAAGCGCATCTCCCCCGCCATCCAGATATGCGATACAGCCCATGCGCCAAACTCCATGCCCTGAAACAAAAGGTATACCTAAACCGTCGCCCGCTTTCCCCTTTACTTAAGCCTTCCACTCGTCGCGCCCAAGCCTGACGATATCCGATGCCTCGAGAACCCAGTACTTACTCGGGGCCTTGCCCTCGGCGGCGAGCTGGGAAGCGCGAACGGCAGCCCGCCCGATGACGTCGGCCTCCTGGCCCCAGAAGTCCTGGGCGCCCTGGACGATCCTGCCCAGGCCGCGCACGACGGTGTTGAGGAGTGGCCCGCCGGTGTGCTCGACCTCGCGCTTCCCGAGGATCAGGCCCGGCCGCAGGATGATCGCCTGGTCGAACGCGAGCGCCTTGATCGAGTCCTCGACGCCCACCTTCATCTTGGAGTACGGCGCCGCGCTGCCGAGGAATCCGCGCGTGCCGGCCGAGGATACGAAGACGAAGGTTTTTACTCCGGCGGAGTGCGCGGCTTTGGCGAGCTCGATATTGACTATAAATTTGGAAATGAGAGAAATTCTGTTAGTCCTGTATACTCGAGTTGAATCTGCGCATCAAGGGAATGATGGGCTACGCGACGTACGGTCATGGTCGATCTTCCACTGGTTCGCGATGCCACCAGCTTGAGCTCTGGTGGTTCCCAGAGCAGAGAAAACGACGGAGGGTGGTGGCGAGATGGACGAGAGGTTAGATGCCCACTTCGTAGTGTCGGCCTCGACTGCTGCGACTAATTTAGGCGACTCTGCTTTCGGATGCCTGCGAGAGACGGTATAGATCGACTTGAAGGTATCGAGACCGAGGAGGGTCGAGAGTATGTGAGAGCCTACAAGGCCTGTGCTGCCGATGACTGCAGCTGTCGACGTCATGATCGCTCAATGTCTTAATGTGTAATAAGTTGGGGTTATGGTGAATAGTGCCAAAGGTACTCAAATTTTAGGTTGAATAGGGCGACGAGATGTGTGCTATATATTGTTAGGTAAGATTGTATTGCACTACTATAGTACCTATAACTATGTACTAGTTATTACTTTATTTAATAAGAGAATGCAGCCCACTATCATGCGCGACAGGTGCAGCTATCGGATAGGTACAGCTGGTTCTGCCGGTTCTGCCGGTTCTGCCGCTTCGGAACCTTCTTTTAAATTGTGAAATATAATTCGGGGAAATGGTCCTCCCGCAAATTCAATTACTCATCCAGTCTACCGACCTCAAGCAGGTACCCGGTAATGTCGTACAAACTCGAAGCTACTAGTGACGCCATTGATAGCGCTGCAAACGGTTGCAAGGTAAAATGGGGGGTTACATGCGGCCATCCACGCCGCCGTGGTACTCCGCGGCCGTTTTTGGTTTTTATGCCGAGGCTTATTACATATAGGTACCTACCTTAGGTACCTAACATACCTAGCTACAACTCCGGCCACGACATCAAGACCTGCCTAAGAAAACCATAAAACATACCTTTGTAATATGTACGAAGCGCTTGTGATGCCTACGCTCAACACTCACATATATTTGCTATTAGAACGGTTAATTGGTTTATGAAAGTGCTACGCGCAGATATTGACTCATGAATTGATGTTACCATTAGAATCAACAGCTATCGCAATCTACGGCGATATCAGATCTTATCTACAGGAGCGCGAATTCCGTCGGCGCAGGACTGGGTAGAAACGCAATCAGGGACACTCTGATCAACCTCTTTTTGAAGCCTTTCAGTTTCCTCGGTGATCTCCTTGTTGGTATCGGCAAGGGCGTGGACACCATCAGCGCAACACTGAGTTGACACACATTCAGGAACGTTCGAGGAGGCCAAGAGGCTTCGGGAAGAGGCCGTTCAGATTGTTTCCTCATTCGTGCCACGTTTACCGGCAGTTGCATGAACACCATCCGCGCACAATTGAGTAGAAACGCAACCCGGCACCTCAGCGCGGGTGTTCCGAATAAGCACCGCCGTTACGGATACGACGAGAGTCGCCAGGACGGTGAGGACAGAGCACTTTATCTTGAATTATGATAAGAGGGGTGGGGGGATTTATCCAGCAAACCCTTAGGAAGTAAAGAGACAGAAATTAAACAGAAAACTGACGTAGGAAGATTTGAGGACTGGTATCAAGCTGGACTTGAAGATTCTGGTCTGGATGACGGGCTTCATGATGGTCTCAAATAGAAAGAAATTGACGCTGAGCTGATTGATCTAGGCCACAAGTACAAAGAGTATTGCAAAGATTGGACTTTCTGACTTGTCCGACTTTTAGAAACCCGCCTTATGTTCTATGGAAGAGAAGATCAACCCCAACGCCGTCGCAGTCAGGCAGTAATAGCCTGTATCAACCAGAATGAAGTCTTCCCGAAATACGAAATATGACACAAAAAAATGATACAAAAAGGGTGTATATATCTCTTTTCTCTTGCGTTATTGCATGCTGAAGCGATATCCTCTTTTTTGACAAGGTAAAACACTTACATAGTAACTTCTATTGAGTGGGGTCTCCATTTCTTGTTCGAATGAGTAGTTCTAGAACTTCTCAAGTTTCTCTTAGGTTGTTAACTATGTTGTGCGACACGGTTTGTTTCGATTAATCAGCTTGATTAAAGTCACGATGTTGAAGCGAAACTGTATCAAGCTTTACTTTCAAGATACAAGATAGCCTTCGAGCAGGGTCTCAGGACTCTATTTGGCTAAGGGTTTTGGCGAGACTGTCTAGCATAGTGTAACAGTCTGATAATTATCAACGCATTGACATTGAGCAGATAATTCCGTGTTGCATACCTCCTAATGTTATAAGTCTATTATCTATTCTATCAACGCTAAGACGTTTATTGCTTTTCGTTAACGACAATCATACAGTACGGCTGAGCACCAATTTTGTGGAGTTTAAGGAGATGATTGCCTTACCCCTTACCTTGGTTTTGGTACGAGAGCCTCACAGCCTCAGAGCTTGGTTTCAGCTAGCCAAGAAAGAATGGATACATCTGCCTCATCTGGTCTAGCAGCTAATAAGAAGGGGTTGTTAATAACCCCAACCCACTAGGATAAGGGGTGCGACGTCGAGACATCCTAGCGAAAGCTCATACAAAGGGTAGCGTTTCGTTTGAATGGAATCGCATTTACCCTCTAACTGCCTATTTTTGAAAAATAAAAGCTGCTTTCTATCTTATCTATATCCTAGTAATCTGTGCCACAGGTGGGCGCTTTGCGACGGCGTAGAAGGCCTCAAGAGAAATCCAACCTCACAACGGATTTTTTTCCTTTGTATAACTACACATCTCCTAAAATCTGACTTCAATTCTCAGCAACTGCAGGGCAGTATATTCTAGATAGTATCAAGGCCGGTCCTTTAGTTATAAGAGTAATTTTTTGTAATTATTGTCATTCATTTCAGCTTCATCTTCATATCAGCCATTCGTTCTGTTTTATTCCTATTTTTATTGAACAAAAACAAACCAATCAATTCGCAACAATGCTGCACACTGCAACCTTACCTCCGATATACGAAGTACTCGAAGACGATTATGAGAAGAGCGAGTCGGTCTATTTCTTACCGAAGAGACAGCAGCCGAGGTACGCCAGGCGGCGGTATCATGCGCGCGACGATAGCAGTCAAGGAGTCCTCTCGATAATTCTCATCGCTCTTGGAACATTCTTGCTGGGTGTCATTTCCGCAATGGCCATCATTGAGTTCAGATCTCGAAACCCTGCGAACGGCAGTTATGAGATGGGATTTGAGGAAGAGAAGCTCCGTAAGTCTTCTAAGAACAGGACGCCACTAGGACTACTATCTAATACTTCGTCAACTAGTACCAGCTAGCTCCATTGAGCTTGAGCAAGTCCAGTTCAAATTGCCGGTAGACTTTGCATCTAATGGGGACGAGTTCCTCATCGCTGAGCCCGGCGACAAATCCTACATCGGCACAACCGCAGAAGTAGATGCCGCCTGGAAGAACCTGCTTTTGGGGAGATACTTCTCAGTGTCTGAAACCGAGGCGAAGGACTTATGGGGAGACGAATACACGAAGTATTGGGACCATCATAGAAGCGGCTACACGGCAGGGTGAGTTGTTCTGGCCCACTTTCTATACACGCGCATTTCTAAGTGTACCTATATGTACTGACTTGTGATCATAACAGTTTCGACATGTTCCATCAGCTACATTGTCTAAACCAGATTAGACAAGCCCTACACCGCGACGTCTACCCAGAGACGCCCTTGCATGGGCCCGTCTACACCGGTTCGTAGTTTTTTCCTCACACACCCCCTCCCCCTCTTCCATGTGAAAAAAGGTTCTTCACCGCTAAAACCACCAACTAGACCACTGCCTGGATCAGCTACGTCAGTCAGTTATGTGCTGGGGCAGCACAGCTGTTGTCCCGTTAAAGTACTTCGAAGGTTACGGCAGCGAGTACATCAAGACAGATGCGGTTCACACGTGTCGAAAGTTCGAGCCTATTCGGGAATTCGTGGCGGAGAGGTTCAATGGCAGTCTGTTCGTGCCACGACCTAGTGGATGGATTGATACTTCGGATAATGCATTTTAGAAGCGAATTTGGCGCCTAGTTTGGGTACACGTTATACTAGTATTGGAATACCCCTGGGAATTTTGGTTTAGACGGAGAATTGACTTGAAGGCGAGGTTTTTTCACATGTGAGCTGAGGTTACTGTCTCCCTGGTGCATAAAGTTATATACACCCCCTTTTTTGAATTGCTAGATTGACGGCTCTAGAAATACAAATCTCTAGACTATACACCATATCGGCTTGCTATATGAACGCCCTAAAGGTACCTAGATACAACTCATATGTATAATTGTATTTCCATATAGAATACCTACTGTGCTCAAAGCCCACAGATGGATTGCGTGGCAAATACAGTAAGTGTTAGGTAACAATACGGACGTTCGGCGAACCCGAGCTTCTCCCTTTCGACCGGATCTATATCTCCGCTCGGCGTGGACTCCTACTTCGAATCCTCTGGTTACTACTGTCAGGAACTCGAAGACTAGCAGCAGTCTCAGCCTCAGTCTCATTCTCCGACTTCTCAGACCGCGTCTCTTCGCTCCCGCTGTCAGTATCTGCCAGACTCTCCAACTCCATCTCTTCATCGGGGACTCGTCTCGGGCCATGCTGGCCCGACGGGTCGGCCGGCTTCTCGTGCGCATGGAGTTTCATGTTCACGAACATGGCGTATAGGCCGAAGTCGTACGACAACCGGCAGCTTCCTGCCACGATGAATGCGATCCAGAACCGGTCGCTCGAAGCCAGTATCCCAGTGACTGTGGGCCCTGTGGTCGCAGCCAGAGTCCTGACGGTGGCCGTGATGCCCATAACTGCCGTCCGCTCCTCGGGCTTCACTACCGCCGCTATGAAAGCTGCCCGGGGCCCCTGGTCCATGTTATTCAATCCTGCGCGGACGAGTAGCAGGCCTGCCGTCATCCATAGATACGGCGGAAAAGGGAAGAGCAACACTGCCGCCGAAGATGGCGTATGGGTGAACACCATTGTGTTGATTAACCCGATCTTTCGCGCTAGGGGACCTGCGAACGACGCGGAGATGGCCCCTAGGAAATAGCTGAATGAAGTGATGTCGCCAAGGGTTGACTTGGCTGGATGGAACTTTTCATCCATATAATAGTTCGTGAGAGAATATGGCACCATCCCGTCGGCAAGCGAGTCGACAGCTAGTAGAAACCATAGCTTATACATAACAGATCGAGTAGACGGTGATATTTGAGCTAGTTGATCGGATAGCCACCTAAAGGCTCGTATGATCCAATTCCGAGACGCCGTAGATGTAGGAGAGGCTTCCGAAGGCTCCTCAAGATGTCCCGCACCTACATCACTATCTTCTGTGTTATCATCTTGTGTGAGCTGTGCGTAAGATTCCTTCTCTGGCTGTAGCTCGCACGCGTCAGTAAGACATAAGACAAGTACGAGGTTGACCGTGCCCATCACGGCGTATATCCAAAAGAGGGCATGATATGAATCGACCTCAGTCCAATCGTCTTTGCTTTGTAGGTAGCGGAGAACCCTTCCTGACAATTCGCTCCCCAGCGAGGACCCAAATAACGCCGTGGTGACATACCACGACAATACGTCTGCTCTTGTCGAAGGAGTAGTAAGCTGCGACAATATAGACCTACGCTATCGTTAGAAAGGGGTTGATACTACCATATGATGGTCTTAATAAGAGCAAAAGGTAACAACTTGACTAACTCTTCTATACTTCGAAACGGACCAAAGTCACCGCCGGTGATACTAATAACGCCGACAATCGCAGCGAGGAGCAGAATCCAGAAATTTTCAAAAACAGCGAAGATGAGACCGCTACATATCATCAATACAGAGCCGCCTAGCAAGACCTTCCGTCTCCCAAGACGGTCGGCGACAAGGGTGAGAAACGTTCCGAGGACGACATCTCCGACCAGCGTGAACGTCATGAACAGGCCGATCTGGTGGTCTGATATCCCCAGGGCGGAGAAGAAGATAGCTGCACAATATCGTATTAAAACTCAGATGTTAAACTAATGGTGATAGAAATATAGGCAGATAGATACAAGATGTAGATACGTAGAAGTATACATGTAAACATATGTAGTTACATCGTGTTAGAGTAAACAGGAAAATGCGTACCTAGAATCAAGGCATTGGTCCCGTACGCGAACATCCGGCAGGTCCGCGCCAAGATGATCAGGTAGGCGTTCCGACCGGCCTCGTGGATGGCCGCGACGCCGAATTCATGGTAAAACCACTTTATCGGCTTTACGATTCTCTCGAACATCTAGGTTAGTGAGTCTTACTTTTTACCCAATACCGATCACCAATAGTTCAGTCAATAGTTTAACCTGACAGTTTTCGCTTTTTTCTGTTAATGATGCATGTATACAATATACAGATAACGATATTGGAAAGTTTTTTTTTTTTTTTTTAAACGCTATAGTATAATCACTCCAAGAGAAAAAATTCTATCGGTTGCCTAGGGAGCTCTAAGCCCGCACCGGCTTGGGTAGCCCTCCCGTATGCGGAAGAGATAGCCGACGTCGGCATTGCACCATTTGTCCCCGGGTACGTCGCATTTTTCTTTGAAGGGATAACACGGGCCCCGGTAGGTGATTTGAGTGTTGTATCTGCATATACGATTATATCACGGGAATCTGTCTTAGGTAGCCTTTGAAGACCACAGGTATGAGATTGAGTTTATATCCCACTAATGGTTTTTATACTACCTGAGGTTAGAAAATAGTTGTTAATATTAACTCATGAAGACTACCTACCTTGCTGTAATGCCACTGCGTTACCACTGCAGTTTATGCTGCATGGATTCGATGGTATTTTATTTTAACTCGTATATCAGATCCGTGTAGTCTAATACAATATATCTTTTAGAGTTGTGACTGTAACGCTGTCCATATTTTCTCTATGCAAACCCGGTGTAATCCCAGTAAATACACCTCATCTTCTCAACTGGTACTTTTCTTTCCTATCATCATCTGCAACACCCCCAACCACATCGGGCGGTCTTACGGGAGCAGTTGCGGCTATACCGGTCTATTTTCATAATGTCCCTTCCCATATCCAAGTCGCAGCGTGGGCACTATGAACTCCCATTTGCGCCAATTTTTCCTTCCGTCTTTTCTAGATAATCGACTAGGTCCTCGATTGTGCAGACTTTCAGTCCCCATCTCCTTGCGAATGCGATACATCCTTCACCCCTCATCATTCCCGGGTGTTCTCGCACAGCTGTCCCAGCAACCTCCTCTCCGTCTTCGACTATTTCGCAGATCGCTGCTACTTCCGGCTTTCCCGCTAATCTACAGAAGTCTACGCCGGCCTCGGTATGCCCTCTTCGGGCTCTGACGCCTCCTGGGCGCGCGCGAAGGGGAAATACGTGACCCGGACGCCGGAAGCTAGCGGCGGTAGAGTTGGGGTCTGCGAGGTGTCGGATTGTGAGGGCCCGGTCGTGGGCGCTGATGCCAGTAGTGACAGAGGGGTCGGCGGCATCAATGGAAATCGTATAGGCTGTTCCGCGGGGGTCTTCGCTGTTTTCCACCATTTGCGGTAACTTTAAGGACTCGGTAAGGGATTGTGTGATAGGTGCGCAGATCAAGCCGGACGTATGCCGAACCATGAAAGCCATTTTCTCAGTTGTTATACTGTCGCCAGCTATGATCAGGTCTCCTTCATTCTCGCGGCCGGGGTCATCCATAACGACTATGAATTCGCCATTGCCTATACAATTACATTTGTGTAAGCCGACTGTACGTATAGACTGCGCTCAAGAAGGATCCTGTTAAATACCTAGGATCAAGGACACGTACGGAAAGCGGTAATTGTTTCGGGTATGCCGTCGAACTTATTATGGTTGATGAGCGCGGACGGCATTATGGGCGATATTCCTTTTTTTGATATGGTCTATTATTCTTTATTTTCTATCGCTCATTCAAATACCGTAAATCGGTTAAGGTCGAAGGATTGCGTCGCAACGTACGGTTCGGGATCGTGGCGTATAAGTGGCGAGATGTAGTCCCGTTGATTAGAAGCGAACTTAGGTAAGTTCACTTCCAGGAATGAAGGGTTAATGCAATTTTGACGTTCAAAATAGTTAATCTACGCAATAAAAGAAGAATTGGAAAGAAGTAAGTTTAGGTACCTCATAAATAAGCAATTAGTATCTGACTACTAAATTACGGTAGACAATTACTCATCCCCGACCTTTCAAAGCGAACAATGCGGAAACAACTTTCAAATGCTGACTGATGACCCCGTTTGTCTCATCTAAGCTAATAACCTAGCTAAAAGGGTTCTCCGAGGGGCTTAGGGACTTTCCTCGGCGGGGTCGGATTTCGATCATGGAGGGACCTTTTTGCACATTAAAAATCTGTGGGGCACAAGTTAATCCGCCATACTCTCGGGGTCCAAGATTACATCACATTAACTCTTATCGCGTATTTTGATTGGCCAATTCTAAAGTTTCTGCTCATCTACCAGACGATAAGGTTTCCCACTAGACTGGGTCAGCGCATGCCGTGGAAGGATACTTCACATGCATAACTCTTGGAGTTCTCTACCTAAGGTAAGCTGTTTACCTAATTTGGAATTTTACACTCTTGATGCGACCAATCTTCTTTCATCTTTCACTCTTGCACAATAGTAGCATCAGTCGCAACTAGGTAAAACACGGGATTTGGGAGCTGGCGTGAGAGTGGAAATACTGTTAAAAAAATACTCCATCATGCCACCCCGCATAAAACCCGCGCTTCTCCGGCAGCTCCGATCTTCTTCAGCAAGTCCGCGGGCCGCTCGATGGATATTATCATCTTCAAGCCGGAGCTTTTCGGCCACGAGAGCCACGGCCTCGGCTTCTCACTCATCCCCGAATTCTTCTTCCGCCGATTCTACTTTCACAACCGTCTCACCCGATGAGGTCTCTCATTTCAATGCTCTGGCGTCCTCGTGGTGGGATCCTCAGGGCCCATCCCGTATCCTCCACTTGATGAACCCGCTGCGCCATGACTTCATCCGCTCATGTCGCTCTTCCGTCTTTGACGACCCACCACCGCCTTCCAATAATCTAAAATACTTGGATATAGGTTGTGGGGGCGGTATCTTCGCCGAGTCCGCCGCCCGATTACCCACCACTATGTCCGTAACGGCCATAGATCCTAGCCCCGAGGTACTATCTGTTGCCAAGGCGCACGCGAAGCGGGATCCCGCTTTGAAATCCAAGTTAACTTACTTAAATACTCCTATCGAGGAGCTGCCGGTTCCGAGCACGCCTCAGGACGGCTATGATATCGTGTCCGTCTTCGAGGTGATAGAACATGTATCGTACCCGGCGGAGTTTCTTGATCGGTGTGCGCCCTTCGTCAAACCTGGAGGTTGGTTAGTTCTCAGCACTATCGCGAGGACGTGGCTTAGTTGGGTGACAACCAATCTCGTGGCCGAGGATTTGCTACGTATAGTACCGAAAGGTACTCACGACTGGCGGAAGTACATCAACGAAGAGGAGATGAAAACCTATTTCCTCCAAAAGAGGACAGAGTGGACCGAACCTAGATGTATGGGCGTAATTTACGTCCCCGGTCTTGGTTGGAAAGAAGTTCCCGGTAGTGAGAAAGTAGGAAACTACTTCTTTGCTGTGAGGAAGGTCGCTAATACAGCATGATTAATTGATATGGGCTTGCTGACCAACACGACTTGAGGATATCATACTGCCTCACATCTCTATACCAGGTACCTAATCTATATATGGTCTAATCAGTAGCATTATTGCTACGAAAACTCTGAGATCGAATAACTGCTATTCCTCGAATTCAAACCTTCGGTAATAATATAACACCTTCAGGATCATATCATTCCTCTCCAATCAGCACCATACCGAAGCAGACCCCTATCATTATATCTGGCGTCAGATACTCTTTGGTTTATTTGACTCATATAACTAGTTTGCCACGAAGATGGTAATAAAGACGGCGATACTATAATCTTACCGCCTGGTCCAGGTCGAACTAATTCGATTTGATGACTTATGAAATAGTATACAATACCAACTGAATATTCCAATACATGTATTAACCATCTGAGGCTTCTACTGATCGACAACTTAACCTGCCTGAAGGCTTACTATGTCCTAATCCAAGCTTATCACGTTACGGACTACTCGCCCGATAAGGCCTGCTCCTGTTAGATGTCGTAATTCCGAGTGTAACATTGTCTACCAATGGCAAGCTGGGGATAGTATAGATAGGTATCTATAGATACCTCATAGAACAAAGCGTTTATCCTACAGATACAGTTAAGATGCAGTTGGTAGTAGGCCCATCTTGATTAAGAGCAGGTTTAAGCCTATATCTCAATCGCTACACCGAATACACATCCCTTGCCGATAGATACAGTGGATCTTCGAATTATACATCATGGCGACATGGTCACAACTCGCAGTGGTTCTTTTCAACTTCTCTGGTTTACCCTTCACGCCTATCCTAGCTCCTTCTCGTAGACGTGATCTACTATTAGGCGAATTGTAATAATGGGCTCGTCTTCAAAAACGGAAGTCGGCGACGAAAAGCCCCCTGGAGAAGTTCTACAAGAGAGAGAACCCGCTCTCGCTAGTAACGGAAACGTAATCGACGATGGCTTACAGCGCGGTCTTAAGAACCGCCACCTAGTCAGTATCTTCCTACTATTTATCATAAATCCAGCATGTGTGGAAAGACACGTACTCACGCAAAACAATGCCCACAGCAAATGATCGCCTTCGGCGGCGTCGTAGGCGCCAGCATCTGGTACGGGACCGGGTCGGCAATCGCCTACAGCGGACCCGCCGGCGCGCTGGTCTGCTTCCTTATCATTGGGATCGACGTGTTCTTCGTGATGCAGAGCCTAGGCGAGATGGCGACGCTGTTTCCCATCCAGGGCGCCTTCATCGAGCTCGCGGGCCGCTTCGTCGACCCGGCGCTGGCCTTCGCGCTCGGCGTCAATTACTGGTACGCCTGGGTGACGAACATCGCTAACGACTATAATAACATCTCCCTCATCATGGGCCTCTGGACCCGCGACGCTGTCCCCTCGTACGCCTGGATTCTGATCTTTTGGGTTGCGTTTCAGGGCTCCTCGCTCTTGGGTATTGTGGTTTATGGGGAGATGGAGTTCTGGCTTTCCTGCTGGAAGCTTGTTTGCGTTGTGGGCGGGTTTCTCGTCGCGATCCTGGTTAATACGGGGGCGATCGGCGGCGAGTACATCGGGTTCCGGTATTGGCGGGATCCTGGCGCCATCGCGAACGGGATCAATGGTTTTGGGAAGACTTTCGTCCTAGCTGCGGTTTATTACAGCGGTACTGAAATGCTGGCACTGACCGCGGCCGAGAGCCGCAATCCGAAGAGGGACTTGCCCCGCGCAATTCGGCAGACCTTCTGGCGCATATTGGTCATATTTCTTGGCCTGGTTTTCTTTGCCGGGATAATTGTGCCGTATAATGATAGCTCGCTTCTTACGGCTACTAGCAAGTCTGCACAATCTCCCTGGACCGTCGCCCTTGTGCACGCCGGCTGGGCAGGCGGTGGGAATCTAGTCAACGTCGTTATGATCACCGCGCAGCTCTCGTCCGTCAACAGCGCCATCTACGTCGCCTCGCGGAGTCTAGTAGCCCTTGCCGTGAACGGGCGTGCCCCCGCGTTCTTCTCGCGGACGACGACGAACGGGGTTCCCGCCAACGCCATCATATTCTCGAACTTCCTCGGGCTCCTATCCCTGCTGAACGTCGCCGCCACCCCCGGCAAGGTGTTCAGCTACCTGATCAGCATCTCCGGGGCCGCGACGTTCATCGCGTGGGCCTTCATCGGCGTCACGCACATCCGGCTGCGGCGGGCGTGGGCCATCCAGGGCCGCAGCCTCGACGAGCTGCCGTACCGAGCGTTCCTGTATCCGTACGGCGCCTGGCTTGTCGTGGTGCTGAACCTGTTCCTCGTGTTCATTTCCGGGTACGAGGTTTTCGTCGGCGGGTTCGCGGCGGTGGATTTCGTCTTCTCGTACGTTGTTATCGCGATCTTCACGGTCTTGTACTTCGGCTGGAAGCTGGTGAAGAGGACTAAGGTTGTGAAGTTGGCGAAGGCGGATCTCGTGACGGGGAGGCGCAACTATTTGTTGCCGGTGGAGGGAGAGGGTGCTGCAGTTAAGTCGGGGATCTGGTGGTATGTTGCCGTTAAGAGGGTTATATTTAGCTAAGGTTAGGTAATAGGTAAGATGCTTGAAGGAAAGCGATAGCGCAGTGATTGAAGCAGCACCGGATGGGGGTACTCTATATGTGAGGTAGGTTAGCAATTGTTAAGATACAAATCTGCTCCCTCTTCTTCGCCGTGTTCTTCCCGACATCAATTCAAGTCAAATTTAATCTCTCAATATAACGCTCTGTTACACGTTGTCTAAGTAGCAAGAAGGTCCAAAGTGAGAGTACAACCTTTTTATTGTTGGTCCAATCATGATCCCAAAATTATTAGCTACCTCTATGCTATAAAGTATATAGCTGTGTTATTGCATGAATAATTAGACCAGCACTAGCCAATATGGACGTCAGCGCGTCGTTCGGTACCTCAGCAAGCTGAATTTTTGGGTGTAGTATTTTCTCTATATTGTCTTGGTCTCCCCAAATAGAGCAAGCCAATAATTTGGAAGAATCTTCCATAGATAGACGAGTAATTTTGCCCAATAGCACTTCGATAGTGCTACTATGCTGCCACTTGACTGCATAGTATAGCGGCTGCCGCTCTCGGCTATCCCTCGATGAGACGTCGGCACCCTGCTCGAGCAATATTTGGGTAACAGCATCATGACCTTCCTCAGCTGCATAGGAGAGTGCTGTTCTGCCTTCATTATCCTTCAATTCAATGTCGGCACCATTTTCCAGCAGGAGACGAACCGTGGCATCGCAGCCTTCCTCAGCAGCATATGAAAGCGGTGTCCTGCCTGTGATATCTCTTGCTTGAATATTCGCGCCGCGCTCTAATAGGAGTTTTGCGAGGTCATCGCAGAAGCTTTGCGTATCATGCCCCTCTTTCAGCGCAGTAGCGTAGAATAAGGGCGTTTTGCCAGTAATATCTGCTGCTTCAATATCCGCGCCTCTTGTAAGTAGCGTGGAAGTAACAATTACGTGTTTATTCTTCACTGCTTTGATCAGTGGCGTATCGAAGAAATAATCCGAGTTGACGTTGGCACCGCGATCAAGTAGTAGCTCCACTATTACATCGTGACCTTCTTGGGCCGCCCACATTAGCGGTGGTTGATTGTCGTCTGTATCTTTTGACTCGATGTCAAGATTTCCTTGGCCTAACAGCTGCCTGACGACCTCTTCAAGCCCGAAGCACGATGCGCGCGTTAGTGGAGAATAGAACTGTGGGCGTTCCGTACGCAGAGACGCCCAAATATTGTACCACAGCCTGGTATCAACCGAATCTAGTAGATGGAACATTGAGTTTCGGATTGGGTCGTTCTGCTGGAACCGAGCTTGTTGGTAATGAGTAAGCCAATTTTGTGCTGAGTATTCGAGGAATGGATAAATGGCGGAAGTTTTCTTGCTGTGTAGGAATAGAAGGTCGATAGAAATATTGGTAGAATCCGAAATGTCTTCGCGCTGATGATAAGTTTCAAATGGATCAAGGAGAAGATACCAAATGCAGACATTAGCGAGAAGACGATGGGATTCCACGGTGTCTAGCGAATGTTTCCATCGAAGACGGGAGTCCATTAGTATATTTGATGTTTGAGCAGTTTGAGTCTTGATTAAAAAATCTCTCGCAGTCTCATGAAGGAGATATATCTTCGATTCCACGATTGTTATGAAACAGCCGCTCAGGTCTCTAACAGTCCGACTAAATCTGTCTTCCGGTTCAAGCGG
Organism: Daldinia bambusicola; assembly: GCA_022478815.1. NCBI lineage: Eukaryota > Fungi > Ascomycota > Sordariomycetes > Xylariales > Hypoxylaceae > Daldinia > Daldinia bambusicola. Next base: position 93,470 of record MU284152.1, read on the forward strand.
CAGGTCATCGTGTTTATGGTGGCTCTCTCCAATAGCCAATGCCACAGCCATTTCGTTCAAAGAAAGGGGCCGTGTTGCAGCAACCACAATGCCTAAGAGTCGCTTAGCCTCTGATGGATCGTAGGTTCGGCACAGGATCTTGTCATAAGCTGCTTCAACTGTCCTAGGAAGTGCCTGGACATATTGCTGTAGTTCATCTCTTGTGATGTCGACGTTATTTCTTATAGCTTCGAAGACCAGATTTGCCCATAGATATGTATGGTGAGGAACTGCACTGATAGCTTTTCTAAAAAGCCCCTTTTCACTCTCTGAGAGTTTCAGCGCTGGGCCCAGATCGTAAATATTGTCCTCAATGAACATATTGATTTCTCGAGATATTGAATCAATTCTGCTTTCTCCTGTTACCTGTATTATGGGAATGCACTGCTTTAAACGTTCAAAGCCGCGCCAAATGGTAGAATATGGCCGGCTTGTTAAAACGAATTTCAGCATACCCCTATTATTCGGGAAATGAAGTACAGGTAACCTGCCCAACGCCTCAGTTAATTGAGATCGCCCCTCTTCTTCACATTCGTCAAAAGCATCCATGATACAAATGATTTCTCCGTCAACCTGGGACTTCAAATCGATGAGAATTTCCCAGAGTCCTTGAAAAGAGCCAGTAAGTGTTTCCCTTGATTCAAACTTTTCGATTATTCTTCTAGGGAGGAGATTGGGTCTTTGATCGATAATCTGTCGTATGATGCAACACATGGCAATCGTTATATTGCTTTGGTCTTCTAAACCCTCCTTGAAAAAGAAATAGCACGTCACCCTCGTATCTGTGCTAGAAAGGAACTCATCGACCAAATACTTTGCCAGGACCGATTTCCCGCATCCTGGATCTGCAGACACCCAGAGTATACTTGGTAATGTGGTAGCGCACCAGTCGTGGAATTGGGGGTGACCCGTGAACCAGGCACAGGTATTATTAAGACGTTTGGGAACCGCATTCTTGCAATCTTCGTATGGTAGGATATCAAGCGCCTTCAGAATTCTCAATGTTTTTGCGTCCCTGGATGATCCTTGAATGGGTTAAATCGTGTTTTAGTATTCACTTTATGTTGCTGATGGTTTGGCAGACAACTGACCAGTGTATGTTGACTCCTTTGCCGTTTCGTAAAGCTCTCGAATATTTCTTCGTACTAGCTTGAAGTTGTCGTCGTCAGTTTGAGTTAAGCCAAATTTGCATATTCTGCTGTGGCCGGCGTCTAACGGTACTATATGTTCTCGATCGCCCGGTAGGTTTAAGCGCGCACTTCGCCTCGGTACGACCTGTGATTGATGCTTAACACAGTAAAGTTGTCCCAGGTAAACAGACTTACACTATCAGATGTTCCCCAGAATGAAATAATTTGATACAGCTCCAACTGGTGTCGCCACTGCTCGTGCATAATATTGGAAAATATACTTTTGCGCTTCAGGGTTTCTAAGACGTCTCCCCCTTTTTGAAATCCCAAGGATGTTGCGATCCTGTAGGCCGCATCTCCTAGGGTTACCAACCTACCATCACCCCCGTAGTGAGGCGTAGCGAAAAATACCAACCCTTTAGTCGCAAGTTTGATCGGCGTGTACTTGGTGTTATTGTGTGCGTTAATTAACGCCTGTTTAATCAATAATCCACCCATACTGTGGCCTATAAATATGATCGGTCTGGACTTGCAGCTATATCTTTCTATCCTTATTTCTTCTAGCAATCTATTCGCTCTATCGATGAAAGTACTTCTGTCCTTTCCATATGCAACCGTAGAATTATATTCGTAAAGAAAGATTCGGGAATCGGGTAAGTCTTTGGGAAGGTCATCTCGAAGCCAAAGGCGCCCTTGTGGTCCGGAAGGAGAACGCCAGGTATCCCACGCATGCTCGGCTCTTTTCTTACCACGTGGGTTCAAGCCATGTACAGCAACAATACTATAATGTGTCAGCGGTATCATTGTAGAGATTATGACAACGTACTCAACTTTCGTGGCTATACCGCTCGTGACACTAGAAGAATTCTCTGGATTGGGGTCGGGGTAAATTTGCCGGAGAGGCTATACTTCTCCGTAAGAAAGACAGCTTCCAAACTCGATAATGCAAGACTTTACTAACCATCGTAATTATCGAGTGCTCATATACGATATACTCAGATATACCAGTAAAGAGTAGCAATGATTGAGATTTCAAAAGTATTTAATAGTTTAGAAATACCGGGCGCTAGAGTGACGAAGTAGTTGGAAGAGATGCGAAAATAGGGACTCTCAACCTTAGTGTAAGATCAGCCTCATAGCTCGTTGGGCGCTTTGGAGTACAGCTGAAAGAGCCCAACCTCCACGAATACTTTTGCTGTCACAGCTCGAGCGTGTCATACTCCGACATGTGTAGAAGATATGCAATTCGATATGAGATACTATTGGTTGTGGATTATAACCAATTGCCCCTAAAAATGAAGCTGATTGGACTCGACATACCAAATACCGAAACGAAGCCATACTGTGCCCGCGCTGAATGCATAATACATAAGTTTCAGGCTTACTGAGCATTAGAAGTAACAAAATATCTCTTGATCTCAGAACACCCCTGGACCTTCTCGTAAGTAGCATAGGCGCATCGCCAAATCGCTTATTAGAATGAAAACCACTCCTTTTTAAGATACGGTACGGGTTCAAGTTTGGTAAGGCTATTATGATCAATGAAGCGACAGAATCAATTATTAAGAGCAAGGCAAAAAGCTCAATAGGGTATCATTAAATAGGATGAGTCGAATCGTACTAGAGGTATCTCACGGTATTACTGGAATTTGGCGGGATTGCTTGGTATGAGTCTCTTGAGCACCTCAATTTGACGCGCTTGCGCCTTATTCTTCAAATCCGTAACTCCGCGCTTGTCGGTTCGTCTGGTTCCGTTCGAGTATACGACTGTGAAGTCAGGTACTATCTCCCAAGGCTTTATAATGGTATGAGGCGTTAAAGTGCAGTGCTTCTTCATCGTTAACGTTTGAATTATCTACCAAAATGGGTGCATAGATTCAACTCACCTTCCCTAGCCTCGCCCCCTTACCCACTCTACAGCCTACGCCAACCAAACATCCTTCACCAATCAGTGTGCCGCCAGACTCGAGTACCGCGCCAACTTCAATATTTGCATAATCGCTAATGACTACGCCGTCACGCGACTCACTGGGAGTCGGGTCCGCAGATGCGGCTCCAATGCTCGTTCGCTCGTGGACAATACATCTTCGACCAATCGTGATTCGTCCATTAGAGGAATCTAGCTTTGCTCGTGGATGTATAACCGTCTCGGAGCTGATGTTGATCGTGTGATTTCCCGTCAGAAGGGCAGAATCAGCTATTATGATCGACGAAGAGAAGTTGACAGGCGCTTTCGGGCCGGAGTGGACACGCGGAACGATTGACTGGCGTTTAGAAGAGGACATTTTGATCCCGTCTAGGTTATGTGGGGTAGAGCATGGACGTGAAGAGTGTTGATGGGCTCGAACTCATGACGGCGCATAGATCGGGAGTTCGAGCTTGTGTTTTGAGGAAGATCAAGAATAAGATCAAAGTTGAAAAGGAAGGTATGGGTACTGTACTGTACCTCTTTAGATACGCTTACTACCTTATCAGCAATCATCCATCTGATATGCATAAATCGAAGACATGACCTCATTACTCAGCCATTCAGCCACAGCAAGAGAACATTCATTACATACCCTTAAAAGACGTTATCGCTCTTGTACTATGTAGATAATGTATGCATTTGAACCTAGAGGCTAGGTGATCGCCACAGACGATAGGCCCACCTCCAGGCCGTCCGAACCAATCACAAACCGGTCATTTCCATTCAAAGGCCTCACTTCATTACTTCCACCTTTTCCAAGACAAAACCTACGTATTCCTCTCCATCGCCATCCGGACTCTCCACTCCCTCTGCTCAATTGAGCAACCAAAAACCTTCAAGATGCTGTCCAGGACCACCGCGCCGTCGGCAGCTTCCGCGAAGGCTTTATCGCGTGTCGCCCTACCGTCCTGCTCAAGATTATCACAACAGTCCACCTCCCAGCAGAACCGAAGTTTCGCGACAGTCCAGGATGGAACACCGAAACGAACTTACGGCGGTCTTAGGGACCAAGACCGCATATTCCAAAACCTCTACGGCCGCTACCCCGCTGACCTGAAGTCCGCCAAGAAGATGGGAGACTGGCACAAGACGAAAGAGATCATTCTGAAGGGTCACGACTGGATTATCAGTGAGATTAAGGCTTCGGGCTTGCGAGGTAGAGGAGGAGCTGGTTTCCCTTCTGGCTTAAAATGGGTATGTCGATTTCTCGTATCTCGGGCCGGAACATAATCGCTAATCAATGGCACGGTACAGTCGTTCATGAACTTCAAGGATTGGGATAAGGATACGAAGCCCCGATACCTGGTCGTCAACGCCGATGAAGGAGAGCCCGGCACCTGCAAGGATCGAGAGATTATGCGAAAGGACCCCCACAAACTTATTGAAGGATGTCTAGTCGCTGGCCGAGCTATGAACGCTACTGCTGCTTATATTTATATTCGTGGAGAGTTTATCCTCGAGGCCGCCGTGCTACAACGGGCAATCAACGAAGCTTACGCCGATGGTCTAATCGGTAAAAACGCCTGCGGATCCGGATACGACTTCGATGTGTACTTACACCGAGGTGGTGGTGCATACGTCTGCGGCGAGGAAACATCATTAATCGAGTCTCTAGAAGGCAAACCCGGAAAGCCCCGTCTAAAGCCTCCGTTCCCCGCTGCCGTGGGTGTGTTCGGTTGCCCGTCTACTGTCGCCAACGTCGAGACTGTCGCTGTTGCTCCAACGATTTGCAGAAGGGGAGGTAGCTGGTTCGCCTCTTTTGGCCGAGAACGAAACCAAGGAACCAAGTTGTTCTGTATTTCCGGCCACGTCAACAACCCCGCGACCGTCGAAGAGGAGATGAGTATTCCCCTGCGAGAGCTTATCGAGAAGCACTGCGGTGGCGTCAGGGGTGGTTGGGACAACTTGCTTGCCATTATTCCTGGTGGCTCGTCTACTCCTATTCTTCCTAAAAGCGTATGTGATGACCAATTGATGGACTTCGACGCTCTCAAGGATAGCCAATCCGGTCTTGGTACTGCCGCTGTCATTGTCATGGACAAGAGTGCGGATGTGGTCCGAGCCATCTCTCGATTAAGTCATTTCTACCGACACGAGTCCTGTGGACAGTGCACACCCTGCCGTGAAGGTAGCAAGTGGACTGAGCAAATCATGAGCCGTTTCGAGAAGGGAATGGGTCGCGAGCGGGAGATTGACATGTTGCAGGAGTTGACGAAACAAGTTGAAGGACACACTATTTGTGGTAAGTCGCTATTATGGTACCCTACTATATTATTACAGTAATACTTATTTCTCTATAGCTCTTGGTGAGGCGTTTGCCTGGCCCATTCAGGGTCTTATCCGCCACTTCAGACCCGAGCTAGAGGCTAGGATGCAGAAGTATGCGGCGGAACACGACGGTGCACAAGCTCTGGCTGGCGGATGGAATCCCAATGCCCGAGCAGAGGGCAAGCTGATTGCCCCTGGACAATAGACCTGAGCGGATCGCCTATTATACTATACTACTAGATGGCATAACTGGAAGGGTTAGAGAAACACTCGGCCACGTTGTACACCATAAATACTCGTTACTTTGTACATATCCGCACAGAGGCAACACTCACTTCCTAGATATTACTAGGTACCTACTTACTAGTAACACCATACTTCTATCAAATAATTCAAAAAGAAATAATCCATGAGTACCGTGTCTTGTAGTCAACATCGCTATACCTAAGGCATTTAACGTCAGATATCTATCTCGTCTCTTTTCATAGTCTCGTAGCTTCATTTCCAACAGCAAGTCGAAAGTCTATCCAATAATAATTCTTACCCGATTGACCCCAAACTTGATGTCCAAAAACATTTACGCGAGGCTGTCTAAAGTCAGTCGTCTAAAAGGGTCCGCTAAGCACCAGGGTCCACTACCCCGGATTTCTACTTAGCCCCTGCAACTTCTCGCCCACATCTCTCCCACACATCCATCATCGTCAAGATCGTCGTCACGAACATGGCCAAGCCAACAGTCCCAGGTTCGGCTTTAACCCAGCCAACCACAGTGCCCGGCAGGAAAATATCGAGAAGACTAGCTGTAGCGCCGCGGCCCAATTTGTACACTTTCGTCGAAACCTCCCGTTTCCGCTCCAGCTTGCGCTTCTCTTGGCTCCCGCCGGCTTTCTTCTCCGAAGCGGCGCTCTTCCCGGTCGACGCGGGTGGAGAGGCGGAAATTGTGAAGGATATCTCCAGGACGTTGTACACGGCGCTGCAGACGAGCGAAAACAGCCAGAACCGCTGAGCTTCGATGGAGATGGTGCGCTCGCGCTCGGCGGTCCAGATCGCTAGGCCGGGGACTTGCAGCGCGTCGACGATCGTGCTAGCTTCCAGCAGCAGGTACATCCCCATGAAGGTCTTCGCGAACACATCGATCCACGGGTGCACGCGGGACACGAATCCACGCGGTGCTGCGCCTTTCTTGTCCTGGGTAGCGGAGAGCTTGGAAGAGAGCTTCTGCGCCGCGTTGAAGGAGTCCAGGAATCGGAAGAGCCGGAAGAAGCGTCGGGCGAGTGCCAGGCGCTGGTTGAGGGTCTTGAGGACGACGCGGGTTGTCGCCGGGGAGGGGGTCTTTTCTGTGGTGAAGGTGAAGAGCTGCAGGAGCAGGTCAAAGGGGAGAGCGAAGTTTGAGAGGATCTGCACGATGGATTGGAAGAGACGGAAGATTCTCTCAAGACCGACTGTGGCGGATGTTAGTATCTCCAGCAAAAATAATTAGATGTAGAGTAATTGGGAAAATGTGTGTCCATTCATGAAATATGAGGGCTATGCCTTGGCTTAGGTCACTCATAACCACCTTGACATTGACATTAAGCCCAAGCCATTTGCAATATTTTCATTTCGGTACTATGAGCAGATCGCGGCTTAACAAAAGTTCCTATATTAGAGGATATAGTTGACCCCAAATGAATTCATACGGCACCAACTCATATCCGACTCACACTCTCGTAGAAGTGTAAACCAAATAAATTTGTGCCGATAATTTTGCTAGCAACTTGAGACCAATATTAGGTTTTTTCCAAGTCACCCGATCGTATATACCCAATTCACTCCGCAAGGTAAACTGTAATTGACCTAGTTGTTCCAATTGATCGTAAATTGAAACAAGTTACCCGGGCCAAGCACTACTTGACCCGGGCCGCACACGGAGTTGGGACCGGCCCGGAGTATCTGCGACACGGCCATAGAGAAGAAAAAAAAAAAAAAAAAAAAAACTGGCCGTACCTGAATCGGTTGTGAACCTTACGAACTGTTCAAATTGAAGTGACATCTTGGTGGTATGACCAAGGCCTATTCAATCGAGATATATAAAAAATCTCAAAGTTGATAGATGTCCAGTAGTATGTTGGTGGGAAGATTTCGCTTATAAACCTTGTTGCGTACCTTAGTTTACTCCGGATGCGGGCGATTTGTTGGGTCGGCGTTACGGGAACATCCGGAGCTAAGGTAGGTCTATACCTCACCTGCGCCCATCATTGCTCCTTGTCAAACAAAGTGTATGCAAGATCCAAAGCTAAAAGCTCAACTTCTAATAACATTGATATCAACAGTGGCCAACCTCGTGAGGAGTAGAACTCCCGCCTCTTCACAGAGAGGAATATGTTAATATTTCATACAACTGCGCTCTGAAGGTATAGAGTCAAGTAAAATCGGAGACCAATCATTATAACACTCAACCGTTTTATGAGGCCCTCGACACCACACTTATGATTCATTATCCATATCGCCTTGGTCCCAGGATACTTGACTTTAGGTAGACTTTCAGGTTATCGAATGAGTTTCCGACCTTCCGGTAACTCAAAGCCTTTCGGGCAGAAATAAGGATGACCGCTATCTTTCCGCTGAGCAAATAACCTAGTTCCATCGAAGCTCACTAATTTGGCCCAGGTAACTGAGTTCCTATACTTTTAAACGATAAACCTTGGTCCTCTACCTAAACCTCATTATAAATAAACTCGCTACTCGTTAAATGTGATTGTACTTGTTAATGCGATAGGTGCTTTGGTTGCAATTGGAGAAAGTGAACTCATCAACGCTAAAAGCGAGATCTATTATCGATATCGATAAAAGGTACGTACCTGCGATAAGCAAGATAAGCAAAAAGTCAATGGCAGAAAAGAGGGTCCTCCGTCGCGTTCCACAAATTTTTTTTCTTCGGCAACCAGAAGGTCGTGATTTCCTCCCAACCAGAGGTCAATTAGGAAAAGTAACCTACCTACCTTTCTTTTGGGTGGAAGGTGCTTACCGTTGGCGACTTCTCTTGTTATTTTACTGTAATCAAGGGTTATGTCCCCCAAATCTCACACTCAGCCTCTTTCTACATCATCCCAAGGCCCTCCGAATTGGTTATTCAGTAATAACTCTAGTAACTCCTCTATATCCGTATTCTCGAAAACTCCGGCGCAAACAATGGCAAAGAAGAGTCAAAAGCCTTCCAAGGCCACAGCCGCGTCTACCGCAGCGGCATCATCCTCCGCCGGCCGAAGTCAGGCTCCTCCCGACCAACTTATGGACTTGGTCGAGTCGTTCTTGTCCGATCAAGGATTCGACAATGCCCATCGCGAATTCCAGAAGCATAGAGCAAAGAAAGGATGGAAGAGCCAGAATGCTGGAAAGCAGAAGGATAAGGCACATCATTCTCTGGTCAGCGTGTTCCAGACATGGGAGACGTTCTCAAGCCAAGCAAACACACCTGTCATCCCTAAGGACGATCCCATGAAGAAGATCACCAAAGTCAGCAGTAGCAGTAGCGAAAGCGATAGCAGTGATGACTCGAGCTCGGAAAGCTCTAGCTCTAGTGATAGCGACAGCGACAGCGACGATTCCAAAGATGTCGCTATGGGCGACGCGCCTGATGATGAATCTAGTTCTTCTGAAAGCTCCAGCTCCGACGACAGCGATAGTGATAGCGAGAGTGAGAGCGAAAGCGAAAGCGAAGATGAGAAGAAAACAGCAGCGAAAACAACCAATGGTACTGCTAAGAACGGCGCAAACCCGTTAAAGCGAAAGGCAGCTTCCGAAAGTGAAAGTTCGTCTGAATCTGATTCCGATGAAGACATGTCAGATTCGAGCTCAGAGGACGAACGCCCGCAAGCGAAGAAGGCTAAGACTAAGGCAAGCTCCGATGAGAGTTCGTCTTCATCTTCTGAGTCATCTTCTGACTCTTCTGATGACGAGAGCTCCGATGACGATGATGCCGCCAAAAACTCCAAGAAACCCCAAGCCGATAATGAGTCCTCTAGTTCTGAATCGGATTCGGACTCCGACTCCGACTCTTCGGACTCTGAATCTGACGATGAGCCTAAAGTGGACTTGAAAGCGGCTGCCGCAGTTCCACTACCTGAATCTGACGACTCTTCTAGCGACTCTGAATCTGAGTCCGAGGATGGAAAGCCCCAGAAGCCTAATAAAGGGTCGGTCCCCAATGGAGCTGGATCGGATACGTCCGTAACTCTTGATAAGGCCTCGCCCGAGTTCACACCCGCCCCTCTTCCTCCTGACCCTGTTACATCAAAGACGAACAACCGGGGTAAGAACGGAGCCAAGACGCAGAATCAGCCTTTCTCCCGAATTCGCAAGGATATTTCCATTGACCCAAGATTGTCTTCCAATGCCTATGTTTCGCATGGCTATGGTGAGAAGGCCCACCAAGACCTTATCGTGACCAAAGGCAAGGGCTTTACCAAGGAGAAAAACAAAAAGAAGAGGGGAAGCTACAAGGGTGGTCCTCTAGATATCCACAAGAGCCGAAGCATTAAGTTTGAGGATTAGAACTTACGAATTGGTGCCAACTTGGTCGAACCATTCCCTAGGATTACAAGCAAGGTGAAGCGAATCATGAACTAAGGGAACGCATCAGGAACTTCCTAGATCCTGAAGAGTACTCCTGGGAAACTTCCCGGCAACAAGTCCAGTCACGATTTGAAGAAAGCACCGAAGTGGGTTCTTTTATTCAATTCTTCCAAAGTTAAGGTTACCTGCCTCCTATCCACTTCAAGGCACCTTTAAAAAGTACCTGCCTACCTAGATATATTTATCACAGCAGTCTTTGTGTTTGTTTTTATCAAGCATAAGAATACTCGTACTTTTTTTTTTTTCTTCACTTAATATTACTTCCAGGGTACCTGTCTGTGATAAGGGCGAACAGGTTGGATTGAGGCAGAAGTTTTACGAAGTGGAAAAGGGGTCTAGATGATGAGATTCGCTGCTACCTACCTACCTATTGCAAATAATAAGTTAAGCAATGCCCTCTTATAAAGCCTTTTACCTACATCTTCATTCTTAGTTACTTGTTGATAGTATTACCCGAATTCTCTGGATTTCTAAATAGAGTATCAGCTGCTTCATAAATACAATATACCCTAACCCTATCCCTGCCTCTTTCGGATTGTTCTACATGACATGTCAAGAGTTCATTGGGTACCCCTGAGAAGAGAATAAAGGTTGGAGTGGGCTAACTCAGATATTCCAGTCCGCTCATGCCGAGATAACAGCCGCTACAAGGGCAAATCCAAACGACTTTTTTTCGCGTTGTCGTTATCGAGATCGCTCAATCCTACCTTTTTTGCTAGATCTTCAAAAATTCACTTTGATATGGAGGATCATTCCGCTCTACCCCAAGGCTGATTGATAGGGTTAGTAGTGCTGCCTAACAGCTGCTTTCGTTTTCAATGAAAAGCCGTAGATGTGGGGCCATCGCAGCACCGCCTCTCCAGATTGTATTGATTCTTTCCCTTTACGAGCGATTTCCCGCGAGCGGTGAGACCGTATGACAGCATACCCAAGGTATTCTTTTTTTTTTTTTTTTTTTTTCTCCGAGAGCTGTATGAAATCATCGCAGTCGCGTGGAGAAGGGCAGATCGTTGGGTGTTGAGTTCTGACAGGACAGGGATCCCTAGAAAGTGGAATCTTTAACAGTGGGTTCGGGTTCGGGTTCTTGGGTCCCATACCTAAGTAACCGTTGAAGTGTTCGCGGATTTGGTTCACGAAAGAAAGTCATGGTGATTGGCATATTGCTACCTTAGGTAGTATTATTATTCACGCCGGTAGGTAAGGTACACTGCCTTTTCGATGTCCTTCTGCCAAGGGCTACCATATTGAGACTGCCTATGGTAAGTACCTAAATATGAACCAGCTATCGCCATGAAGTAAGCTCAGATTAAGAAGATGACGCTTGTCACTTTTCAGCCTTGCGAGTTAATACCTGGGTAATCAGCGCGACCTCATATCATCTAACAACATATTTGTCTTCTGAACCGATCACAATATGTCTTATCTGCCTCATAATATGATTTTATGTAAGCTAGGTAAGGAGAGACCTACTTATCGAACACGCTGATCCGTAAATTTAAAGGTTTGGGGAGATAGTTATCAAACCGCTACACTACCAAAAGGTAGATCGATGTCAACTCGAGAGGTTGACGATGCTATCTCCAACTATAAGGACCTCACGGACAGTATCGTGACAGTAAACTCGAAAGTGATCACTTGGCACATTCCATTCGTTGAGCGAGTTAAAGAATATCATCGCATAAACCCGCTAATAATCAATGACCTAGTATATACGACGTATCATGGGAGATCTTATGGCAGAGGCGTATAAGATAGGGGTACCAGCTGGATATCACAGTATGCCTTTCCATCCAACTCAGGAATTGAGACAACATCCGAAAATCAGATAATAAGTTTGCTACCGTTGAAGCAATTATTTTGGTCTGATCATAGCCGCCTTCATGCCGTATTTTGTTATGTTGCTAGATATGAATGCTTTGAGTACCTAAGCTTTGTTAGGCTCACTGGACTGATTATGTTTTTCTTAATACTCCTGAGTCCTAGGACAAGATAAGCGTACCAGTATACAATTGGTAATGGGAAGGGCACTAAATATGCATACATGATGGCATGATGCTTGATAATCGAAATATCTAATAGGCGTCGGTGTCGAGAGGCGCAGTCTTTTGCAAACAAATGAGCTAAATTTTGACAGCAAGCACAAGGACCAGACCAAGGATGACACGACTCGGGTGAGACTTGCAACGACAATGCCAATAAAGACGATACCTAATATACGCTACAATAAAGACGGAGTTTATTTAGCTTGTTGTGGCCCTTGGGTTGCCCTTGGATATAGTAGTACCTGTTCGTACCTAATGAGTAACACCTGGAGATAGGTGATAGTATTATCAAATGCTTCGTTGAATTCATCTCGAAGCGCTGAAATTAGTCGGCACAATAGCCTCGTGCTTCAATCCGATAAGACAGCCTAGATAGGATAGACAATCCGTTCCAAAGGAGGATCGTTGCCCTGAAGCAGGACTAGTTTGATGTTTGCAACTTTTAACGGGTAGTTTTTACATTTCTTGTCCGTACTTGCATGGGTTTGATCTTGATAGTCAGCGCCAATATGCGCTATTATTGAATTCACATAATACATATGGCATTATCTATACTCCTACGTGGCTAAGCACATATTAAAACGACTTGATAGACGTAGATAGAGTGATATAGTATATACGTGACTGAGAAAAAGATATAAACGGTTATAGTCAAACGGTTTATTCGCTATATAACGAAGACTCGCTACATAGTATATACGGTTCTTAACGCATCTAAGCTATATTAGGTAGGTAGGTAAGGTAAGGTAAAGTAAGGGAGGACCCGTTTGCTTGAAGAATTTTATACCAAGAGTTAGGTACAGCCAAATAGACTTCAATCAAAATTTAGCGTGAATAATGATTGGTGCTTCAAAAGATGTGCAAAAGGACCTAGTCAGCCTAACCGCTCAGCCCAATACGGGCGCTATTTAAGTGTGATGTAGCACTTAATTAGATACATCTCACTAAGTAGGCCTACGAGTGTACGTCTATGTCGGGTACATAGCCGAATAATACTACCAAGACCATCCTTAGCCGCCTACCTAAAAATAATCTAATCCTGATCGGGCTCAACATTTGTCCTGAGAGCCTTACCTCGCGAACTTTGGGGAATCCGACACACCATATCCCCCTTTCTCCACGCGACACTCAAACGCATGCATTCTTGTTCCTATTACAACCCACAACCCACAACCCACAACTCAAGCTGTGTAAATGGGGTAACTACGTATATGTATTGACAAACAAGACTATAGAATTAATTCTGGGGCACTCACTAAATATACAAGTGACTCCTAGCGTTGATTCACTTTTAGCCCATTACTACTAATCCGGAAAGTCACATATTTTTTTTTAATCACCTTGTTCACCACATGCGCTTATGTGCTTGGGTATCCGCAGTACATATAAAGACGGCAGTGCCTGCCGACATGAACCAGCCATGAACAACTTCCCAGAGAAACCATCTAGATTCCCTCAATTGCGCAAGATTAGCAAAATGGCTGGGAACTTCTTACACTCGATATCCGGACAATCCAAAACCTATCCAAACCATCAGGGCGGGGCACAGGTCGGACTCCATTTTCAAGATGCGATGAGGAAGCGTGCTAGCCGTGATGAGGAAGCCGCAAATCAGATCCTACTAGAGACGAGAGATGCCGATGGGCAATTGTATGGCGAGCATGAGCATCCTGGAAATCATTTCTCCCGGAATGTTCATATCATCGACAAGACCCAGCTTTTGAAGGCCGCACGAGTTCTACCTAAGGGCGCACACCTTCATATCCATTTCAACTCTACCCTCCTCCCCGAATTCCTTTTGGGCGTAGCTAAAGAAATGCCCAATATGTATATCTCGAGTCCTACTCACAAGCTTCGGTCTAAATCGGACTTCGATAATTGTGAGATCGTATTCACGCTCCAGAATACGAAGAAAATTCTTGATGACCCAAACGTAGGTCGCGAACTTCAAGAGCAGGAACTATCTTCGAGGGATCCAGAAGGCCCGAACCTATTTCATGCCGATTATGAGCCACGGCAACTCATGCGTTACCAATACTTCCGTTCTGCATGGGACGAGGAGAGGAATACCAGGCAGGATTATGCGTCGCAAAATGAAGAAAAGGCTAACCAAGCTCAATCTGAACTATGGGATATGAATATAGAGTGTGACGACTGGCTCGTTAGTAAACTCGTGTTTCACAAAGAGCAAATCGACGAGATATTCAATTCGGAAGATCAAATCGAAAAGTCCATGACAAAAGAGGAGGAGCAAGCAAGACAGAAGAAAATTGAGGAAGAAAGATGGCCAGAGAATATCGACTCGAACTTTCAAAATAGCCCCTATAAATCTACGCGCGAGAGAGCAGCAAGGTATTGCACTATCTATTTCATTGACTAAGAACTAGCTAACGGGCTTACAGGGCATGGGAGAAATTCAATGGCCGTACAAGAATGATGAAGGGCTTGTTTAACTATGAAAAGGCTTTCAGAGCATATACCAGGAAATGCTTAGAAGAATTCGTCCGGGAAAATGTCCAGTATGCTGAGATCCGGCCAAATTTTATGAAGAGCAACCAAGTTTTACGAGATGATGGATCGGAAGGTTTCAATAACTTCGGATTAATGGAAATCATTATCGAAGAATATGAGAACTTCATGAAAGATATTGGAGATATGGATGAGCATGGCCATATTAAAGACAATAGGAAGTTAGATTCGGAAGGCAACCCAGTATACTTAGATGGTGCTGACATCCCGCTTGGAAATGGCCATATCCCGTCCTTTGGAGGTATGAAGGTCATTTACTGCACGCCTCGATCTTTTCCTCAACCCATGGTAAAGGACGCGTTGGACGAATGCATACGGATGAAGAAGAGATGGCCACAATATATCGCCGGTTTCGACCTGGTCGGAGAAGAAGCTTACGACAAGAAATATCCACTACGGTATTTCAAGGAAGAATTCAGGCAGTTTCAAGCGGACTGTAAGGAAGAGGGACTGGATATTCCATTCTTATTTCACTGCGGCGAGACCCCTGACGATATCGAAGGTAACCTCGAATGTGCACTCGATCTTAACGCTAGACGGATTGGACACGGTTACGCGCTACCGCAAAAACCCGCTGTTATGGAGCAAATGAGAGCCAATGAAGTCTGTGTCGAAGCGTGTCCGATCTCGAACATGGTTCTGGGGTTAGTGGAGCATATGCACGAGCACCGGATCTACAAGCTGCTTGAACACCAAGTCCATTGCAGTCTAAATAGTGACAACGGTACCCTTTTCAGGTAAGTCCATAAAATTCCCCAAACTCGGAGCCACTCGATCTAATTTTACTGCCCTAGGTCTACATTATCACATGATTTTTACGAGGTCATGATCGGCAATAGCGATATGGATCTATTTGGTTGGCGTCAACTTGCCAGATGGAGCATAGATCATTCTTGCATGAGCCAAGTCGAGCGCGAGCGAGTTCTGGTAGAGTGGGAAAGGCGATGGAAAGATGAGTTTATTCCTCGGATTCTTGGGAAAGAGTCCACTAGCAGCAGTCTAGCGAGACTTGACAGATTGAATCAGATCGAAGTGTCGAAAAATGCGGAAGGCTAAAGCTCAAGATAATTGGGAAGAATGATGGGCGCTGTATAGATTGGGCGTCCTTGGAGTAGGGTTCGGGCGACGAGACGGATGGAGGTGTTTTTACGATTTTGATACCCGATTTTAAGAGGCGCTTAACGGCGTTCATATTGCTCCATCTGAGGTCAAGAGTACAAGTACCTATGGCTACTTAGAAAGTCAACGTAGGCTTTCATTTTACTCAATTCAGGGTACTAGTATTAATGCTCTACGAATTTCTTTAATTTCCTACTATGTATCAATTTATGAGTTACGAGATAGATCAGCCTGATCAGCCTAACTTGCTAGGCAAATTGATCTAGATGGATCATCAGCCACACGCATACGTACATACCTCCTAGGAAATACTTCACAGCTCACTCGTCACAAATGGAACTGCCCACTGTCTTCATGGCATTTCTCGGCATCCTATAATATGATCCCGTGCTTGTTTTCGTTGCTGTAAGTAGTTGTAAAGGTTGCCTCCCGTGAGAAACATAAGATTGAGGCTATGAATAGGTAGTTACCTAAGATACCTAGTATTTACAGAGGCGCGCTTGAACAAAGGGGGCTTTGGTCGGTGAAGTGGAGTCGATCGTGTGTAAGTGCTGTGTTACCTCCAATAGTAGACCCAATCATTCAAAGCCAGTTAGGGTCAGGTATCGGATGTGCCCTAGCGTAGTGGACAGCACGCGGGCCGTAGCGACCTGATAACGCTAGAACCAAAGAAGGATCCGCTGGGGCCTCCCCAGATCAGCCAATGGGAACTAATTAAGACCCATAGGATCTCCAGAGCGGGCAAGGATCATCCCCAACTCGAGTATCTTTCGAAACTTTGCGGTACCGCGAACGTTCATTTCATTTTCAGCCTCCAACAGTCTTTGGCTTCTTTCCTTCTCATTGTACTATACCCTTTCTTAGAAGGTCGGTACTTTACCGACTAGTCTGGTTTATTTGTATATTTATAAATACATACGTTATGATTTCCTATGCCAATAGAGTTATTTCCTTTTAGCAACTTATATACTCCCATCGAACAGGTCATTATCACAACTCTCAATCAGACCCAACCGTCCAACTTGAGCTCGAAACCTAAACTCTAATAACGTTGATTTCGATTTGCTTTTCCGCATTCTTTATCCCCTCACGGCCCGAACCTACTCGCTACCAACGAACCGGAACTTAGTAGGCGCCTAGCAAAAGTATAAATAATGGCTGATGACGCAGATGGTGTTATCAGATCCCCAGCGGCTAGTTGGTTTTCCTCCGACGTCCCAGGCGCCGAGGGACCTGGAGGTTGGCGTCTTGATGTTGTTACTCTACTTGCGGTCATTGGCGAGTCTTCTATAGCGGAACACTGTCAAACTATTACCGCCAGCATCTTCTGCCTCCTTCCACGCATCATCCCCGCTCCGCAGGCTTTCCTGAAACCTTCCCGCCCCGGTCGATTGCCCGAGACCACGGCAAAACTGACTGGTGTCTACAGCGGTGTTGTCCTCGACACCGTAGGGTTCTTTGCTAATATCATTCACCCCCTCGACGAGTTGCAGCCGTTTGCTTTCCGAGTCTTGCATATTACCCATACCGACCGGAATAACGCCGGTGGCGTCGAGGTCCCTGGAATCAGGAATAGAACGACCTTTTTTGAAAGCATACGTACAAATGGAAAGTCTACTGCCCCTTCATCGTATGAGCTCCATACTACCCCACGCGGTCCTCCGGCAGATCGCATTGCGCCGATAGACACGGGAAACAGCAACGATATCGAGGCTGGACCAACACCGGGCATACATAAGCGAGCAACGATGAAGGAGAAAATCCAAGATTTTGCGGCCAACCCAACGCTTGCCAATAACAAGAAACGCCCTGCAATCCCTGCTACCTTGTATTCGCCCGTCCACATCCTTTCATTCTTCTCTCTGTTATTGACGTGCGGCATCATCGCCCTCGCAGCTGTCCTCGAGGATGGGACTGCCATTCTCGCCGTTACCCTCATTTCTTTTGCGAGCTCGATCGTTGGCTGGGCTTCGTGGTGGAGGCCTATCCTGATGAATCGCAGTCACACTAATACTGTCCCCGACGGTGACGTGATCATTCGCACACGGGAGGGTGCGTTCCTCCTTATTAAATGTACCGAAGAAGTAGCGCGTGAACTCTATTCAGGCACGGAGGAATGCGAGTACCACGTTAGCGGACGCGCTTATAGGGTGCTCATGGGACTCGGGACCTGTTTACTAATGGTATCTGTGATACTCCTGGGCAACTGCAAATGGTGGTCCCAAGTCTTCATCGGTGTTAGTTACATCGTGTTGAACGGGCTCTACTGGACTATGGGGTTGATCCCGAAACGCTTCTTCTGGGACTTGAGCCGCTATCAAATCACAGACATAACTCCCACAGAAGCACGGGAAGCACACACACAGACCTCAAATGACCTGCGCGAAGGGGTCAAAAGCTACACGCGGACTCTGTGGTATGCGATCCGCGAAACTAAGCGTACGGCTTGGGTCAACAGGAGCGGCGCCGCGCCCGATACGCCGCAATGGCGCAAATGGCTTGCGGAGGCCGAGGAGGCGGCGATTTCCAATAACAAGGACTGGACCTCGGTTGCTCGCAAGGACGTGATTATGAAGATGACAGAGAGCGAACTCAATGAGAAGGATACCTCGGCCTCCGAGGCGACTCGGATATTTGACCAGGCGGAGCAAGCGGCACCGATTACCCAGGTACAACCTCGAGATCGACGGCCCGCCGACGGTACCCTATAGGCTATCTTGCATCAATCGTTGGGCCCCTCCTTTTTTTAAGCGTCAATGCGTTGGATATACCCCTTTTTATTTACGAGCGAGTTGGTGATATCGAGACTTTTACACCTCATTTAATCTACATGGCTTTGGAGGATTGCTGTTTGAGCCCATGGCTGAGGATCTAGTGCTTTCACGACATCTATTTTTCTCTATTTTTTTTTTTTTTTTTTTTTTTTTTTTTTGTCCATGGTGCATAGGAGGTACCTATTGCGTATACTTGTATACTACTAAGACCATGCATCCGTTGAAGGCGCATGATGGCACTGGACTCCGCATATGGTGTATAGAACTAAAAAAAGGACAAAAGTTTATATTCAGTCGGGTATAACTTGGGTATTTGAAGATAGGAGGAAGGGAGATTGTCGTTTTTAGCGAGGTGTTTGGCGTTTGATAGCGGGCGAGTATTGTCTTATACGTCTTTATATGGCCTTGCAAAGAGCGTAGTTGACGGATATCTTTTGACGCTTTATATTGGAATAGCATGATAAAATTATGAGACATACCTTGCGGTGGTTAGCTTCATGGAAGGATGGGATGTTATAATGATAGAGACTTGGGAATAAATGAGAATAAAGAGTAATAATCTAAGTGTATCAACGGTCGAGGTCGTGTCATTAAGAAAGTTGATTGTTGAGATGGCGAACCACGAATAGTCATATCAAAGTCTGGCCAAGTCTGTATTGTAACTCTTATCATTAGGTACATGAGTTATAATTTGGTACCGTCCGACTACCTTTTATCATGTCATGTTCGCAAATGGAGATATTTTTATCATGGAGTCCCTATTGGAAACCTAGAAAAACCGGGGCCTAATAAATCGATGATGAGCTCGTTGAAGTTATATCGTATGTAATATCCACCTATCCACATATCCCTGACATCTATCCACCCATGGGTAAACAGCCTATTACTTTGGAAGTCTTCTGTTCATATTGATTCGATGACTAAAGTAGCCTATGAATTGTTCAGGCGTCCTCAGCCTTCTTGGCCTCTTACACCATGATGTTACCGGTGCTTGGTTAGATTGTTTGCCGTGTTAGGATTCAAAACCCACATCTACCTAACCTATAACAGGGGGCATGTCCAATATGCCGGAGTGCCTCGTGGAACAGCGAAGTTGTTTCCATGCTTTTTAATTCCACCTTAAGACATGCCGGTAGTTGTTGAATATGAAGGGAATACAATATCCGCATGACAAGTAATTTAAAAGAAGGGTTCCGTTAAAGCTCTAGGCAGCTCCCCTAATGCTGAACCTGTCAGCCTACGGTAATGAACCATTAATGGGTAGGTAGATGCATTAGCCATGTCGTTTCGTGATAGGTTCGGATTATCCAGCTGGGTCGGGAATTCGGGGGAGGAGTGGGAAGGTTAAGAACATCCAGCCAACACGATATGAAAAGCCAATGATATTAAAGTATTTAAAAAGGAATCATAAATTCGTGGTTTTGGGCCATCCTCTTCTTTCTGTCTCTTTCTTTCTCTCCATCAACTTTATACAACACGACGAAACTAACCGCCATGGATCAGAACTAGAAGGGAGTTCTACAACAATTACATACCACATTAACTAGTTTGAATGCTTTCTTCGAAAACTAAAACCATCAAACAGAAACTGCGGCGTCAGATTCGAAAGACTTGAATACCTCTAACGACAGAGCTACCTTGCCAAAATCAAATAAGTGAAAAGAATTCCGTATCCATGACAAAGATTGCCTTTGCAAGATCCGAGACGCATTCATAAGAAGCATTCAACCAAGTCAGATTACAGATCGCAGCGGGGTGTCACATACCGATTGCTTCTCGTTTGAAGATGACTTTCCGTTACTTATTCAGAATTTGACAGAACAGATTAGACCCATGAACGGCGGATTAACTAACGATCAACTCCGTTTGATTGAGAATATCTGGCCAGAGAAGATCACCAGACCTTGGGGCAATGCTTTTGCGTCTGATAATTTGGGATATCCGGAACGTTGCGACATGGTTAGCGCTAAAAAAGTTCTCATACTGCAAGCGTCACAAACGATGTAGTATAACTGATACCATATCTAGACAGATTTTTCAGCGCCTGGTCGGGTCATGGAAGTGTTCAACTCAAATGAGAGTCTGCCTAGCATGGGGTGTTACCATTACCTGAGGTACCTACATGCTAATAATTTACTAGCATCATAGCAGCTGCCGAAAGTGGCACTATTACTGAGGCTTAGCGATATTTACATCTCTCCAGAAGCGAGGTACAAGGGAATCTTACCCTGTGGAAGGGCCGTCGGGATTTACCATTTTCAAGTCGTGCTCTGCGCCATGCTAGACGACTGGTACCGGGAGTGGATAGACGTGCTTTCTATAATCAATGAAGCTGTTGGTGTAAGAGTCAGTACTAAGCATCACCCCTAACTTGCATCGTTGCTTTTATAATTCATCTAGGTAGTCATCTAATCCTGTTTGAAATTATAGTTCGAAGATACTCAAAACGACAAACGCTGGGACGAGTTTATGTTCGACACTTCGTTTAGATTGTCTAGATTATATTTCAGTGTAATTCAATTACTTCGAATCATAGCCGAATGGATTAAAGAAAGCCTCTCTGATATCACTAAATGGGAAGATATTCGAGAGTTGTTGAGCACATGGTATGTACCTTGAAAGGGATTTCCGGTTAACTGATGATGAAATAGGAATCATAGATAAAAACTGGGTTACTATTTCGTCAAAAATGAACTCACTAGCGGGCACCCTCAAAATCCGTATCGAGCGGAATGCAAACGAGGTCAAAAGCCTTAGAGATGGGGTAAGAGTTATATGAATAGAGATGCGAAAATCAATTGCTAACCGCCTACGTCTAGCCTTTTAATGCGACGTCGCTTCGTGAGGCTGATAAGGCGATGGCAATCAATCGAGCGATCTATGTGTTCACGGTGGTAACTATTATCTACACTCCTCTCGGCTTCATGGCTGTAAGTTCACCCTGCGATAGCATAGAAACCCCATCCCTGACGATATTTTAAACATTCTGGGCTTTACCAGTTTTGAATGGCTCCTCGAATAACGAGAGTGCGGTATCATGGAAAGCCTTCATCAGCACCTTTGTCCTTATACTAACCCTTACATACATCATTTGTCCAATTGCTGCCTGGTATTTCAGTTTGGACAGCTCACGAAGGTCATTGGATTCAGAGAATATTTACAAGGCTCTTCGCGTGAACCTCAGGAGACATCGTGACAGTACTACCGCATTACCACACAAAATAAAGGTGTGGGCATTTGGAGATAGAAAATTTCGGTGGCGTATTTCCCGACCGGCTATGGATTCTTCTCCTCCAGCACAGGGGATAGATCTCAGGAATCGAAGTGGTTATTATAACGTCTAAACCACCCAGATCGGCGTACAATGAAGAGTACGAATATTGTTTTTCACAGAAAACCCGGGGAGTACCAGTTCTTCATTTGTAGTTCAGATTCATTTTAATTTCATATCATACCAGGTATGTATGTACCTTCAAATTGCTTGAACTATTGGGCAAAATATGATCATAGATTTGGATAAAGAGCAATATGGATCGAGTACTTCTAACTCCTAGAGCTCCAACAATATCTAGGTAGCACATGGTTGCTAGCCTTTATCAGTAGCTAAATTATTACCTAGTAGCGTAAAATATCCGTTCGAGAATCCATGACGTCGTGATTGAGGTAGTGTGCTCATCATCAAACTCAAAAGACATGAACTCAGTGCTTCGGGGAGCATGGTAATATTTATAGGCAGCAACAAAGATTTAACATTTATTTATGTTATCAAACTGGAACTATATACTGGCAACAAGCAATTAAAGGCACTGAACCTCGATACCAAGTAAAGAAACACCTAAGAATCTATGGCTCGGAATGGAAACAACATACCGGGTGGGCGTAAGCGGGTTCTAATCGTCGGCGCTGGCGCTGCTGGGTATGGAATACATGAACTTACATACGATCTCATTCATTAATATATAGAATCTAGAATGTCAACAGCATATCATCTGTCGCAACACCCAGAAAAATTTCATGTGACGCTGATAGACGCTGTTGATTACTGCGGCGGTCAGGCGTTCTCTATCCCGCTGGACAAGCAGCGTTATGGAACATCATGGTGTAATCAGGGAGTTCAAGTACGAGCTTCGAGTTTGCTTCAACCAAACAGCCTTGGTTACTAATTGGATATAACACAGGGCGGTTCTTACATTTTTCACCACACGGTGACTATGTTTCATCGACAGGGCTTTCATGCCGATCCTGTCAATCTCCAAGTCTCATTTGGCAAAGATAAAACTTTCTGGACTAATGTATTCCCAACGCTCTTGCTCGCTCGCCACGAAAAGGAAGTTAGACGGCTAACAAAAGTGTTAAAATTGATCCGTTGGTTCGAGGTCTTCTTTGCCTTACTCCCTCTAAAACTTGTCCTCAAGTTATTCAGGTTTTCCGAAGAGTTTACAAACACAATTGCCCTACCAATGACTGCCTTATTCCTGGGTACGGGGAATGCTACTCCAGAAGTCCCTACCATCATGTTCGAGAGACTCTGTACGTCGCCAACGTACGGCATGTGGTATGCTCCTGACACTAACACCGTTGTCAACAACCAACCCCCAATGATTGTGTTCCCTAATTTCTCCGAGTTCTACGGTACTTGGACGAAGGACCTTATTTCACGTGGCGTTATTGTTCGACTGTCCACAGAGCTCACCGAGGTCGTCCAGAGGAATGACCGTGGAGTCGTCGTCAGGCTCAAAGCACGGACACATGTGCCCGATGGACATAACCCCACCGGTGGCGACCCGAACGCCCCAGTCAGTGAGGAGGTATTTGACGAGATTGTTATGTGTTGTCTTGCAGATACTGCAAAAAAGGTGTTGGGTCGGACAGCGACTTGGAAGGAGAAGAAGGTACTGGGTTCAGCCAAGTTTAGCGATGATATTACGATCACTCACAACGACTCCGGCTACATGAAGAGGCATTACGAGAACTTCTACCGGGAAGATCTAGCCGTTGCTAAGGTGAATAGCGTGGACCAAACCTCGCGTCTCAATTTTGCGGTGAATAATTTCCGGCCGATGTACTATATCAAGATGTACCCTGAAGATCAATCAAAGCTCGAGATGTGTTTCGACACAACCAACTATCAGAGCCAATTCCCGGATAAGGTCCCCTTCGAACAGCATGTTTTCCAGACCATCTACCTGAACAAAGATCGCGATAGGAAATTATGGACGGATCATGAGATCGATGAGGAAAAGATCATTCGAAAAGACTGGTGGCATCAACTTTGCCACAGCTACACACACTATCTCTTTGTCGTACCGTGGATGATGTTTCTTCAAGCGAAGAAGCATACCCGCTACGCGGCAGCGTGGACTCTGGTCAATGCCCACGAAGTCGCGGTTATGTCTGGAATCGCTGCCGCAGTGGATCTCGGCGCGGAATATCCCGAGGATCTCGAGCACGACAAGTTCGCGTTCCTCTGCTTCCGGCTCTACTATCTTCTCGCATATGGGAGGTGGTACAAGCGCAGATACACTAGCAGTAGTGGTAAGAACAGTAGTAATAAGCAGGGAGAACAGACCACGACGCAGGCCGCCAGAGAAGGCAAGAGCTGGGCGACGGGGCCATACGGCGGTGTATACGAAGGCCCCGGAGTATCAAAAACGGAGCGGCAGACGTGGAAAGAGGGGCTCCTTGATGGCACTAGCACTAAGAACTTGGCCGATGGGAACGCATCCGGGAGGAGCCAGCCGTGAGCACGACCGTTTTAGGACATGTTCTAGATCGAATTCGAGATGGAGTGTCCATATAGGGAAGAAGTATGAATCTAAAAACTGCCAATTCACCTCTTCCAAGCTTCAAGTTCCAAGTTTCCTACTTGTCCAGTTCCTAGTTCCCTAGTTCAGACTTTCCAACTATGGTTCCGTGCTGCACCGCGAGATGTTACCCTTGTTAACTGTCAAAGGGGGCACGAGCCACACTTGTGCGGTGGCCTGCGATGATGGCCTGCGCACGCATACCTGCCGGTGGCTAGAACGCCTACTTGTCTTTCCCACTTTGTTAGTTCCCGCCGACGTATAATATGCCTTGAGGCTTAATATTATAGTAACTGAACCACCGTTAGAAGCAATGTAGTTAGCAATTCACGGTCTACGCGGCCTACATAAATTATGGGGATATAGTTCCAGATTTCATATCAGTTATACATAACTAGTTCGTATTTCTCTCAAAAGGGGGCTCGTGACTCACAGCCACAGGTGCATTAGTAGTATGCCTAGTGGTGTTGTTGTCGTCGTTGATAATTTTATGGTGTTTATGCTTACCCCCCACCAGTACTTTTGGTATACCTGTCTATCTCAATAACGTATGGTATGAATATTGAGAGCGAGTAAGCTATACAGCTATAAGATCTGAATATATTGAATCTGTGGGCAGCTGCCAGGGAGGATGATGAGTGGGGCCAGATGTCAGAACATGAATTAGCAGTTGTTAGCAGAGCCTCGACTAAGCCGGCATCCCACCACTTCAGCACCTATCGTAGCTCAAGGAGATTACGAGCTAAGGGTTACGGGTTACGGGTGACAAACCATGATTGTAGGAATCTCCGCTAAATTAAGGCTCGTCTGACTCATCTGTAGTCTTCACCACGAACGAGTAAAAAGAAGAATAATTCCAAAGATAGACAAAAAAAGAATTCTTCTGGTTTTTTCCCCCCCTCCGAGATCCTTGGATCTTTGGGACCATACAAATCAACCCAACATGGAGTCTCGTCACACAATTCCTGTTACCTTCACACGGAAGCAACCACTAATATCTATAAGACCTATCTCAGCAGAAGATACTTACGCCCTACGACAGGCAGTGCTTTGGCCCAACAAGCCGTTGTCTTACGTGCAGCTACCCGACGACCTCGACGGTCAGCATTTCGGAGCATTCGTCTCCAATAACAATGACGACAACGACGAGGAGCACAACAAAAACAGTAGTAGCCGCGACAGTAAACAAAATCCGGAAGAATCATTAGTGAGCATCATCTCGCTGTTCGATGATGGTAGTGGCGCGGCGCGGTTTCGCAAGTTCGCCACCGCGCAGCTGTGGCAGGGCAAAGGCGTGGGGTCCGCCCTGCTATCCTACACCATCGAGGCGGCCGCTAGAAACGGTGCCACGAGTATCTGGTGCGACGCTCGACAGAGCGCCCTGGGTTTTTATCAGCGCTTCGGCATGAGCGGTGAGGGCGAGGTCTTCTTCAAGGGCGAGGTGCCTTACCTTCGTATGTCCAGGGCTCTACCCTAAAACACCTCTATTTCGGCTCCGGTCTGGCTTGCGTTTGGGTCGGGGGGGCCAGGGTAGCGAAGAGCAGAGCAAGGCAGGGGTAGGGGTGCTGTTAAAAAGGTGTAGAAAGAGAAAAAAGAGAAAGCCGAAAAAAAAAATACAAAGGAGAGGAGCGAAACGGAAGAGTCTATTGTCTCTTGGCGCAGGAGTGGAATTAGATGCGCTTGTCCGTCCCGCGGCTCACGAGACCTACGGTTGTCCAATAAACTCGGCATGTACTGACACTACGCGTCTATGATTGGGAGGAGGATACCGCCGCGGACAGCGCCGTGCAGAGGGTGGAAATGGTTATTCCCCGCGTTTTACATCGGGGCACGGGCGCTGCCTATGGGTCTTCATGGGTCTTTTAGGTGTGGATAAACGGTCCTTGGCTTAGGTGATGATGCTACTAACCTAGACGGATGGCTGGATGGATACCGAAAAAAAGCTCGATTTCCTTGATCACGCTAAATAACGTTCCGCTGTTTGACGATTCTGATTCCCCAGCCCTGGAAATTTTGGCTAATGACGTACTCCTGGCCATTCGATTCTAGGCGCTTCACTTCATTTACATAGAACGGTTTAGACCGGCTGCCCGGGCTACCTGGACGGGCCTTCAGAACAAGGATACCGGCTGTAAATTCTGCTACGGGTATTATCCTTCATCCCCAGCCTCCCTTTGGAGCCCAAGGTGATACAGACAGAGAGACAGAGAGAAACACAGAGATGCTCGCCTTCTCGGAGAAAGGGGGTTCATTCAATCTCCATCATCATGCGATATGTAACAATATAGGTACCTCATACGACACGGACATACGCTAATTAATACATGAAGATGGATCACGTGCAGAAACGGAGACGTGCTAACGAGACGTCGAACCCCTTGGGGATAGATCTGATCGTATAGATTCAGTTGGCACGACGGTGGGTTGAGTTGATGGTTAATAACGGTTAGTAGACACATACTATATAGGCACTACTGCCATGCAAGCTGATGTGTATATACTAGGTATACTACTAGAGATACTGGAGATACTAGGAATCCTAGAAGTAACTAGGAATAATATGTATCAATAATAACGGATGGCAATAGTAAGAACGTGAGGAGAGTCGACCTATACCGCAACATATACCGCAACATACCGCAATCTATACCGCAATCTATACCGCACAGTGCGGGAGATGAGGTCCGTGTACCGCCCCTCCACCCCCTCCGGCCCCCCTTTTATACGCTTTTTGTATGGGCATTACGGCGATTTGACAAGTCTGGTATGAACGGTATGATTTACAAACTCCACTTACGCACGCACTGTTTTATGCAGTGTGCCGGCGCCACACCTATCGGGAACAATGTTTATGAGGGAAATCATTAAATGGGCAAGCAAAAATAATGAACGCGAGTAATGTACCCAAGTGACCGGATCTGAAGGAATTATGCTCGGTACACACGATAATGGTACACACGATGATCGGACCTTTAGATCTTCGATGTTGGTTGTCTATCGGTCTATCGTATATCGCACATTTTTTGAGAACCTGCTGCTAACCGGCGCTACAGGGGAAACAAAAGCCGAGAAAAACAAAGAGGAAGAGTAAGATTTGGTACGCATACATGTGTATTTACATACGTATTTACACATCTGCGAGAGACACGGTTGTGTTACCTGTATACCTAAACCATAGCCCACAATCAAGAAAATTATCAGAAATTTCAAGTAGTTAGAAAGAATAAAGAATAGTTAGAAGGATATTCCTGTCGCATCATTATTCAAGTCATACATAACCCTACATAACGTAGGTAGGCCATCCTAACTTAACCTACCTATCAAATAAAACACTGTGCAGACTTCACAAAGTGACTCCGGTATACCTTTTCTTCTCCAGAATATACCTAACCTATAAATGGCGCTACGCCGAAAGCATAGGACGCAACTCACCATAGTAGGCATCTACCGGCGTCTCTAACGCGTTAGTCTCTGCGTCTAAAAAGGACGCCCACCGTAGGGGATCCATACGTATAGATCCTAATCGGACTATCAGGGGCGATAGGCGGTCGATCCGTCCATTGTCCACTGGCGAGACCAAATCTAGCCGCGTACATCAGGTACTTTGACAACGCAATTGACGATTCAGTAAGGGCCAGGCGGGGGCGTGGCGGACTGAAAATAAAACTCGAGACGGGTCTATGTGGCTCAACCGACCC
The DNA here is from genome assembly GCA_022478815.1 of Daldinia bambusicola. Classification (NCBI taxonomy): domain Eukaryota; kingdom Fungi; phylum Ascomycota; class Sordariomycetes; order Xylariales; family Hypoxylaceae; genus Daldinia; species Daldinia bambusicola. Next base: position 121,456 of record MU284152.1, read on the forward strand.
CGTCGGGCGCTGGTTGGAGGATGGAGGATGCAAGCAGTGTCCAATCCGACATGATTTCCGTATATGCCCATATATGTTTATGTATGTCCGTATGTATGTCCATTATGTATGTTCATATGTATGTCCGTATACGCCAATGCTCGAACCGTGAGACTTCAATGGCTCTGTAATTTTCCGTAGCGCGTGCGAGAGAAGGAACCGTCAAACTGACCCGGCCTGTCGCTCGCTTGGCCTGCTCTCTTTCACTCGCTTAATGCATAGCCGTCGGCCAGCCTCGCGTCAATAGTGGAAAAACTGTAAGGCAGAAGAAACCTAAAGACGTCATTAGGCCAACGAAGAATTGCGTACGATTGTCTCGCACCGAGGTGATAGAGACGGGGAGTGGTCAGTAATTTTATGAAATTCTTATGACTTGGCAAAAGGTGGCAAATGATGGGCCAAATAAAGGGGGTGGGGTAGTATTCAGAGGGTCATCTGGCGATTGAGCCAATCATCTTACACGGATGCATGCGTGCCCAATGTCTCCCATAAAGGTTGGGCACTTGAGCATCTGATCCAACGATAGCTTTCCAACGATAGGTTCCAGCCTCTTTTCTGCGTCTTCTTGTGCGTCTCTCTTGCGTTCACCAGGTACTACTTTGTATTCTACTGTGTACGCCCTTGGGCTACGGTGTCTACTTTCTCTACTTTCTCTACTTTTTACTACGGGCACCACCTTTACTACACCACCACTAACGCTACTACCACCACTACCACCACTACTCTGCCTACTCTACTTCTACTTCCGGACACTGCTACGGACGCTACTACGGGGCCCCGTTGGGCAACGTTCCGTATACCCATTGGGCGCCTCGCGGTGAGTCAGGTAGGTACAGCAAATTTAGCAAATTCCCTTGCAGATGGACCCGGGGACGGTAATCCCTGCAAAGCACGCGGTTGTGCAGCGTGCAGTCTTTGCCAACTAAAGCTAGACTTTGGACCTTGGTCATCTACACACCCCATACTATAGCATATACTGCGAAGTAGTATCAGCCGTTATGAGGCCCCATTAGTCCCATCCGTTCCATACACCCACCGTAGAAAATCCAGTTTATTATTCAAGTACCCGTTCAGCCTTCCCTTTAGAGTCTCCTGATCCTAACTTGGGAAAGTCGACAAAAACCCTCCCGTGCTACGTCTTCATCCGTTTGCCTCACCTTGTCTTGTAATTCCCAGACAACAAAAACCTGACCAAGCCCACCGAAATGAGCCAGCACCTCACCATTTCAACTCCAATTCAAGAAACTACACTGACCAAGCTGACCTGGGCGTACTTGATATCGACTCTAACATCCCAATTTCATCCAGCATACGAGATACTGAAAGAAGAGAGATAAGAAGAGAGAGGAAGAAAAAAGAAGAATTACCATGGACGTGCGATCAAGCCGACCCGTGGATCGGGGGTTCGTCGTACCCGGCGGATTCCCAGCCCCAACTCCAGCAGCCGAGCGGCCCCGGTCAAGATCAAGATCACGGCCGCCGGCATCCGAAGCAGAGACAACCCATAGCAGGCCAGTCACAACAACCACAACACAGACAGGTCCTCTAAGAGGAATACTGAAGAACCCAACATCTCTAATACCCATACGGACACCACAAGATCCCCTCGCTGCGCGCTTCAACAGAGTCACGAGACCCGAACCGCAGATGTACACAAACTCGGCACCCCCCTCACCAACATATCACTCGGACAGCGACAGATACACATCCTATGAGACTGATTCCCAATCGGCATCGTCAGAGCTTTCTGTCAGCACGGATGCTACCAGCGTCATATCAGATTCTAGTGTCCCCCCCAAACCCTCCAAGCCCTCGAGCCAAGTAAAGCACGTGCGCCATGTACCATCAACAGCTTCGGCCAAGGCCAGGACGAGGACGCGATCTAGGACGCCTTCGGAGGTATCCAAGCCTCCTGTCCCGGAGAAGAAGAGAACGGTGCACATTCAATTCGTCTCACCCAAGCAGCAACAGGCCCCGGCGCAGTCCAAGGAACTCCAGCTTGCTCGTAAACCAGAGGAGGACCTTAGGTATAAGATTGAGCAACTAGAGTCAGAAACTGACAACCTCCGACAAGAGCGGAGTAAGCTACACAGGGACCTGGATGATGTATCTGTGCAATTATCTGCTAAGGGACAGGAGAACAAGGAAATAGTGCGAGTATTGAATATCGAGCGCAACTCAAAGGAGCTTATCTTACGAGACCTCGAAGAGCAACGGCAGATTTCCGATGAATTCCGCAGCAACTTGCAGCTACAGCAAGTCATGTTGATAGAGGTGGAAAGGGAGCGAGATAGCCTCAAGCACATGCGTGACAGGTTCGAGCAGCAGGTCGCCGATCTTGAGAGGGAATTGGCGATGCGAGACTCCGCCCAACGAGAACAGGAAGACGCACTCAGACGTGACATCGAGACTCTGGAGCATACTACAGCAAGCTTCGAGAGACAAATGGGCTCTCGAAACAAGGATGTCAAAGAGCTAAGCACCGAGGTCAAGGAACTAAACGCGGAAATTCGGGACCTGGACCACGAAGTCAAGGAGCTAACGTCGGAGAGAGACTTGGCTCGGGCGGACGCCTCGCGATTCCTAGCCAAGATCAAGGCTCTAGAGGCCAACAGCGCACCCATCAGAGAGGAGAACAATGCCCTCGACAAGGATAACCAGAAGCTTCACAACCGAATCGAAGATCTTCTAGACGAGAGGGATGCCCTTGAGAAGAAGGTCGGATGCTTTGAGCGAGATATCGAGTCTCTCCGGGCGCATATCGCAACCCTTGAGTCTGACAAACTATCTCTCGAGTCCGATAAGCAATGTCTCGAGAAAGACATCGAATCGTTGAAGAGCAGCAGAGAAGACCTCGAAAAGCAACTTGAGACTGCGCATGCTGATAGGAGAGAAATTATGGACTTCCTTGAGGCCGCCAGGGCTGCTCGAAGCGACCTTGAGAAGCAACTCCAAGAAACTAAGGAGGAACTTGAGAAACAGCTTGTGACCAGCAAGGAGGACTTTGAGAAGCAGCTCGCGACTAGCAAAGATGACTTCGAAAAGCAACTAGAGGCTACTAGGGATGACCTAGGACAACAGCTGGAATCCTCCAAGCAGCAGCTCGACAAGCAGGCTTTGGATTTCAAGGCGATTATAGACGAGAAGCAGCTGAGAATTGACGATCTAGTCACCGAGATTGCCGGATCCAAGGAAGCTAACATCTCCCTTGCTACCGAGCGACTACGGCTTGACGAAGAACTGGTGAATGTTCAGGCTAACTTAGTCAACATCGAGAACGACCTCAACCTAGCACTAGAGCAGAACAGGACGCTTGAGGTCGAGAAAGAGCAACTGATCAACCGCACCGCTGACGTCGGAAGAGTGTACGACGACCTTGAGAAGCTCCGTCAGGAACACGCAGGATGCGAGGAACGATGGAAGGCCCTCGAGGAGAGGTCCAAGGGACTTGAAGCCGACGTCGAGAAGCACCAGGCAGTTGCTAAGTTGCTACAGGAGGAGAAGGACAAGATCGCCGCAGTAGCTAACTACCTAGAACAAGGCCTAGGTATTAACAAGTTCCACGAGGAGAAGAGCACTCTCGAAGTTAGCGTGAAGGAACTTGAAGGAAAGGTCTCTGCGCTCGCTCAGGATCTAGAGGCCAAGACAAGCGACCTCCACAATGAATCCGGCAAGATTCCCATGCTTGCCCAAGAGAAGGCCGACCTCGCGGCCAGCTTGGAGGCTAAGTCTAAAGACCTCCAGGCCGAAGCCGACAGGGTTGCAGCTCTCACGCGGGAGAAGAACGACCTCGAAGGCAGGATCAAGGATCTACAGGCCGAAGCGGACAAGGTGCCTGGTCTAGTCGACCAGGTGCAGTCATTGACTACACGTCTTGATGCTGCAAACCTACAGCTCTCTACATCTACCGCAATCCACGCGTCGTCTACAGCCCAGATAGCTGACCTCCACTCGCTCGTGAACAAGCTCCAAGACAAGCTGCACGACAAGGACCACCACCGTTCCAAGTCGCGGAGCAGCAAGCGTCAGAGCCGCTCACCATCCAACAGCCTGATCTTCGTCCGCAACCCTTCGGACAAAGACGGCAACATATTCGTCATGTCGCGCGACACGCTCAAGAAGAGAGACAAGTCGCCGTGCTAAATCAACAGGGCTGCTGCTGGTCACGCCAAGGAGGTGGGAGTTTTCCCACTCTCCTCTCTCACTTACAAATATAATCGAGGTCCGGGATAGAGAAAAATCAATCATCAACTACTTACACCATCACCACCAATACCACAATACCACAATACCATCTAATACTTCTACTACTATTACTACTACGACAATTTGGATCCAACGGGATATGATAGAGCGGAGGGATATACGAGAACAAGAGATCTACGATGACCAAAGACTGAACGTTACTTTTGCCTACGAGCAGAAACGATTCCGTCGCTGTCGCGGATCTAACCTACGGGTATTATGGGTTATTATCTCCTACTTCTACTACAACTACTACTATGGGATACATAAAAACACGGACGAGTCGAGCGGGGGTGGATTTAGTTTGTGTTGCTGTTGCTGTTGCTGTCGTTGCTGTTGTTATCAGCTGTATTATGTCGAGAGCGCTGTCGTCATCGGCATTTTTATTGTACGAGGAGGATTTGAACAAACCCCCCATAGATTGTCAAGCGGATTGTAGGGCGATTATTTTTTTTTTTAGTTTACGACCTACACCGCCGTCATAGCATTTCCTTTCTGTTTTTCCTTTGTCTAACATCACTATCACAATATTTCTTTCTTATTTTCTATCTACTTGTTATTCTACTACACATTTCATCATCGTCACCGTGGGGAGACGGTTCGAATCGGGAGGGGAACGCGAAAATGGAACATGAGAAACAACTGGGGTTTTACCAAGGAGGGGGGAATCGGGATACAACAACTACAACAACGAACACCAACAACAACAACCAAAGGGTCGACCTCATTATCATGTTTTAATTCGCCCTCACGACGACGACGTGTATTGCTAGTGTAAGGTTGTCGGACGTCAAACCATGTCTTGTTGTTAAATCAGGTCATCATCAATCCATGTATCGGTCTAGACAATGAGCACGAGCTCGAAAGGGGAAGTGGGCAATAACCACGGAAATGGTTGCAATCTTAGAAACTCAGCAATCGTACCTAATTTGTGGATTTTAATTACTCAATTCAATATCGTCTTTTTTTTTTCCAAATATCTGCCCGCTTACCTGGTGCCTGAGCTACGTATCGTAAGTCTTACTGTGGCAATAAAGTCAAAATTCAAATTGTGATGTGATATTTCATCCCATTGGTGTTTCGGTAAACGATATCTTCTCCATCTTTCTAGAAGTACCCAACCCAATAACGACCTGGCATAGCTGGGCTCTTGGGCGTGAGTATCGCTAAGTATTGTACCGTACCTGAGAGCCCAAGCAACTCTTGTTAAGTCCGACCAATCGCAATTTCTATCAACGACGGAATACGGTAGTTAAACCGTGTTAGCGTCTTCATCACGTCTACTCAGCTCAGCCAACTCTCTCGTCAACTTACCAGCTCGCCGGCCAAGAAGAAAATTTTCTTTCTCTTCCTTCATTAGTAGCCCAATGAGTGCGAGTTTGGGTAGCCAGATCTAATGCAACCGTATAACCAACCATCCTAGTAACTATTGCCAAGTAGAAACAGGCAACTAGTGTATTTGCTAGCTACCTAGAAACTACTGCCAACCTAACGTAACTTAGGTGTGTACCCTACGTACATTAGGCATGTAACTTCACCTTCAAGAAGCTAAGATCGGAAAAACTCGTTACAGAAATAGCGTATCAAGTGCCGGCCTCAATGGCCTAGCTTTCGGATCACTCCGAGCCTCAATCTCTATCCAATTGGAGAAGTCAGATATTCCCCCCAAAGCCTGAATAGGGGCGGGGCGGAGGTAGTGGCAACTCGAGAGGAGAGAGGGGGAAGGGAGGGGGGTTACGGCGGAATCTCTTAATACCAGACACATAATACGCCCAAAAACCGCCTCTAAAAGCCGATCTTTATACACTTTCATAACAGCCTTTTTGCAGATCGCAAAAGATAAATCTACTATGTTAAGGGATTCTAGACCACGAGACCAGTTCCGCCTAGGCATAGGATAGCTCGTAGTGCATTATACATAGTATGACAACGCAGATCCGCAAAAAGAGAAAAACATTCGTACCCGAAGAATTCCATCTATCAAACCTAGAACCCGACCCTGCGCCTCTCCTTGCGAGCAGGTTTTTTTTTTTTTTTTTTTTTTTTTCTCCTCTTCAGCCTTCTTATTTTCAAGTACCGCAGAACCGTAAACGTTTACGTTAGGTTAGGTAGACATAGCCAGGCACAAGGATCGAACATGAAACTTCCCCACGCCCGCGCTAATTGCGGTCGGGCAGCTACACTACACTACACTAACTAGCGTCAGGGATCATCGTCGCCTGGAATTGAACGAGGCGGCAGTGTGTGGCAAATATTACCTGTTTAAACGAAGAGAAAGACAAAAAAACAAAAACAAAAAAACAGGAGTTCGAGGCGAACGTAGGCATGTGTGACGTGACGAAAGAACAGGAGAGACAGACGCGGCTATTATTCGTCCTGTCCTCGGCGCTACGCTGGCATAGCCGAGGCGCCGCCGGGCCCTGTTTGGTGGAATACCGCATCGGTGTCCCGAACGCTATCAAGCCGGGCGAACGTCTGGACACCTCACGGGTATCCCGCTCCAGTAATTCGCCACGGCGTTCTGGGGAATTGAGCCCCATGACGAAGTACCTAGTCGCTGGTACCGCGCCTGGGGAGCTTGGGACATTGTCCTGCTGACGAGGTTGATTGTAGTTAGATCTTCAGCGTGGGTATACGTACCTACATTGTCTTTCTTGCGGTGGCCTGACTCTAGGTACAGGGTAGGTAGCTACGCGAGGAAGGGAGTGAGCTGGCAAAATGGCAAGCGAGAAAGCGAGCGAGGGGTAGGTATGTCCCCCCCCAGCCGAATTGCATCACAAGACAGAGAAGAAGTAGAAAACAAGGCTGTTGTTGCCTAGACGAGATATACCTTAGATGCCTACATGTTATATATGCAGGTACCTTTTGCAAAAAAAATACCTCACCAGAAGCCGTAAGAGACGGCTCCGTTAGTGGTAACACGTCTGTAGTTGGACTCTCGTCCCAGCGGACTTAACTTACAAGCCTGGGCCCGCGGCCCTCCAAGCCGCCATCTTTGAGATCACAACTCCTCATGAAGGCCTAGTGGTGAAGCGTCAACACTACTAGGTTCGCACTGTAAGCAAGTGAGCTTGGTCTAGTCCAACTAGCTACGTTGACGATATCAATCGAACCTGCTAGATCCCCTGCTATGAGGGGAAGGGGACACGTATGTATATCCTGCGAGATGATAGGGATGGAGATATAGCTCGGGCACGTAAGAGCCAGGTAGGTACCCAGGTATAGGTGCACTAGATAGATAGGGATGGCGTGCTGCTCTGGGGTAAGCAGTACGGGGAAAGTCCACTCCCCCAGATGGGCTTTATGCAACCTGACTACATGCTCAGATGTTACGTTTGATATATTTCGGGTCACGATACATGCAGAATGCCATGTAACTTCAAGATCTGACTAGCTAATAGAATAGCCGTAGCTAGTTGTAGTAGCTTGGACGTGGTTCGTCTTTAGCATGTCGAACTTAATATGTGCGCAATAAACCCAGCACGACGACGTGGCAGTTACTTTAAAGTTCGAACGTTTGAGATTGAGAAATTTCACTTGACTATTATCATACCTGATCACAAACGTACATAGACTCTCACTTTTTTTTTTTTTTTTTTGTTCATTTTGTTCCTTTTTCAATTACTGTGTCCGTGACATAAACCTGAAAGCTACAGGACTGGGCCAGTTATTCGAAGAGACATTAAGCTATAGCAATATTTTCCCTTTTCTCCTAAATCACCTTAACCAACAAGAAGAGTTCTCTCCGAGCACAAAGCTCGGTATCGAACCAAGAAGAGAATGGTGTCTGAAACACCTCAAAAATTCAAGTTGTCTGCCAATATGTTAACACCTACTTAATCAAAAGTTTAGGTGGTACGTGGTCCTGAAACTTACCTTATTCATTGCTCGAAGATTGGCGTTGAGCCTGAATCTGGCTTTCGTTGAGATAGTCATTCCGGTAGGATGATGGCCATGCTGACACGTCTCTGCGTCAAGTAGAATCATCGGGCTCTATACACCGATTTTAATGTTCGAAAGGGCTAAAGTAAAGTGTTTCACAGTTACTATCGACCATACAGTAGATCGATAAGTTACAATTCAATCCGACTACCAGTCAAATAATGCGGGAAGGTGGAAGAAGTTCAAGGCCTGTGGATCTTGTATCACTGAGTGTATATAGGTTACCTTGTGAGCGTAACCTTTACGGGTCTTGATTGTTGTCTGGTCAAGATGCAGGGCAGTATCTCAACACAGACACATATGAAAGCTAGGGCAGAATGGAACAGAGCGAGTGATGTGATAGAAGTTGGAAAGATAAGTGGTGTCTATTGTGATTGGAATCTTTTGTTCAAGGGTGCCACAGGCTCCCTCCAATGCCAATCATACTGATATGCCATGCGAACCCAGTGTCGTTGGGTGGGTATATTATCAAGAATCAAGCCGCCTTAAGAGCTCGTAGCCCATACCGCATTAACCGCAGTAGTCGGCTTTAGCCACCAGGACAAGAATACATATATATCCATATTGAATTGTTCTTTTGGTCGATAAATGGGAAGAGTTACGTATTAGGCTGGACTGCTGGCGCCGAACCTTCAATTGTCGCCGCAATCGTAGTCTGGGCGACACCAGAAGGGACTGGGTTGGGTTGCGGACCATTCTTACGGTGATTGTTACCCTCTTCAGTCAAAAGCTTACTCAGAAGCTGTAAATCATCACGGGCTCGTGGATCACGCTCTAAGGCTCTACGAACAGCAGTCCACTCGCCTTCCTTCATACGAGCCGCATGAGGAAGGAGGAAGGCCACGGTTGAACTTGAGAACAGAGGACCAAGTACTTGTCGAGCCTTCATTTCGCCTTCAGCTTGCGCAGCTCGCAAGGCTGGAACCATAGGGTCTTGGGCAACTTGCGGCGCGGGTACGGGTGCGGGTGCGGGTGCGGGTGTGGATACGGGCGGCACCTGGCGTGGTGGCACTACTGGTGTTGGATGGCCTGGGATCTTAGGAGGCGGAATCGGCGTTTGACTGTATTGCGGCTGGGGCAAAGCCGGGGCACCGAAGGATCCTTGAGGCGTTGCAGGTGACCACGACGGACCTGAAAGTGATGGTCTCGGCGGCATCGGTGTACCTTGAGTTGGTGTTGCCGAGGTCGCTTTCTGTAACTCTGAACGCTGTTGGTCTATCGGGATTTGTGTCTGTTTCTCGTCCCGATAGACAAAGATCATGAGGAGCATAGGTTCAGAACGCTTCAGAGGGATGAGGTGATCTCCAATGTTTTGCAATGGTTCTGGGATCGGGCCATCGCCTTCCGCTACAGGCACTAAGTAGGTATCTCTAACATTACCTAGCTTCTTCTCGCCAACAACTCCATATCGTTTCTTAGATTGGAAGTATTCGATGACAGCCAAGAATTGCTTTCGCGCGGCGGGGTCCGTGGGGTGACTCGGAGACAAACTAGTGATGACTAGGTCTACCTGGTTGTTATATCTCAACCCGCAAAGATACGGAATAGCTTTGTCTTCTGCGATACGTCCGGCGACTGTGAGAAGGGGCGGTATTAAGTCTTTCCATGGAATGTTCCTAATCTTGCTAAGATCAGCGCCGCCAGCATACCTCGCTACGGTATCAACCTCGGCCACGTTGGTCATAACAAGGGGACCGCGCCACACGATATCAGGGTCGACGTGCTCGGTCGGCGAGTATGGTGGAGACTCGTTACCATCTTCCTGGAGCAGTCGGTCAACTTCAGGATCGTCGCCTGGACCCGCCGACTGAACTTGTGCAGAGGCTCGTCTTTGATGAGATACCGAAGGAGAGCGCACGCTCGAGAAAACTTTGCCAATATCAAAGTCCGACCTTCTGGGCGATTGCTGGTGTGTTTGGGTATCAATCCGTAGAGGCACCGCTGACGAACTAGAGCGGCTGCCAGGATTTGCAGGGGATGCTCCTCCATCCGCCGATGATGCAGTCGCCTCGTTGCTCGCATTCGCAGCTTCACTCGCTTCTCTAGCACCCTTTCGGCGAAGAGTAGACGGGGCCTCATCTAATTCAACTGCAAGGTGGTCCGCTTCCACAACTTCCTCTCCTTTATGAGTTCGTCGTACTCGGGGGCCATCATCAGTAATTAGAATGGATTGCTTCTCCGCCCGCGCTTTCATCTCGGCCGTCTCACGTTGCTGCTCCTTAGTCGCGAGTTGGTCACCAGTCATCACCACAAAAGATGTAGGTGGCAATGACCTATTCAAGACCTGGCTAGCAAGTTCTAGATTATTTTTCAAACTGAAGAATAGTGCGCGAAGCTGAGATGCGTTATGAGAGGTATTCGGATGAGTATCTTGGAAGGCTCTTTCAATCTCGATAGCTAACCGTTCAGTAACATCCTTTTTGGATGAGCCTTCGGGGAGCGCATACAGCTTCTTCTTTTCAGTAAGGTCGACAGCAACGTCGAGAGACTTCTGTAAGCCTAATGCTGCTTGTCTTCGAGGTCCCTCAAGCTTCTGAATGCTCTCGGGCAGATCGTCAGGGGGCGTATATGCCGGACCTGACGGAACTGCTTGTACCTCTGAAACCTTGCGAAGCTTGCTCTGTGGTCCTTGCGACTGATCTCGAGCCTTGCGCTTGCCCTTGGAAGCCGACTCAGGAGTACTCTCATCCTTTTTCGCGTCAGGGGTAGATGCCTTTCCTTTCGCGCTAGATGCACTCGGTGATGCTCGGTCCTTGGGATCGCTTACACGTTTTCCCTTGTTCTTTCTACCCCCCTTTTTGCGCTTCTTCTCTTCTTCATACTTGTGCCTACGATCCTCCCAAGGCTTCTCGCCCCTCTTCATAGCCTCCAGGGTACTTTTGTGGTCTTCGGGCGCGCATTGTTCGCAGAAGTAATCTCTAGTTAAATCTTCCGTAAAAACACTCATGCCCATACACACGTTGTGCTGCCAAGCGCCGCACTTGTCGCATGCAATCCACGGCTCGTTCGTATCATCATCGTCCTGCGTGGTAGCACCGCAGATGCAACGGATGATCTCTTCATCTTCCTCTTGTTTCTCGTCCTTTTCGGTCGCCTTCCTGCTGTTCTTTTTGGTCTGGCGTCTCTTAGCTGGCTCAGGCCCGTTTTCGAGTTGATCGAATACTTTCGTGTGTTGACCTTTTGTGGCTCGGACAGATCGACGAGGTTCTGGTTCACCTGTAGAGATGTGTGTACGCATTAGCAAGTGGCTTAACCTTTATAGCTAGGTCTGAAGTAGCGGAACGTATATAGTGACAAGGATTTTGACGTGTGTCAACTAAGACTTGCGCCAAACTGCTTGTTGCAGAATTGTGGCGGGTGGTACGCTTACCAGACATATTGGAGGTTGACGAAAGGCAAATTAGGGGGATCAGATCAAGTTGCAGTACGGATTGTTTTAGTTGCTTGGTGTTGTAAGAGTGAGTCTACGTTGCGACTTTAGATATTGGCAGCACTCTTCAGACAATCATGACTTCTACGGAGCTGGGTTGATCTATGATTTGACCAGAAGGCGAAGGCAAAAGTAACCAGAATATGACCTCCAAGCTCTTTTAGCACGTAAAGAGACCTATCCTTTTCCTTTGGGCACTGGTAGAGTGTATTTTGCTGGACCAAAGAGGTGAATAAAAAAAAAGGGAGAAATCTAGCAAAATACTGTCGAGCGATATTGTCGCGAAGAATCCAAACTGCTGGTGACGCGACAGCACCTACTTATTGCCGGTAGACGGATATAGAAAGCTGAGACCGTCGGGTACGCGCCTTGTTATGAGGTTCCGAATGGTATCGTGTCGTGACGTGGCCCTCCGAATGCTGATGCGGGAGTTATTACAATGGGGAAAGTGTCACGAGTGGAGGTTTTTGATGCTGAAATGGGGAAAACATTCCATGAAAAGGCAGCGGCAATTGTGCACGGACCTTCGGATCTTCTATTTAGAAGAGATGGAAAGCACGGAGGCTGGCAGGCTGTTTAGCAGGTTAGCTACATCTTAACCTTGTGGCTCAGGTTACTAATAGGTATCTAAATCACCTAAAGCAGCTTCCCCGCACATCTTTCGGGAGTGCTTCGTACTTACCTCACCATAGGTACGGATGTACATAAAGCAACTTCCTATTAGGTGGATAGGTAAGCACGCTTAACATTTAATAAGACATTTTTATTGACACCGCTTATTACGCCCGTACCAAGATAACATGAGCCTTCTAGTAAATATGTCAATTGCACTCTTGTGAATGCCAAATCGTATGAGATGGACCTTTGCTCTTTCAGAAAATTATGTACGTGGGGTAATCCTAGGTACATCTAATGTGCGTGGAAGTATTTCGTACATACCTCATAATACATGTACAACAATCAAAGCACCAGCCACATTCAAACTGAGGCGTTAGGCTGTTCAGGTAGCCGCATGCACGTAAATACCTGGGTACCTAAGCCTTACAAGTCTGGTCTATCGTATTGTACCTGCCCTGCTACCTTACGCGTAGGAGCTCTTGCCTAGCTGTTAGCCTTGATTCAATAGCCCCCAGCCTTTCCAGAATTCAATTCGCAGCATTCAACGTCAGAGCTTTGATACCTAATACAAACACCACCAATCTGGTTTCTACCAACCGCAGACCGGCCTTCGTAAACTCACTTTCATTATTAAGGCCAGGAGTAATTTTCATTCCTGATTCTTAATTGCTGAAGGCCAGATCCCCCACCATGTCTCGCCGCTACGATTCCCGAGTAAGCTTAAGAGCTCTATATCCCTAAGTAACATTATGCGCAGAAGCTCACATCTCCACTAGACCACTATCTTCTCGCCTGAAGGTCGCCTATATCAGGTCGAATATGCGCTAGAAGCCATATCCCACGCTGGAACTGCGATCGGAATCCTCGCCAAAGATGGCATCGTCTTAGCCGCAGAGCGCAAGGTCACATCGAAGCTGTTAGAGCAAGATACTTCAGCGGAGAAGCTCTACATCCTGAATGAGTGCGTAGTGGGGTTACAATAATATTCCTAGATTGTTATATAGAGGCTAATGAGTTGTAGCAACATGATCTGTGCAGTCGCGGGCATGACAGCCGACGCAAACATCCTCATCAACTATGCCCGACAAGCCGCCCAACGGTACCTCCTAACCTACAACGAAGATATCCCATGCGAGCAGCTGGTTCGAAGACTGTGCGATCTTAAGCAAGGCTATACTCAACACGGTGGACTGCGACCATTTGGCGTATCATTCATCTATGCAGGATGGGACCCCCAGCGACAATTCCAGCTCTACCTCAGCAACCCCTCGGGCAACTACGGCGGCTGGAAGGCGACAAGTGCAGGCGCCAATAATGCAAGCGCCTCAAGTTTGTTGAAGCAAGACTACAAGGAGGATTGTACGTTGAAAGAGGCGTGTGGTATGGCAGTTAAGGTACTAAGCAAGACAATGGACTCAACTAAGCTGAGCAGCGAAAAGAGTGAGTTCTCCCTAAGGATGAAAACGTGTGTAGCAAATACTAATACGGGTTTCTAGTCGAATTCGCAACGGTAGGACAGACAAAGGACGGTAAGATTTACCACCGGCTTTGGAGTGCGGATGAAATCACCGCGCTCTTAAAGGAGCATGACCTAGCAAAGGATGAGAGCGCGGAAGATAAATAAGTCAGATTTTTAGATGATAGACTTCGTCGGTTTAAAAGGACCCGGAGTTACCCATGTATCAATACCAAATGATGGGGACATCAGCTGAGTTGATGTTGGTATATTAAGGTACCTATATACCACGTCCGAGTCAACTGCTTTGTGTACCGTGGTATTGAGAGCTTCCGCCGATCCCAGGATTAAACATTCCTGGACGAGTTAGATACATGAAAGAAGACAATGCTCAAGACTTCTTCTAAACTCCATGTCCATCATACATGTTAGGTACCTATCTCTTCCAACGTCCACTTAACCTAAGGTACCTACCCAAGATCGAAACAGTTCTTAAGCCGGAAGCTTCTTTCTGCCAGCAGTAATGTGATATAAACTACGTACATGTACATTGGTAGACATCACATTACCTGAGCTACGTACCTAACCTGACCTAGACTTACCTCATTATCGGACAGAAGGTTAATCCCTCCGACCTGATCTACAAAATACCTAGGTAGGTACTGAGCTGGGCTTCCATTGGAGTTCTCAAAGCCAATTTAGGTAGTGCCTCCACATGTCGCACGCATGTCGATAAAGTCCATTAAATCGAATCCCTGTCACTTTCTTCAATCAACCCAATCAACGAGCTTCTACAGCTGCATGAACCTACCATAGCCCTACAATAGCCTACCAGAGTAAGAATTTCAGGCTAGGTCAGGTCAAGTCAGGGGGGCTAGACAGCAACTAAAACGTCGCTGCCCCGCCAAATAAAAACATCTTGGGCGGACTTGTGTCGTTGCATTTCGCAGCTTCAAACTTTCCTTGCCTAAACCGAGCTCGTACCTGAATCCGAACCACACTTTTATTATTATATACCTAACATAGCATCTTTTTCAGTCATCATGCTTCAGGTTCCGATTCGAGAAAAACACAATGGTCCCGGTACGGGTACCAAAGCTATTATTCTGGTATGCGCACCCCACCTCTTCTTATAGGATGACTTAGACTAATTACAACTGTTCATTACAGGTTGGCGGTCCTTCGAGAGGAACCCGGTTTCGTCCTCTGTCACTCGATGTTCCCAAGGTCTGTACCCATAGAATAATCAATTCTCTAATCGAATTATAACAACCGTATATTAACAATGGTATAACAGCCTCTGTTCGACGTTGCTGGCCATCCCATCATCTGGCACTGCTTGACCGCCATTGCGAAAGTGCCCTCCATACAGGAGGTTATTATGATTGGATACTATGATGAATCTGTATTTAAGGATTTCATTAAGGAAGCCGCCTCAGAATTCCCCAACCTCCCTATCAAATACCTACGAGAATACCAAGCGCTAGGCACAGCAGGTGGCTTGTACCATTTCCGAGATGCTATCCTCAAGGGTCGACCTGAGCGCATCTTCGTCCTCAACTCGGACGTATGCTGTTCTTTCCCCCTCAACGAGATGGCGAAGCTGTTCGACGATAAGGATGCGGAGGCTGTCATTCTAGGAACCCGGGTTAGCGAAGATGCTGCGACCAACTTTGGTTGCATCGTATCCGACCAGCACTCTCGTCGCGTGCTACACTACGTCGAAAAGCCAGAAAGCCACATCTCGAACCTCATCAACTGCGGCGTCTATCTCTTCAGCGTTGATGCCATCTTCCCGAGCATCAAGACTGCTATTAAGCGAAGAACCGACCGACCCCGACTAGTGTCATATCCCTCGTCCGAGAACCTCGAGTCGAGCTTCATGGCCGACGAAGATGAGGAGAAGAAGAATGAAGTCATCCGCCTGGAACAAGATATTCTTAGCGATCTTGCGGATAGCAAGCAATTCTTCGTATACGAAACCAAGGACTTCTGGCGCCAGATCAAGACAGCTGGCTCTGCCGTCCCAGCTAATGCGCTGTACCTACAGAAGGCCTACCAAACCGGATCGGCCGAACTTGCGAAGCCTTCGCCTAATGTTATACCACCTGTCTTCATTCATCCCACCGCCCACGTTGACCCTACCGCTAAGCTCGGACCCAATGTTTCTATCGGACCCCGAGCTGTCATCGGACCCGGCGCAAGAGTTAAGGAGTCTATCGTCCTTGAGGATGCAGAGATCAAGCATGACGCTTGTGTATTATACTCTATCGTCGGGTGGAACAGCCGAATTGGTGCATGGGCCCGTGTTGAAGGAACGCCCACACCCGTCACAAGCCATTCCACCAGCATTGTGAAGAATGGTGTGAAGGTACAAAGTATTACTATTCTAGGAAAGGAATGCGGGGTTGGCGACGAAGTGCGCGTGCAAAACTGTGTCTGTCTACCTTTTAAGGAGTTGAAGAGGGTATGTTCTACGAATCCATCTCGAACACTGAAGTTTCTATGTGGTATCAAGCTAACCAACTGATAGGATGTCGCTAATGAAGTCATCATGTGAGGACGTTTACCGTGGTAAATCAAATTACTTACAGCCTCTCTTCTCCTTGTGGTGTCAGAGAACACGGTTAGTTCTCAATCTGGTGTTAAAGAGCTTTGAAAAAGACCTACTATGATACCTTCGGTGCAACTTACCAGCCAGCCAGCCAGTCAGATAGCCGGGAAGTTACCTACATAATTAGCAATGTTTTTGCTTTTCAACGTCGTTTTGGCTTCTCGGCATTTTACCCGGACTGGACAGTGGTTTCCGATCCAGATTACCACGATATTAGTTAACGTAGTGTGATGGACTCTTCGCCGTGCACTGAGAAATAACATCATACAAGCCACCACACGCCTAATAAACCCCTGGATTGAGATTAATACAAATAGATAGCTTTATTTTCCAGATCAACCCAATGTGAAATTATAACTGCGAGAGCATTGAGGTATTTACACGAACACCAACCATTGAGAAGTTCTTATCAAAGAGTCGCGCTGTAATAAGGATAGACTTTCAATTCATTAGTAGTTGGTACAAAATCCCTTTTGGATATTTCGACCATCGGTAACGTATCAGGCACACCCAGTTATGTGGACATACTTTTGGGCATATTCGATAGCTACCTCATATGCAGCAAGTCCTATCTCTGGTTCAAAGATCGGCATGGCTTAAAACGTATTACTCTCAACAAACATAACAACAGGAACGTGTAAAGGGGTCCAGCCATCCAGAGGACTGTGACAGACTCGGCGCAGGAAATAGACTACGTATTCATATGCCAGGGATGTCAAAATGACTTTTCACAGTCAACAGGTAGGTAGAAGGACATATCTTCAAATCAGCAACATCTAAAGTCAGCGAACAGAACATATATGCAAGAACTATTGATATTACTGCCGACCCAGGTGGCACGACGCAACTAACTGTGGATTCGATCCACGAAACGAATATAAAGTGACGAGGAGTGCCGCTTCGGTAGGTGGAAAATATATACAATCCTAGCGACTTTCGGCGAGAGACTTCTTTCTCCCGTGCAGATTATCAGCTTTCGCTTAGAACTCGTTGCGCCTGCCGTATTCTTCTCGGTTCGGGACCGGCGGTGCGAATAGCGGCCTGGGAGCTCCTGCGAACCCGCCGCCGCCCGCAACCGAGGGCTGTGATTGCCGCCAGGGATGCGAGTCCCGCCACGTCGGAGGGTCCTCCTGCCACGGCGGCGTCGCGAGCCACTGTCCGCTTGGCGGGCGAACATTGCCTGCATCGCTAGCACCTCTTTCTCCTCCTACTCCTCCTTCTCTAATGTATACTTGTTCCATAACCGGCATCGGCATCGGCACCGGCGGTACGGGGGGTGGAGGCGGAGGCGGCGGTAACGGCATGCTGATCTGGGACATGTGTTCTTGGTGGGATCGCGCGAGCTCTTCGTCCCGGAGCGCGTTGACCTCCATCTGCGCCATTCGCGCTCGCCGCCGCCGCCGGCAGAAGAAAAATATTAAGCCGAGGATCGCGAGAACACCGACGGCTGACCACACCCCGATTGCGACTCGGGCTCCTGTGCTAAGGCTCCCGGGGGGCTCGGTCGTCCCAATGGCGGGTGGGTCCGCGGCACCGAGAGCTACGCCGGCTTGGGGTGAGTCTGGTAAACTGGGCACATCGTCGTCGTCGTCGTCTTCCTCCTTCTCCTCCTCTCCCTCTTCTTTTTCCTCATCTTCGGAACTACTAGACCCTGATGAGGAGGACGAGCTTATCGACGATGGGCTATCTACTGAAGATTCCTCATCCTCTCCCTCTTCTTCCCCTTCTTCGTCTTCGTCTTCGTCCTCTTCTTCTCCTCCTCCCTCGGGTGCGGGTGTTGACGCAGGCGCCTGTCTCCTCGAGGGGTTTATAACACCATGTCTTCGAAGAAAATTATTAAGCGCCTCCTCCGGCAGCGAGACCTCGCTGGCGCTGGTGCCCTGGATCCAGGCGGCGGTGCTGACGAAAGTCGTAATGCGCGCTGCGCTGATAGTCTTAGGGAACCTGTAGCCCATTGTGTATAATAAGGTAGGTAAATTAAATCGTAAAAGAAGAATTAGAAATGGAGAGAAACGAATGAACTGTCGTCGAGACGAGTAAAGCCGGTCTCGCGGTCCTCCTGTCGCTCTTGGCTCGGTTGATGACTTTTACTAGTATTACTACACTACACTACACGTGGTTCCGCCAGGGACTAACAAGCGTAGTATAGTCAGTCGATCGACGGGGAGGAGAGATCGTGCTTCGACGACTAGGGAGGGGAAGCGAATCGCGAATGTCGATGAGCAACTTTACCCTTCAACTCGTCCTGAAGGTATGGATGTTGGGTCGCCAAGGAACATTGGATCGAGAAAAAAAGGGACGGACAAAGTCTTGGGGGAAGATCAATACTAGTATATCCTACATGTCATCCTACTACTAACTAGAAACCCGGAAGCGGTAATTAGACACACGACAGCCTGTGATCTACATCTTTACTATGGGGGCCGTGTCGCGACCCAACCCAAGTTTGGATTGTTTTAGAGCTTGTTATGGTGGGGGAACATGGTGCTTTGATATCGAGTTTTGTTGTAGACTGGGTAGAGTTGCAGTGGAAGTCCGGGGTTGACGATGAGATGAAACGAGATCACAATGCCAAGGGTATCAATGTGCTCTTGGCGAGCCGCATCGTTTGGCTTGGCTTTTTCGTGCAGCTCTATCAGATTCTCCACCACCTGCACTTCGACTCGTAAACGAGTTCAGCTAATTTCCGAACTGGAAGATAGCCTCGCGAAAAAGCCAAGCCTTTATCCTAGACGAGTTCAGACAGCTGTCGTCACGGAAAGAATCAATTAGTTAGCGCCGGCGACGATCTCTTAGCGAAACAAACACGTCTGCCTCGTCATCCGTTGTTTCAACCACGCTAAAAAATCCGTTTAGCCCCCTTTCCTTCGCATTCATAATGGCATATCTTAAGTATAGATGTTTCCAGAGGACAAGCTTCTGGCATATATCCGGAGTTTCCTACAAGCAATCATACAAATTGAAATAGGTATCAATGTTTAACAGAAAGTCCCGGCTCAAGTCTATCCAATAATGCTTCATCGGATCCGAGTGCTGGTGTGATACGTCCCATCACACGCTTCAAAACACCGGCCCTTTGGTCCCTTCGGTCGGGGAATATATGCGTATCATTCAAGGGTGTATCAACCATTCATTAGCCATATTAAGACCCGCTTCTTCTAGAAATATGTTAAATGCGTGCCGAAAGTTTGTATTTATTCAACTATCAAACGTATCCAATTCATTGCAGCAGGCAATATAAAAACGCTAGCGACTCTTCTAACCACCCTTGTTACGCGGTCGTTGCTAGTTCTAGGGGTTCTGGCACCATCCTATCATAGAGAAGTCTCTAGTTAATACAATATATCTACCTAGGTAGACCAAACATAAAGACTTACTTTGCATTAGGCATTGGTAAGCTTTATGTTTAACCAATATTACGCTGTAAAGACTGCGCCAATCTCAAGACTCTCTGTTAGACATTCGCTGCGAAGCAACATTTCGATGGCGCTTTCGCCACGGCCAGAGGCCTTTTAGTCTTCTTATTCTTAGATTCGTGCAACGCCTCTTAACTATATGGTTGGTCGTCATGAGTCTTGTGGGCTCTCCTGCTAAAAACTGCATGCGTAACACGCCCTGTATGCGATAATAAAGGGTATGTTGCAATACTAACATCGGTACCTTGTGTTGAGAAAGTGACCCTAATCATTGTATCACCTATGGCATTTAGCATTTCTACAATAAAATCTCTAAGTTTCTGATATTCTACTCTACTAGACAGTATTCGCGCCATTCTGTCATCACTACTACCATATGACATTACAATTTATATTTTATTATTACTCGTATCTAATGTCGTCCTGGTGTCCCCGAAGTTTAATCTACTTTAGATGGCTTGATCGTTACTAAGCTACTAGGTTAAGTCGATGTATTTTTGGGCCATAAACATAAGATAGAAAAGCTGTAATCGAGTAAGACTTTACGACTAGTAAACTAAAACTTATCTTGTGGTTCACAATACCTATGATGCTGTGGAGGTGGGTAAAAAAAGGCCACATTAGCGCCTAAGGGGAAGAACAATTTAAGCAAATAGTTGTGTATCCCATTAAGATATGAGAGACATCGGAGGACATCTAGTAGTAAGACCTGGGCTAATACTAGGTTCCAGGTATCATTGGGTAAGGAGTCACCTTTATCGTTGATATAGTTAACCACTCTTGTACCTAAGGTAATCATCATATCAATGATTTCATTGATGGCGTATATGTCCGCTTGGATTTTACGATCGGTCATCACCTTTCTCGTCATACTTCACTTACTTTCACGGACATTTCTTACCTCTCCACCTGGGTAAGTAGGTATCTAGGTAGCTTGTAAACAATGCATATTATGGAATAAGACTCTGAAGATGGTGATGCACACCTTAGGTAAATTTCAACCAATGCCAATTAAGACCTGGAGTAAAGTGTAATATAAGATATGGAAAGCAGCATTCATGTACTAGTAGATAGACGTATGTACATGCATCGGCCAAATTTCTGTTTAGATTAGGTTCTGGTAGCTCAATGGTACCAGCAAACATCATGATCATATTCGAATCCAGCAAACCTTGCGGTCTGAACTGATCTAGACTCTCGAGCAACGTATACAGCACACCGTAAATAATTAGTTAAAGGTAGCGTAGTTTGGATTATGTGTATGAGTATAGAAGCAGTAAATACCAGCGCTAAAGGCAAGGGCCTCCATGACAGTTCACTGCGCATGCCGATATTCACATTCCAAATGTTCTAGATCATGACTTGGAATCATACGTGGTGGCCGTCTCTCGAACAATACCTATAGAGTGAACTGGACGATCATGAACCATTACCGAAGGGACTATGGTCATTGGAGGACCTGGTTACGTGCGGTCAGGTCCGCATATCATATACATACCAGTGTAGTTAGTATAGGACATAGCTCCATGGCACCTACCAATTAATATAATCTAGATCGTAAAGGGTCATCTGAGGAGTGCGTGTTACTCTGTGCATCTAGAACTATACTATATGGTTGAGTTGTCAATATATGGGTAAAACAGCGCTTAAATTCTTGCTCTATATTGAATATTGAACACAACCAGTGGCACTCACCAATCGACCCAACTTAAAGTATAAAAAGTCAGAACCACAAGGTGTAACTATATAAAAAAAGACTGAAATATTATAGACCCCAATTGCGACATACAGCACTATAGAATATAGCCCCAGGCCCCCTAATCGATCAGTAACTATACGAATGCAAGGACACAGGTAGTCAAATGGAGTAATGACACCCCTGCAGTCTCCGTGCCCCAAAGCCGGAGACTCGGCGCGGAGCCGAGTAGGGGATCCCAGTTGCCACGCGGGTGCTAGCTAGTGAATACGTCGTAAAGGGGGGCCGGGAACGCCACCGTGGTACAAGGCATGAGGCTTGTACATGAATAGATGCCTCTACCTTGCCGCCCAGGTAAACACGTGTTACGGTGCATTGCATCTCTTAGGCGCAGTCCTACCCCCCTTTCAGCCCTTCAGCTGACTGTACCTATTATTGGGGTAGGAGATATACCTACAGCCACCTACTGCATAAATTCTAAGTATACATACCTTGCTTCTTACCTAAGGTAAGGCAGCTATAAACCGGGAATTGGGGTGGTGTAGATATGCTAGGTACCTAAGGTATTCCAAAGTGCAAAAGTGCGACATCAGGCTTATGCCAAGGAAGACGGGGTCAAAAAATCAAGAACATAGATGTGATATGATAGAACAGGATAGGACAAGATGGAATTGAGGAAATTGACGCCTTAAGCTGGTAGGTGGGATGGATTCCTATGACCTGACTAACTCCATGAACTATTCGCCGTAACCTCCCGATGCGACAGGTTCGCCGTCGATAGCCGTCACGTCATAGAAGCAGGTGAACCTATAGAGAACTCCGGCCTGCGATCCTGCGATGGTGAGAGAGAGAAAGAGAGACCAGGAGAGGACATGCCAACTGAGTCACGTTCCCGGGCGGGTGCTACGTAAAAGGCTGCGAGCATCCGATATCAGCTAGTCCGTGGCAATATCCGAATATACCTACAGGCCTATCGAGCAGAGCAGGCTCGAACAGAGAGAGATATATCAAGTTTACTAGGAATTGGGCAGCGCCGCTAAAGAATCCGGTGACCTCATTTCTGTCTAGGTGAGGCGGAAGTAATATGTAGGCATCTTATGTTAGGTGCGTATGTTGATCTAAACTTGTCCTCGTGGACTAAGGGCTGAATGAGGGGTTGGTAAGGTAGGTTAGGTAGGTAGGCAGTACCTATCGTTATGGTCAAGTAAGGCTATGACACACAGCGAAAGCTCTTTTAGGTGAGAGTCGCACGGCAGGCAACAAGAGTAACTCCAAAGGCAAAAAAAAAAAAAAAAAAAAAAAAAAAAAAAAAAAAAAAAAAAAGCAACGCTACACCTGCATATCCAGCCCTTCCACGGGTCTGCGACCGAGCAAACGTATAATAGACCTGAGGTGACCTGCTGTAATACCTAGGGGCGTACATGGAAAGGAGCTAGGATTTCTATGGCAGCTTGGGATATCTATAGCATCTTACAGGTAATTTGGAAGTCTCAGGGGCTAAAGAGCACACCCGCCCGTGGTGATACCTCCACCTCGGACCGATACGTATAGGTATAGGTAGGTAGATGTACATCGCATCCAGTCCCCTACGATGAGGGCCTTAAGGACTTTGCGATATGTATAATATGTATGGGGTTCTAAAAATGAATGGGATTTTCGACATCTAGACTCTTCTTTGGAGATGGAGGGGGGAGGGGTTGGGTTATGTTGGGTTGGTATGGCATGAGCATGTCCTGAACCCCCTACCCTATCGATAAATGAACACAGGCAAAAAGGGGGGCTCGACCAGTTACTGGTGCGATTCGCGAGTAAGGAAGAATATAGAGTGATGGTTGAATCTCGGGTTAGGCTATGTTAGGTACCTAGATGGTTCACTAATGTTCCCGTCGTCGCGTCTTGGTGCGGGCTGTACAAGTGCGACTATTACCCTACATACATACATACATACAGATAATGGTTATGTTCAGTGATGCTGCCGGGGGATCTCAGCCCCTCTACTACGTAATGACTCGCATAGACGCCGGTATATTCTCTAAGTCCCAAGTTAGGTAGTCTTCGAGAAGTTGAGTAAGGAATTCCATGCCTGTCCACGTCAATTGCAGCAAGGAGATATTGCATACATGTATAACACGTCGATTTGTAGATAAGGGACTCCCTATATCAAGCGGCTAGTTTTTACTATAGCGAATCAATCTATCCTCACGCCAATGGAATCGTCTATCGAATGATTGCAGGTGGTGGCAATTCGTGTCCAGCTGTCTACTCGACAGTCTCGTGTAGTACATGGTTTTCACAGCCAATACTCGCACCAGAGAGAACCACTATTACGAGTTATAGACGGGAACTAGGTAATTGATCTGAATATTGCGGAATGCCGGTATCAAATTGTGTTTGCTTGCCTGTTTATCGTCCGACGTTCAAAGAGAGGGGAACCGGCCGATGTGTTATACAGGTTACGGAACCGCGCATATGTTCGCTGCATACTAAGCCTTACGAGAGACGTTACGTATCGTATCGTATCGTACATAGTAAGGGTATGTTTCCGAATGCAAGAAAGGGAGATGGCAGATTCTCACTCACTTAGAAACGTAATCCCCTAAATCCCCTGAGCCTTCCAATTCCCCCCCTCCTTGATGGCGCGGAACTCAATTCGTCTATGTGTGTGAGACAAAAAAGAGTACCTAGAAGGTAGGTGGGTGAGAATATACTCCTTTCGTTTCTATTCCAATTGTGCTGCGAAAGAAAATAAGACAACTGTGCCATATTGGCCGGTTTCTGTGGGTAGTATTCGATGATTTCTATTTCCGTCGTGGGCCAATGCGACTTGATGTATGCACGGCTGCTGCGCAATGAGAGCAGGCGTCTTGCCGTTGCTGACATGACAGATGGATAATAGGGCCTAATTTACCTCCTATACCATCCTGCTTGGGGACTTTGGCCCTCCTATCTGCCGGGGGTGAGAAGGCTAGTGAAGCCTCGGTACGCCCTACACGGATGCGATTCTGACCTATGATTGGACATATAGGGGGTCCCCCCAGCTCGTGGCAGAAACCCCAAAATGGAACACAAATTTACTATGAGATGGATGGGTGGGTTGAACGGAGGAAAAGTCGAATCTGATCACATCAGCAGGCGAATAGTCGCTGATATTCCTACTATGCAAACGACCAACTGCCGCGACAGACGCGGCTGGAGCTTGACGAGGAATAAGACGAGGTTGGTTGCCCTTTGTGTTACTTATTCGGGTCGCTTCCATGTAAGAGATACCTAAGATGCAATAAGATGTAAGTTACCAGTTAATAACATGTAATAACTTTGACTTTTTGGCGAGGGGCCAACCTGCATTCCTTCGTCGAGTAACCCTCCAGCAAAGTACATGCGGTATGCGGTCCATCCGTTCCGTATGTTCGGCCGCCTCCTCCGATAGGTTCGAAATAAAAACCCGTATGGCATGCAAGGTACTCAACTTCGGTTCTGTTATTGTTTTTCATCCCTTGGTAGACACTTTTGATCAATGAGAATATTGGATACATGATCCAATTCTTCCATGCCAGGGATAATTTTGGTGTGCCTTTTTCTTTTGGCCTGGAACACGAAACCAACGCAAATAAACATCAAGTCTCACATGGGGCGGGAGGCATGTGTATGTGTATCCAATGTATTATGAGTATGTTCCTGTACTTTGCTGTTTAACACACACCCCTATTCCCCATCTATCGTCAACTTCAGCTTCACTAGCCACAATTACGATTACACGATGACTTGCAGGAGGATGAAAATACTGTCAAACGGGTAATTGGAATGAATTGTCTCAGTCTGGAAGTATTACTTGTTAAGTATAGCTAGTCTAAGAAGGTGTAGTATTCCATAATACCTTAAAAAGATATTGTCATCAAGGATTTCGAGGACGAAGGAAACCTTCCCTGTTGCTCTTCGCGTGGCAGTGGATTCCATGTACTGTAACCTCGCAAGCGGCGGAATCCTAAGGAGTTTCTCTCTAGGCTCCTCCCCTTGTCGTCTCTCAGCGCTGCTGCGCCGTACGCTTACGATTGCAAGGACCCCTACACTTAATCCGTACAGGGCCTACACAATCCAAAAAGGGGGTCTACAGGGTGCCAGTACCAGTAGCGTACTGTAATCTACCAGAGCGAGCAGCGGTGCGCATATGAGCGGATCCGCGTTGGCGCCCTACGGACAAATTCGTAGGTGCCTAACAGAAATACTATGACGGAAGGACAAGTTGGAACAGCCAATTCACTTTTGTGACTCGAATGATGAGTGGTAGATTCGCTCATTCGATTGATAACTTGTTCGAATAGACAGGAAAGAGGGGTAAAATAAACTGGCGAATGAGACAATTGGTGACCCGCCGGTTCGACGGCCGTGATGATGCCAACCTTTCAAAATACGTGATGTTATATACATACGGAGGGGAGTAGATAGTCTAATTCGTGTATGTACAATACTTAGAGTAGGTATGTTATATGTAGGATGTAGGCATATAGGTCTATGTATTGTAACCAGGGAAGGAAGAAAAAGAGAAAAAAAGTTGACATGCAGTCTGCAGCTTGGACCGCGGAACGCATACGGACTTAACTATCATGGAAGACATGACATGGGATATGACAGGGGTATTCAGTCGCTAAAGGAGCCTGTAAGAACCCCTAGAAGACATCAGTGCGACGGAGGGATTGGTGATAGACTGTGCCCTGTAACCCTAGAGATGGAACCCTAACACAGCGTCGGCCTCGGTCCCCATATCATGAAGAATAACAATGACAACAGTATCATCATCATCGCAGTCAGACGTATTTCATTAGGTACCTACCTAGATATGGGAAATCTGGGGTAATATCAGACATTTCCGTTACTATCATGCCTTAGATTTTAAGTATGTGTTTAAAGTAGCAAAACAAACATGATCATATGTAATCAAAGGTATATAATAATAAAGCATCCTCAACATTCTCATTCTCGTGTTCGTGTTCCAAGACCGCATGGCATGGTTGAAGTATAAGTGGTTAAAAGCATGAATGTCAATCTCGGTCGAACATGCCGTCGGCACACAAAACTGAAATAACTACCTAAGGTATGCAAAAAAAAAAAAAAAAAAAAAAAAAAAAAGGAGTAAAATTACGGGAGTAGACAAAAAAAAAAGTTCGAAGGATGTTGCAATGTGTATATTAATAATATTAAGATAATATTACATTACGCCAGAGGAACGAATGCTGACAATCAAATGCATGGCAACTGATCCTTCATCTTTTTTTCCCTTCTTATTTTCTCATACTGGGCAGACAAGGTAACGTATGAAGACTGCGACAAGTAACTCTAACATACGCGCAAAATTACCGAATGTGTGTCAGAGTGGGTGGAAAAATCGAAGACAAAATTGGCATGGCGAAAAGACGATTTGATATCTTGCGCAAGATAGGCGGGAATACGCCGTGGAAGACAGTAGAAGGGAGGAAAAAAGATGGGGAAGAAATGAAAAAAAAAAGAAAAAATTATACGATGAGCTAATCATTTCAACTCCCATATCTTTGTTGAGTCAGAGGTGGAATAATTCACCGATGCAATGCTTACCAGATAGCAATAATTGACCTCTACCATGTATGGAATATACTATGTTGCAACGACGTTGGCAAACGGGTCCTGATCTAAGACCGCATTACCTTTACCTACAAATGATTTCGGCAGCAAGCATATGCATACTACATGCAAACATACGAACGGCGGGACAAGAGCATGCATAAGTACAATACTACATGCAGGATAAGTAAACCCGCGAGGAACTGGATTGCGATCAAAAATTTATGGTATAATAGTAACATATCACGATTCAGACGAGATCACATTTATAAGATGAAAGACAGTACAGGTAGGAGAATAGTAATAGTAGTGGTCTTTTTGTCTTCCTGAGATTTGAGCTACCTAACAATGAGAAGAAAAGGGGGTATCTCCCAGCCAGCCAGTACAACCATATCCCAATCAGTAATAGAACACGCTAGAGATATTCTATAATTGTATCTCTGCGAAAACGACAATAAAGCAAAAAGCCACCGTATTCGACCGAACGCCCGCTCATATTCGCGCAGGGTGCTAACTGGTGAAGCAAACGCAACTCGGCTGGCGTAAACGAATCCATCGCTAACATCAATAAAACAATAACCATTAAACTCTTTTGTAGAGGTTGGGTCATAGCCAACCTCGTGTGATACCCTGCGATAGGTTCCGTAATGTTGCTGCGTAAAAAAAATTAAAATAAAACAATTCCTTCTCCAAAGACAAACTTTTGAGTTCCCGAATAATGTCCCTAAAGGGTATATCGCTCGTGTCCTCGTCAACTGCTTGCGCGGTGAGCCGTGTGCAATAGACACGCATTTTCCTCTCTTCGTCCGGGGTATCTCTGGAAAAACGAAAGATGAGAGGAAAATCCAGGCCCTTCTTCCCTCGATGCATGCTAGTTTGCCCTGCGGCGCGTGTAATATGACAGATGAAAGACGTCCTCAAAAGGAGAGGAAATCCTGGAATTAGGGTGTCATCCCGGAAATACGACCCAACAGGAAATCAGTTTCTACTTGTACACGATGGCATAGCCATCCTTCGTCCTCAAATCGGGCTTGATAGTAAATATGTTATGGTCCATCCTGGGAGAAAATTGGGTCCAGTGGATGGTAGTAACCTGGGGGGAAAAATAAATGAAAGGTCCGGGTATCTATTGTTTGGGCCTCTTCAAAATGTCATCGCAGTTCGCATCGAACCGCAGGTTCCAGAGACGAACTTGCTGCATAAAAGCCTCGGTGCGCTCAAGCTCTCTCTCGCGGCCGAAGATAGTCCTGACGAACTCCACTCCGGCATTCTGCCCGAGGTGAGATGCTTCCTTGGTTTTAGAAGACCTTAGCATAGGGGCCTCGCATTTCTTGAGAAGAACGCGAAGCTTGTCTGTTAGGCGTTCACCTGATTCAATAAAATCTTCGATCATCTCCTTATTGGCTTGGGTCCTGACCTCAGGCACGACTTCCTCGGCGCGCTTTATCTTGCCAGAGAGTTGAATAAGAAGAACCCATAGCTCACCAGCCACATCGGCAATGGGGGTGGCAGCCCCATGGTGATGAACAGTCCAATCGTAGATCCATTTTCCTAATGAGTTTGAATCGAAAACACTACCTAGCAGCATAATGGGTTCCTCCGCGGGATCCCAGTTCTTGAGGGAATATCCAGGGGGAATCCGATGCTTCCGGGCATCCGCTTCAGTGGCCTTCTTTGGTACCGAGGTAACAGTCTTCTTCTTGTGAGAGCTGGAGGGGCGTGTAGTGGCGGGGCGCTGGATGGGTACAGCGGTGGATGAAGGGCGACGGGTGTGGTGTCCGATCCTCGTAGCAGAGCGGGCTAAAGGCTCCTCGTAGTGGGGGTACTCGGCCCTTTCTTTCTCGTAGAACGACGACGGCATGCCCTGCGAACGGTAGTAGTGATCAGTGCCATGTCCCGGAGCAGCATAGAAAGACTCGCTACGCTTGCGACTCTTGGACTCCGCTATCAACACGCATCTGACCCCATTGATCTCGAAAATCTCGTCCTCGTCGGAATCCCCATGAGAGGCCCGATTATATGAGAACGAGGTCCGACGCTCGCGCCGAGGCATATGATGCGACCCTATTGAGAAACTGTGCTTTCGCGAACTCACATTCGGGCTTGGGCCGGTGGCATACTCGCCGGTGCTCGTGTACCGGGGTGAGAAGGCAGTCGACGGTCGGTAGTCGGGGATGCCGGTGCTAGCATTACGAACATGAGCTCGGGTGGCCGGTCGCTGGGGGGTCTGAGCTGGGTAAAATGGGTAGTGACGTGGAGAAGGTGTTGGTGAGGGGCTCTGTACGTCGTAATAATAACCCGCATCACCTCCTCGATGGGGAGTCCCGTAAGGCGACCCGTAACTCATCTTGATTGAGTCTTGCGTGATGTGATGTCGCCGAATTTGTGTAATGGCGCTAATATAACTTCTCTGATCGTGATCGCCCCCAAATGCGGCTCGATGGTAATAAAATGTCGTCGTAGCTTATTTCGATGTTGATTTTTCTGTCTTCTTCTGATATGGCGCCTGTGTCGTGACGCTGGAGGAAGTGACACCTGTCACCTTGGTATGTGGTCGGTGGGAAGAGGAGAGGAAAACCGTCTTCTTTGAGAGAACATGTCAAGATCTGGTGTTTATATCCCCCAGGAGGATTGGGCATCAAAGTCGATGGTAGTCGACTTCGGATGTTGAAAGCGCTGGAAAAAGCTGGACCGTTCTATAAAGTCCAGTTTGGAAAACTCGTTTGGGGAAAACGAATATCAAATACAAATAGTGTGTGAATGTAATGGCGAGATGAGTCAGTAGATATGGCAAAAGCCAAACTTGGTAGAAGAGGTAAACCGTCTGAGGTGGTTGGGCAAGGCGAGTGGTCTCGTTTAATAATAACAGAAATATTTTGGAGCAACCAACGGCCAGGCCAAAATTTTTTATTTTTTAATTTTTAATTTTTTTTTTCTTACTGTCGGGGGGGCTAGCAAGGGGTGCCAGAAAAAAGAAATGACAGGGGGGACCCCTACCCAGCCTAATCCTAGCCTAAAAGTAAAGGTACCTTGGCAGGATTTGGGTATGTGCGTAGTCCGGTACGTACAGTACACTCAGCTCGGGTGTGTATGTTGAGATGCCAAGGACACAGGTGTATGCGCAGTATGCCCCTCTATGCACACACTCTCACACAATTTTTTAGCATTAGTCAACTTGGACTCTGGTGTAATGGCACAGCCACAACGTCTGACGAGAATCCGCTCGCACTTTGTTTCTGATTCGGTACCCAATCAGGATACTCAGTTGTCCACTATGTGCCGAAATAGCGATTAAATTCAGCTGCTAGTTGCTGCAAATCGGTCCGCTCAACATTGGATGATTTGATAACGCCAGCGGCAATAAATAAAGGCCACGCCTTCTCAAAAGTTGTCGTATATCGCTTGAGGCCTGGAGATCCTCTTGGGCGGCGAATGCGATTACGATGACGTTTGAATAAATGCGCAACTCCTCCAATACCCTGTCACTTGGCTATCATAGTTCAGGCAATTTGGAGCTCTCCATAGTAAAAGGGTCGTCGTAATAAATATGAGTCCGGCCGTGTCTGGTGAAAATGGAAACTGCTAAAAAATTTTCGTGAATGACGATGCTCTGAGGATCCTGGATTCCAGGGTTGCCGAGATATCGGCCTGTCTTTTAGCGAAATTATGATTATGGCCTCCTTGTTCCGACTCGGTCCTGGTCCTAGTCCCTGTCCTTGGCGCACCGACAATATCCCAACGATATGGACCGTATCAAAAAGAAGGGTGAAGAAAACTTGAAAAAAAATTTTCTAGCTCAGGGATTATCAAGGATCCATCAATAGAGATTTCAAATCCCCAGGTCTCTGTTTAGAGATTAGGGCGCAATAAAAATTAATGCGGCGAATATCAGGGAGATTGCTCGTTTGAGTATTCTGTAAAGGAGACTGTTCGCATTAGATTCCGAGTGAATGCTTTTTCGAACGCCTCTGGCTAGATTGAATCATAAAGAAAAAAAAAAGTTGAAAATCCGTATCAATCCTAGTGTAAAAAGAGGACCAATTTGTAGATTCAAGATTGCAGGTTTGACAGATGCGGCGGGTGACACGATCCTTATGCTCCAGATTGGCAGATTGGACACACCGAGGAGCCTATGATCCTTCTCTGTCAAACAGCATCAGATGAGTGATAAGAGCATGTTCAATCAGATGCTCAGATACTCGTTCATGTAGGCATTAAACAATCCGGCCGCGGGACTACAACGGGTGCCGACAGCATGCGGAGGGACAGAAGCTTTGAATTGAAGCTTTGGCCAGCTTGCGAACTGATCAATCGAATATGCGACCGAAGCAGTGAGGGGATCCGACGAGAAGGACGAGATAGGTGAGAACGGATTGACTTTCCAGCTCTTGCGCGACTATCATGTGGGTTGGCTGGTTGTAGGCTTAAGTGAAAGAAGGAAGTTAAAATCTAGACTACGATTCGGGCGGTGCCGAACAGGTATATGTAAGTCGAGATCACAAGATGGGAAGCAGTTGCCTACCCATTAGGTAGTTCATAGCTGCTGGATGGTTAGGTAATTCTCTTAGGTAGAGGAGGTACTATGGATATTCTGTAGTACTAGACGATACCTAGTATTGGAGTAGTGCCCGCGCGGGGAAGTGGGCAGGCAGGTGCGGGTACGTGCCTACCTAGGCCCGATTGTGCATATGAATTTGCATAGCCAAAAAGTGTCTTGCCCACCTAAGACCTAAGTTATACCTGTCTACACCTGCCTATACTTGCCTATACCTGCTCTATACCCATTTATTGGAGTATAGGCGATGCTACTGTGTGTACTCCATCTCGTCATCGCCAACCCTCTTACATCCCTAAGAATAGTTGTAAGAGTAACAGCCCCCCCACTTACCAGATTTAGCCTTTACAATAGCCTGCCCTCCCAGCTTCGATTTGTGATACGCATATTTATCAAGGACACAATTCGTGGAGATGAGGAGATAACCCCCTCTTAGTCAATTCACCATACACAAAAGATACAACTTATATTGTCGTCCTTGCGAATGTGAACGTACACACGGAGAAGGTTTACCAAGGTGTATATACAATCACATTCGAGGTTACGTACGCCTGTGCTGATTATTTCCTTGCCTCTTTCACCTCGGCAAACTCGCATCTTTGCCGGATTTATTTATCTCGGTGGCGTGGAACATAGTAGATCGGATTGGAGGGTTGTAGATTCTTACACACCCATACACCAAAATAGAGTATCATCCGGCGCTTCCATCCTTGATACCACCCCGATAATTGGAACTCTCTTCATAGCCATAAGAGAAAAGAAGAGGAGTAATTCGAATCGAGTAACCACACAATAGAACTATCCAGGACTTTCTCGATGCGTCATCCGACGAGCGCGATTTACATCCAGCGTTATAAAAGCGCCGATATGGATTTGGGCCAGCAAACCCTCTAACCGATGATAGTTCGCTGTAATGAGGGTCATCTGCACTCCTATGCATGGTAGTGCATGGCGGGGGAAAAAGGACCAGGAAGTGAGCGAAAGAAAAACGTGGGAGGTCGCAGCATAAGGCCCTCTATTCTCCAATCACGTTTCCTGAAGTCATGTATGTATGATGTCGATGACAAGCTGCGAACGTTCCTAGATCTAATATGAGTCGTTATTGGCGGTTATCATATGCGCATAGTTAATCTTGCTTTATTAAATCTCTGAAGTAAGATTTAGTTTTAGCCAACTAGGTGAAAAGAAATACTCCGTACAGAGATCAGCTACCTGTGGGAGGCCTGTTGTTACAAGCAAACAATCTATACAATCATATTCGTGCCGTTGCACCACCTAGTCGAGATCTATAAATTGTTAAATCGCCACCTTATTATTAAATCTCTGTTGAATGTATGCGTGTATTACTGTACGTACAATACTACGCGTGGGTTTATGCCGAAGAACCTTAGCCAGCTGGCTAGCAATAATGTACGGAATACCTACATAACCAATTCTGTTGAGATTTTGTCTCTGCACGGACTTGTCCCTGGCCTCAACCTGGGGTCAACCAGCCAGAGTCGTAATTTGTTGGTTCTTCAAGGACATTCAGCCTCTATTCCGCCAAAATTGTCCGCCTTGTAGTGTAGATACCATCTATCTTAGGTCCACAATAGGTACTAGTGCTGTCTACGTAAACTCGACGGCGCACCCCAAAGGGGTGCTGCGCTTTAATTAAGGAATCGGGCAGTAATTAAGCTAGCGTACCAGACTTTAAGGACCAGTAAGAAGCTATTTCGACCCTTGTTACATGCTTGAAAAGGAAAACAAATAATGACATCTTATGAAATTTTATGAATGTTAGAAAATACCTCCAAACACGTAAGAATTACATGTATTCGGAAGTACTTCGGATCGAATCCCTAATCTTGCCCGTTTCCTTAATTAAAGCGCAGCACCCCTTTGGGGTGCGCCGTCGAGTTTACGCAGACAGCACTAGTATCGCATATCAAAAGTATGTCTATTCCGTAGTTAAAAGCATATCTATTAGTCCTGCTCCTTTCCAGTGTTTCGCTGCGAAGGCTACCCTGTATTACGACGCACGACTTTGCCTCACACCCCTATATCCCTTTCGGTGTAAGCAAGGAACCTTGGGGTGGTTGGTAAACCCGTTTACGAGTTACCCCGTTTCGGCCTTATTCTCTCAGCTCAACGCCTCAAGTCAATTTCAATCTTTTCTAGGTCCTATCGACACCAAACTGAGACTCATCCGTACCGGCTCATTTATGGCAGAAGATCCTTCCAAGGACAATCACTTCAAACGTGATACCGAGGCGCTTAGACATTTCGGAACGATAAGAAGACAACAATACGGCTTTTTCAGCCACCGAATAGAAATTTTCACCAATAGTCTAGTTGAGTCGTTTTTGGGATCGGTACACTTCGTCATGCGATGGACCAATGATTTGAAACGGTGGGATTCTGTGTCACAGTCTCGCACTTATTATTACCCCAGGGTTCCTACTTCGTACGACGGTAAAGCAAGCCACTTGAAAAAGACGTACATCGAGTGGATTCAGATAACTTACTACTGCTGCTCTAGAAGCGTCAGCTCTCTAATTTCAAGAGCTAGGAGCCCGGGCCGGTTCGGCTGACAGGTACTAATGCTTTTCTTCCCCGGCAAAGCAACCACAATTGGCAATGATGCTATTACGATTTCATATTCCCCGTACAGTATGGGCAAGACTGTCCTAGGCCACGATTCAAGCCGCAGATGTTCTGGAGCTATCGACTCGGCGGAGATTACACCCACTGCCGCGGGTCAGTCCAGTAGCATGCGTTGAAATCCATGTAGCCATGAGTAGAAGTACCCATACGGGACATGGGCTAGATAGACTACAAGGGCAACACGGACTTACATAGGCTACGCCATGGATTTATTCTGGTACCAGTCTTCCTTTCGTCTTGGCCCCATTGATCCATGCCATAACAAGCATGGACGGAACAGAGATTACCTGCTCCCCGTGCACGGCTACATTCACCGGCCACACCTTAACCATCCCTGGTTGATTTTTTTTTTTTTTTTTTTAGACCTGCACCCTTATGTTTTTGGGGTGTGCATTCTTTTTGCTTTGTCCCATACCCGGTCTTGGATAATAAGCCAATCCACTTTCTCATTTCTCGATACGACCCTAGGAGGGGAATTTTTTTTTTTCCAAATATTTCGTTTTACTCCCTTCATTACAAGACATGCCAAAGGTACATCAAGTACAGAGAGAAGGGATAGGATAGAACGGCATAGATGGATAACTACTCTTTGATACCATCGGCCTAGTATCAGATGTGACTCATACGAGTAGGACGTCATGTACGTTTATGTCCTGATGCCCTGCGAGCAGAAATCTCTGGCTGCAATGATGTCCAATGTTCTGTAAGCTGAACGGGCCTTGTAAGTTGTTTGGTCAATGGGGACCCGGCTCAAGACCACACTGACCACATTGACCACACTTCCTGCAGCTGCGCATATCCCAATTGGGGCTGGCAGGGATGTGTGAAGCCCTTTAGAGGTCAACATCCCGTTTAAGCCACCTGATGTATCTATTCTATCATGGTTGTCTTTTTCTATCTCCGCACCCAGCAGCCAATATCATGGCCACTTTGTTGAATAGCGTCTTTACTCCACCAAGTTTTCAACAAAACAAACACAACTCGACCAGGACAAGAGACCTGACCCGGATGACCTAGTCGACTCTGGCACGATCACGAAGCAGATCCCCCTCATTCCTACCATTCACCGACTATTACTGAATAGTGGACAACCTGTCTCTGCAGAATATTTCGGAGTCTTTTCTACCCATGCCTAACATGCAGCTCGCAGATACCGCCCTGGTCGAAGTTGGCTCAGTGACGTATAGGAAGCGCACAAAAAAAAAAAAAAAAAAAAAAAAAAAAAAAAAAAAAAAAAAAAAAAAAAAAAATAAATTTTTTTTTTTTTTTTCCATGGAATTGGTATTGGTGCGATGACAGCTATCTTCCCTTCTCTTTCGGCCTTCTGAAAGAAGACGAAAAGAAGAACGAATGTACACATACTAATGGCTTCGAATTGCATATTCTTTCTCCATTCCCCATCGAATCTGGTAGTCGACATTCGATATTCGATACATAAAAACCCACAAACGACGCCATAGGGGCCCTCGATGGTTAGAAAAGGTATAAGTTTGGGCCTATCAGGACTATAGCGATACCTCCATCAGAATCTTCAAAGATGGTACTCCAACCATAATTAGGGCTTTTAGCGCACGTGTTGGTTTGTGATGGAAAATACGCGGTAGGGCGGCAGTCATTTTCCCTATCCAGAGCATTTTGTGATATGAATCTTGCTGTCTATCGCTATGCGTTGTTCGATCCATACATAGTATCCCTGTCGTCATTCACCTGGCCCCCCTTTCCTTCATTGTCTCACACATCGAGATTATAAGAATGCCGTTAATATCTGCCAAATCGCAAAATGCCTTTCAAGGTTGGGTAAGGTCGCCGGTACCTATACATATCTCCCGTCGCGCGCCTAGCCAATGCTATGTAAGTTGTATTTGGGAATTCAAATTATTAGGCGTGCGCAGCACCGAGGGAATCATCCTACGAAGCGATACGGGCAATGATACATACGAGTTAGCTAAATCGTTGGGACGGCGCGTCGGCCTTAACCTCTCATTTGCTACTGCCTCTCGCACTGCCCGGCGCCGCGTATTATCTTAAGTATCACAGAGGACGGCCGTACGGAAAACAGGCCACAAAATATGTGCCTTAGGCCACCTCGTTTTTTTTTTTTTTTTTTTTTTTTTTTTTTTTTTTTTTCCTACGATGTTCTATCGGAAATTCTAGATACGGCGACCCAGAAGCCTGGGTATGCCGTATGCGTTGACGTGTCACTATTCAAACCCAGACGAATGCACAGAGCACAGCGCGCTTCCATCGTGGCTGTGCTGCTATATTGTCCTATTATATCTATTAGATCTAGGCCCTGGCATGTGACGAGATATCAAGCTCTCTAAACCGGACTTTACACCGCTCCACTTTGTTCCGGAACATTGCCCTTTTCGATTCCCGCTTCGCCCTTCGTCAGTCGTGATATATACGCCCAACTATATTTCGACGCCCATCGAACCCCATCCGTTGTGCGTTTGTCTACGCTTGTGCGGGATCACCGGTACCATAGACTCTATGCCATGCCATCTGGGAGCACGGATATCCATGTTTCCCGAAGAGGGAGGCAGCTCCTCGGTGCAAATCACGACTCACGATGGTAACGGAGAGATTAGTAGTCCGCGGGTGGGCAAGCTATTATGATTCATCCTGACGCGGAGGTAATGATGGTAAACGCCCGGTCTAGTGAATACCTACCTGAGATAACAATAGTTACACACCTCCGGCGCGGCTGTTGAGATGTAGTGTGTGTAAGTCCGACGATCGCTCGCTCAGAACCTCTTCACCGTCATTTTCTACGCATTACGACCTTGCTTATAGTTGGAGACTGGCTATCGTGAGGCGCTAGCTCCTACGTACTCCCTGTCTATTAATCAAGTTTCATAAAGCCTGAGTAGTGACTCACCGCAAACGGACTCAATTCGCTGAACGTCGAAGCGAGCACCCGAACTTCGGGAACCCACCAAATCAAGTCGAACCCCCAAAGTATTCCACACAATACCGCCACTACCTAGCCCTGGTGGCTCTCCTCTTAAATCCATGCTGAACGTAGTCCTATATTACAGATAGTAATGAGGATTATACCGCTGACGGCTGTGACGACTAATACGCCGATATTACTGAAACATTGGCTAAACCCAAGTGTGAATTTCGCCATTCGGATGCCATGGATGTCACTCACGTTGGTGCCGAACGCAGGCAGCAGCCTCGCAATATTGCACCGCATCCCTTTCTCCGCTGCGACGCAATAGGGGGGCGAAGGCAGGCGCGGCGGTTGAACGAGCCTCAATATCATATTTCATATATTTCCCTATCTATCGCACCGGCGACGCGTTCCCTACTGCTACGCGCCTAACTCAGGCCTATCAGAAGCTCCCGGTCTTCGATATTGCTCATCCCACCCCACGCACGCGTCACACCTCAGCCTGCTGCCCGCCTCCCGCCTCCCGCCTCACGTCGGCTATCTAGATTCCCGCGAGGCTGCGGACCGCCATCCAGACCCCAATTAGTTACACGAGTTCTAAATCCGGCACGGGAGGCAAACTGCCACAACATATTTCCCCCCTCTCCGTTCGCAAATCAAACCCCAAGATAGATAAGTAGGTAGGTAGGTAGTTCGGGCAATTTTCGTGGTGAAACAACATCAGCCCGGCCTTGTGCAACCAATCGATGATGACTGGAATTATCACACCCGTTTGTGGTGAGTCACATGTAATAGATACTTACTCCTACGACCACACCCCCAGCCTTCTCGGTATCTTGATGTCAATGGCATCAGATGATCTATCGTCGAAGTCGACAGTACTAATACACTGGGCTGTCTAAGCTTTACACAAGTGCCGGACGTCTGGAGGTGGCTGTGCATTCATATTTACATGTCAACCTTGGGTAGAGTATCAATTGCTGTGTAGCTTGCTGATGACTCTTTGGTCTCTACATTTGTGTGCTGGTAGACATTATGCACTCCACCACGCGCAGTAATATTTCCTATTGGTACATTTGGGCGCTACACAAGCCCAGTCGAGGAGCGAAGATATACGAGTGGTCATTGTTTCGTGAGGCAGCCGATTGATACTCTGGAATCTATTGGATATGCTAGGCCTGATGACTTCTATGCGAGGCAAGTAATGATTAGAGTGTTGTCTATATGCTAGGCATCTTAGTAGAGCTTTCTATCGAGGTTTTCTGCTACGTACACCGAAATAATGATGATTCATTCTTATTTATCTGAGCAGTACACAGGTGACTTATTTCTCCGTTGTGCGTGTGAATCATTCTCGTTTGTGTTAAAGAGCCTCATACTATAGTCTTCCATGGACTGCTCCTCATTCGACACTGGCGTGAATGGGATCTGAGCCAATACTCAAATATGTGTTAATAGTTTAGCACTTATCCAATTAAATATTCTACATCCACACATGTTAAGTGATCAGATGTGTTATTCTGGCTCACACTTTTGAAAAGACATTTCATTTGTATAAACAAGAGTACAAGATAGGGGCGCTTCAAGTCAGCTGAATTTAGCTGATATAGCGCCAATATAGGGTTTATATTTGTATTCATCTCTATTAGGTACTTGATTCTAATGGTGGCTCGTAGTTCTTTGTGAGTTGAGCAATAGAAACTTGACACATTACTACGCTCATCGTTCAATTGAAGATCACCCATACCCCCTTTGCCACTACGAAGCCCAAGTGAACCTGTGCATTCGTTTACGACGTCGAAGAGTAAAGTGACAGCAAAGTTTAGGATACAACCTTGTAAATATAATAGTAACCATAAGTCGCTTCGTTACGAGGCCGCCGTAACGTACTATACAATTCCTGTTAATCATGAGCTTTTATTAAATATTTAGCAATAAATGATACTTCGCTTGGCGTAGCTCATGCGCATTTTCTTCGTGGATGTTAACCTTGTGTCCTCAAGAACTGCTGTTCCTTAGTTGCTCACATCTTGCTTGAAATCATACTATATTCAATTCCTAGATACATATGAGATAGTCTTTGGAGGGTTATGATTAACTGAAGCTCGTTGATCGTTGAATCGCGTTATAAACGACCCATAGCAAGCTGTTAAGAAGTGGGCCCCTACCCCTTAATTCCCTTAGGCTGCCATCTTGAGTATCTCAATGATTTTCTCCTTGTCCAACTTCACCGGATTCATAGGGGTACACGGGTCAGTGAGCGAGTTCTGCGCCAGAAGGTCGAATTTATCGCTTCCGATACCAACCTGACTCAAACTGCACGGCATCCCGAGAGCACTGATGAATGCTGCCATTAGGTCTCCCGGATTGGTTGAGCCCCTATCTGCTTCATTTAGACGGAGGGCCTCGACGACAACTGGTTCGTCCCAGAACGCTGATGCTACCATGCGGAGCGAGTCTCGGGTCTTTTCATCGCCATGGACCCAGTTGTATTTCATCACGGAGGGAAGTATGATACAGCTCGTCTCGCCGTGTCCTATGCCCATCGGGCCAAGCTGATGGCCTATCCCATGCTGTGAGATAAGTTAGTAATCATTTGGGAAAATCAGATATCTCAAATATCACTCTTGGGTTACAACTATGCTAAGATGTATCGCATCCTGATATAAGGTAAAATAGAGAAGAGGCGCTAAGTAAAATCCAATACAACATACGCTGGCGCCCATACCGCAGTATATCGACTTGACACCACTTTTAAGGGTGAGCTGCGTCTGCAAGCGAGCATCGAGGTCGTTCCACTTCTGCTTGGTCTTCAACAGCCCAACCAGCAGGTTCCGGAGAGCCGTAGCAAATTCGGCGGTCGACTCCGGGGTCGCTTGAGGTAAATTGGCATATAGACCTTCCGTGCAATGGTCGACGGCTCGGACCCCTGTGGACAGCCAGAAGCGCGCCGGCGTTGACACGGTTAAAGCCGGGTCGAACACCACGATATCGGCCATCACTGACTCGTGGATTAGGTTTCTCTTCTCAAACGTCTGCATGTTGGTCGCCGCCGCCGCCGGGGTAAATTCAGCAGCAGACAAGCTCGTCGGCACGTTGATGACTGGGGTAGTTGCTGGTTCCACGCCAGCGGCCGTAGTGACCAAATTAGTGAGATCTGGGATACATTTGTCGAAGATCTCGTATGCTCTTCGCGTGTCTGCCACTCCATTCGCAACGAAGAGCCGGGCTAACTTGACCCCGTCGGAGATTGAACCTGCTCCGAGAGTAATGATAAGGTCTGGGCTCTTCGCTTTCAGGTCCTCTGTGAGAGCTAGCACATCCTCCAAAGGGGTGTGCTGAGGGATGCCGTATCGAGTCCCGATAATCTTGCTGTCAAGAGCCTTCTGGAGGGTCGTAAAGGCGTCGGTCTTGCTAATAGAATTCGAGACGACAATATAAATGCGCGAGGCATTAAAGGTATTCTCAGCATGGTATGCACAAGCCTTTTCAAATGATAAACCATGAGAAATATAAGGCTTTGGCTGGGATGGAAAGGCTGCAAAGTAAGATTCGCCTGAAGCTGCCATGGTAGTTATAGCTGTTTCACCTGGTCAATCGTCTGCTATAAGGTACCTACCTTAGGTATCTATTATAAAGTTCGGTCGAGTACTGAACCGTGTTTGGACAACTTAAGGGGCAAATCGACTTATCTATAGTATAAAAATCTGGTGGTTTCGATAAGTTTGAGACACTACTGTCTAGATACTTCGTTATACAAGATAGAGCACCTTGAGGCCTCTTTAAGTGATCCAAAGACTGCCACTCGTTGTGAAAGAACGGAGCCGATGCGCTTCCTTCATCTAGTACTTTCCGAATGCCAAAGTTCCGATATCAATATGAATTTCTATCCCCGCTATACCCGCCCGTCGATAGCCGGCCGATCTTGTAGCCTTTTGCGACCTACATATCCTAAAACGGTGTCTAATGTAAGCAACCAAACTCTACTTTTAATCATATAACTATCTAAGGTTCTAACTAGTGTACAAAAAGACCAACCCTTTAGGATTCGCCCAGGAGAATTATGTATACGAATGGCTGGGTCACTGGTACGCTTCATTCAGGGGTCGTACTTAGAAGTAACGCATACATTTTGTCCCTAAACCTACACGTATAGATGTATCGACCTAGAGATACCTGAGGTATAGCAATAAGCGTAAGGATATGAGGCCAGAAGCTACTACTAGCCCAATTCAGATACCATAACTGGTCAAGAGCCAATTGGAAGGGTGGCTAATTTATCCCGATTGAGGTCCCGATAGTTTAACACATCGTTAGACTTCATACTATCGAAATGGTAGGTAAAGCATCTCCTTCCGCGGCGGCTTTCTGTATAGATGAAGAGACTCGAGTGGTAGTGGGCTAACCATAGAAACACCGGAACCGACTCGGCTAAGTAACATCGCATTGTCTGTTATTGATAGGCGACGTACTTGAACACTCATGACTTAGTTATTCCCGGGTTCATCGTCTAGATCGCAATGAACAATTAGAATGTAACGAATGAGTGCTGAATATAGCTGAGATGGTAGGTAAATATCTTGTGGTGGCTTGATAGCACCCTCGACAATGGCCACACCCTTGGCCTCCTATTACAATGCAGACCAAAGTAGTGCACCACCAGCGGATATCCCCAGATAGATTCCACGAATGCAAATCCATACCGTGAAGGTATATATTGGGAGGCCGCGAGCCCCCGCGCACGCGCACCAAATGTGGCATCCTATTATCACCTACCATCAGCACACATCCGACCCCACGCAGTCATGTCGTTAACGGAGTCATTTTTCAGGAACTCGTTCTGGGGCTATGAAGCGACCCAAGATGTTACGCTCCGCCGCCTAAGCGACACCCATACGACGTCTGGCGATGCCGCGACAACGACTCACTCGCCGGAGCGCCAGTCGCGGTTCTCGGTTAGCAGCGACGAGGGCTACCCCGTAAGCCCGAGATCCTTCAACAACATGATCCGCTCGCCGCTATCCCAGAGGTCTCGGCGGTCGAGCCGCCGCGACAAGTCCCTGCCGCCTGTTCCGCGGGCGTATAGTCTCGCAAGGCATCATCGGAGACATATGACGGTCAGGTGCTCGGGGCTTCGAGCCATCGACGAGATATCCTGGCCGTTGCCGCCCGGGACGAAACCCCCGCCACGGGATTCTGGAGGCTCGGGCTATTTAGCTAGCAAAATGTCGCGGGCACGTGCGGGCCTGTTTATCTCGACGATATGCGCAGCTCACTTGTGTGCTTGTGAGTGGAACCTCCGGATGTATGTAGCATGATAGGTCTGGCTAATACAAGCTATAGACGCGGGCATCGGCCAAACGCTGGCGGTTCTTCGTGAAATAAGCACTAGCTTCGGCATCAGCAATACTAGTGATCTAACTTGGGCCCTTGCTGGCTATGGCTTAGCGATCAGTACCTTCACCTTGATAGCAGGTAGATTAGGCGACACATATGGATACAAGCGAATACTTCTTGCCGGATTCGTCTGGTCGGCTATATGGTCTGCTATTTCGGGGACGGCCGTCTACTCGACTCACATCTTTTTCATATTTTCTCGAGTGTTTGACGGCATGGGGGCTGCCCTCTCCATCCCCAATAGTCTAGCACTTCTAGGAGCAACATACTCGCCTGGGAAACAGAAAGCAATGGTCTTTACTCTTGTTGCCACAATGGCGCCCATGGGAATCCTCGTTGGTGCAGTAAGTGCTAGTTTATTCGCGCTGGTTTGGTGGCCTTTGACATACTGGGTCTCCGCTGTCGCGCTTCTCATCATTGCCGGAGTAGGGCACTTTACCATTCCTGATGACTCTACTTCGAAGGGCGAAACACCTGCTACTATACGGAATGCAATACCTGAGCTCGATATTCCAGGAGCAATTTCAGGTGTTTCAGCTCTCGTGCTGATAAGTTTCGCCTGGAATCAAGCCCCTCTCGTCGGATGGCAAGAACCATATCTCTGGATTACTTTAGTTGTCGGCATGTTAATTGCATTGTTGTTTCTGTTAATCGAAATTTATTATGCACATAAACCGCTCATTCCGTTCAATGCGATCTCATTTGACGTATCCTTTATCTTGGTCGCGGATGCCTGTGGCTGGTCGTGTTTTGGAATCTGGGCATCATACACCTGGCAGTTTGTTAAGAATATTCGCGGGACTCCTCCACTTCTGGTATGGTTAGATAAAATCCCACCCATAATATTCTTTGGCTGACTCTTACTATATCTAAGGCTACGGCATATATCAGCCCATGTATTATTGTTGGCTGTTTAGCGACAGCATCAACAGGCTTCATCCTGCAACGCTTAAGCACCTCGATTGTCGTATTCATCTCGCTCCTGGGATTTATGCTAGGATCCGTACTTGTTGCCACTATGCCTGCTGTGCAAACATATTGGACTCAGTTATTCTTTTCGGTGTTGACAGTCTCTTGGGCAATGGATACAGGGTTTCCGGCTACAATCTTAGCCCTATCGAATGCGTTTGAAAAGAAGCATCAGAGTACGGCAGCAAGTTTAGCCTATACTGTAACGTATTACAGTGTTTTCCTCGGTCTAGGTATTGCTAGAACCGTGGAGGCATATGTGACTAGAGGCGACCAGTCTATAGACAGTAAGTTGAAAGGGTATCGAGTCGCTGTATCTACAGCAATTAGTCTAGCAGGATTAGGAATACTTGGCTGTTCGGCTTTTTTCTTGAAAAATCTCTGGCGGAAGAAAATGTGCTGTAAATATCACAAAGAGCAAGAATTACACCAAATATAGGTAGATTTTGCTTTAGCAAGCGATTTACTTATAGCTATAATATGTTATTAAAAGTTTATATACAGTAGGTTAATAACTTAATTTTAAATTAATAACCTTTTTAATTAATTTTATTTTTATAATTTTAAATAAAATATAATAATTATAAATTATATATTAAAATAAAATTTAAAAATAATAAAATAATATTTAATATATTAACTTTAAATTTAATATATAATATTTAATTAATATTTTATTAATTTCATTAATTTTATAATAAAATTATTTTTTAAAACTTTTTATATAATTAAAATTAAATTTTTTATAACTTTATAATTAATTATATTATTTTTATAATATAAAAAATTAAATTTTAATTTATTAATTTTCTTTTTAAAAACTTTTTAAATATATTTAATAAAATTTAAATTTAATAAATAAAAAAACTATTATAAAAACTAAATATAATATTTTAATATTTAACGTATTATACATTTTAACTTATATA
Source organism: Daldinia bambusicola (assembly GCA_022478815.1). Classification (NCBI taxonomy): domain Eukaryota; kingdom Fungi; phylum Ascomycota; class Sordariomycetes; order Xylariales; family Hypoxylaceae; genus Daldinia; species Daldinia bambusicola. Next base: position 165,899 of record MU284152.1, read on the forward strand.
TAAATATATTATTTTATATAAATAAATTATTTATTTTATAAAAAAATAATATATTTTTTTTTAATATTTTTATATAAAATTTTAAATT